>OZ012661.1:61602108-61679069 GCA_963942545.1 Oxycera nigricornis | reverse complement strand
ATAAATGAAAAATAATTAGTAACAATTGCATTAGTAAAAATTAGCTCTTAAAATTGCACAAATTGCTAGTCCGATCGAAAATTTGACAGATTGATTAGACCGATAGAACTTTCAGTGCTCCCTCTATAAAGAAATAACAATGGATGTGTTTACGTAGTTTTAGTAAAAAAAAATATCAAATTAACCGACCCAATAATGAATCACTAGGATGATACGGGTTAATTTGAATTTTGCCGCGCTCATCGGTACTACAGAGATCAGCTCGCACTGTCAAGCGGGCATGTTGATATAAAAACCTCAGGTCGAGAGTACCATTGTTTAAGAAATTAAATTTAATAGTGTAAATAGTGTTTGGTATTAAAGAATAGACTTTTATTGTCGTTTCTTTATTTCACAGGTAAAAATGTAATATAAATGTAATTAATTAATAGTTTTAATAAAAGAACCTTTATTTCACAGAGCAACACAAGGAGTTTGTCGTTTATTTACCAACACCATTTCACATTATGTATATATAAATATGTTCATTTTAGCGATGTTTATTTTTTTTACTTTTCTTAAACTATATATTGGGGCATGTCTCTTAATTATAACAGCGCCTGTGGGCTTTTGATGCTATTGGCCTGCGGTAATTCGTTGAAAATTGATGTTCTTGTGTATTAGGCTCTCACGCGAAAAATTTGGTACCGATCGATCAAATGATGTTAGAACTGAGTCGTTAACTCAGGCTACAGCCGTAGACTGACAATGAAAAACTGTTACCAATTGATCACTTTATCAAATATTGCGTCGCTTTTTCGCCTAAATGACTCATATACCCAGGGAATTTATTCCCACACGAGTGATAGCCGGATATGCCAATTCAAAGAGTAAGTGCGGCAGTCATTAGCTAGATCGAACATGTTCTTTTCATTCTTCAGGTACCAGTCCACTTTAGAAGGCGAAAAAGACCATTTTTCAAGAATCCATTTCTCAGATACTTTATTATATGTTGACATGAATCTTTTTTTATAGTATTATTTCATATTTGAATAATACAAAAAAATATATAATTTTTATTTATTGTATATTTTTCTCTTTAATAGAGGGCGCTGAAATTAAGCTCTGAAAGAAATCGTTATTCCAAAGAAAAAGAAAAAAGTAGCTAAATGATGGTACAGAAGAAGTAGAAGAGTACAAAAACATCGATTTTCGACCATCAGGTTCTAAACATTATTTTAGCGATGTTTGTTTTTTGTACTTTTCTTAAACTATCCACAGCATTATTATATATTATTTTGCTAATTGAAAATTATTCAAAAAAATGGGATAAAAACTTCTCATTTTTGTCTTTAATTTTTTGCGCCTCCTGCAAAATTAAATAAAACTTCAGTTTTTTATCATAATTATTTTGCGCATTCTATAAAATTTCGCCCACAACTTCTTAATTGTCAAGCACCGATATTAAGTAGTTTACAAATGATCGTTATAACAAAATTAAAAAAAATTTAATTGCATTAAAGTTTTAAATACATCAAATGTTGCATACCTTGCGTAATTAACAAGATTTAACAATGTTGTTTCCAATAGTTGTACTATGATAAGCGGTCCTTCAATTTTCATTAACGGTACCCTGAAATTTTTTTTTTAATTTTGAACAAATTTACAACCAACTTCTTACCGTGGAAATACAACGGATCCTTCATCCAAAGCGTATAATGTAACATTTTGGGTATTTAGTTTTTTGAGGTACACATAAAATTCGTCTTCGATGCTTTTGGGCAAAGTCTGCTTTAAATACTCAATATCTAAAAAGAATATTTTTTAATTAATTTCTCCTTAAAGTACAACAAAAAATGCTGAACATTTGTATCAACCACGGTGCGAAAATGCTCGCGAGCGGGTGACAATATTTCATTAAAAAAAGCTCCCGCTCACGAGCACTTTTTCTTTTAAAGCTGCGCCTCTAGCGTACTACTCAGTACATAACATCGCTTTTGGCGATTATAGTGTATGCATAGCCTATGTCGTGAAAAGGAACGGTCATGAATGTGTAATAGCGCACGCAGCCAAAAATAATAATTTTTGGGAATTTTTGGGTGCATCCAGAAGCGGCAACCCTGCACACAGAAAAAACCAGCTTGCAGCGCTCAAGCGGGAGTCCGGTTTGGGCAGCTACCCGACAGGTTTTTGCGAAGAACCGCTAGCGGACGGACGAGTAGGATTGCTGCCAGCGAGACAGGGATTCGTTTCTTTGAGCTCGAGCGGACTGGACGAGGCTAGCCAGCAACAGGCCGCGGCTGTAGCGGTTATAAATCCATTTTTCTCCTGGCCCGACGAAAGGAGATCAACGGAACGAAAAGTTGGTACTTGAAGTGACGAAGTGAGATTAAACAATCCTAATTTTAATAAGCGGTTCAGCCAAAAACGGAAATAAATGGCTTTTTAATCTACCCAGCTTGCAATTAACGGTTTGTTGGTTGCGAAGATAGACCGGTGCAGTGATGAAAACGCGAAACACGAACGACGTACCTACGGGACTCATCAGTGCTTTGAACGGCTAAAAAAGTGTTTTCGAAAGAAAAGAATGTGCATCGTTAGCAACGCTCGTCGAAGGAAGATGTATATTAAAAACGGTTGAAATCAGACTGATAAGTTTTGATTATTCAAATTAGAGCATCTGCAAGTTTTTTTTTGTAAATCCGAACAACTTCGAAGTGATCGTGAAGTGAAGAAAAGTTTTTGCAAGCTTTAACCGTGGATTCAATAATACTGATTATCGAACGATCGGTCGTATTTATGGTGAAAAATGAAATATGCCCGAAATAAACCTGAAATGGTGAGAACTCGCAAATCGCACATGTCTCCGGTAGTAGTTTCAAAGATGGCCGAAGAGAAGTCTTTCTGAGGGCGATCCAAGATGGCCACAACTGATTTTTGTTATACCTGATTGAGTATAACTAATTTTTGGCCACTTGAACATTATGCTACTGCTACTGCATCAATACCTAAATCAATTGGCCCATTCCTCCTTATTTTTTTTTGATTTCATCGTTCACAACACTAGCGCGGTTGGTTTTAATCGCAATCGGTAATTGAATATCCTGTAGCAAGAGATTTACCCAAGAAAACGAATAAAGGATGGTCTTGGTTAGCAACGACATTTTTTGATTAGAACTAACTAACCCGCCTCAGTGTGTTTACGCCCGCACGTGCTCACAGTTCACAGTTCATGCTAGTGCTCACAGTTCATGCTAGTGCTCACAGTTCATGCTAGTGGTGATCATATTCGTTGCGGCCTCGATGTGTGTGCTCAGGTGTCTGTGCGGAAGGACGTAAAGTATCTCTCTAGTACCAATGATGGAGTAATTGCCTAGCACGCAGCTCTCAAAGATAAAATCCTAAAATTATATCCTTTGAGTAGCGTCTTCAATTAGCAATTACCCTGCCTGCGCTATAATCCTAAAATTATAGCGATTATCTAAGCCTCAATAATCCTCAAATTATTGAGCTGATATCAATCAAATCAAACGACACAGATTTAACCTATGCGCTTTATTATTAGGACTGACCGTGAGTCTAGTCGTTCTTTCATTTTTATATACTTTAAAGCTGACCTGTCAGCACAATGCAGCTATCAGGTCAGCAACCGTAAGTCTAAAGTTTACAATCGATATCTTAATGCTTATGCAAGAAATATTGGTGGGTCAGCAAAATACAAATTGATTTGGGCCACATTACACTGCCCATGAGTGCGATCAACCTGTGCATGCGTTCAAATTGCAGGGCCATCACCTGTCTTGGCATGCGCGGGTTGATTGCACTTGAAATGCGCGAACATACCGCCCACCAAGAACCACTGTTCTTAATCATGATAAAATTAACCTTAATTTAGTTCTGAGGATGGTATTTCGGAAGGTTCGTACCACCGTGTGCTCGTCTTACTTTTAGATTTTTCCTTTCGGAAGTGACATAGATATAACAATACAACAATTAGGGTTACAATAATAAAAACTGATACGGAACTTAAGGAAATTAAAGTTGTGTGGTAGGATCTCCATACAGCTTCCTGTTGCTCTTCAAAATTTTGTTGAGCTTCGTCAATGAGTGATGAGTAGCCTTCGGATGATTTGATGACGTGGTGTTTCGTCAGTACGGGAACTCGCTCATGCTTAATGGAGAATGGGACGTCCTTCGGTTTAGCGAGTATCTGGAGAACATCACTGCTGCGCTGGCGTTCCGTGATGAGTATATGATCGTGAGTTACCAATGTGCAACCTGGCGATAGGGACAGAATGCCTGTGTTATGGAGAAGAATCTCTTCGCGAGATTCTTCGCAAACGACATGAGCTGGAATCACGTGCGGAACTAAGAATAACCATTTGTTCTTCGCATAGAGTTTTTTCCAAATGACGCTAATATCTGGGCCCAGAGCGAATGTTCGGGTTGTACAGTTGCTTCCTCCATACAAATTGTATATCTCCTTGATGATGCAATGGGGCTTGTTTCTTAAATCGAATAGGGTACTGGGCAGTACTACGTAGGTTTCGTTGGATAAGCGTTGACTTTCTCGTAGGTCATCTTCGGGGACTTCGAAATAGGTTTGACTATGGAAGTCTATCCCTAAGATATTTGCGGAAATTTCGTATACAGCATACGTTCGATTGAGAAGAAAATGAGGAATAGTTGTTGTCTTTATCAATTCGTAGCGCTGATGATCAATTATTTGTAGGTAACCGATAATGTAACAAGCATCTTGTTGAAAGTGGACTGCAATTTCCTTTAACGGAAGATGCGACACCTTCAAGGATGCTGGGAGGGATGACTCCGTTTGGTTGATGATTGACATTAAATCTGCAGGTTGTACCAGATCTAAAATGCGTCTGCCATTGGATATGACGTTAAGTATGGTTGCATACTTGCTTTGTATTTCCATTATGAAGTTTAAGGCTCGTTGGTAGATCCCCAAGAATTGGATGTTGATTTCATTGTGATCTATTGTAGTCAGCCAGGAGTCGAATCTCTTGATTTTCTGCACTGCTTCATTAAACCCTTTATTGAAGAAGGCTAATTGCTTGTTTATCATTGCATTCGTTCTGTTTAGCTGATGGGTTGCTCGGAGAAACAGCCTCGTTTCTTTATTCACAGTATACTTCAATGTTTGTTGGTTCGCTTGTATTGTCTCGATGTCTCGGTAAATATCATCATTAACGCCGAATAATGATGTGAGCATTTTACCCAGTAGTCCACGTCTTTGTCTGCTCCTGACGAAGTGCAGTGTATGTATCTGATGTGCGATATCTTGATTGATAGTGGATAGATGTTGCACAAGGTCATCGCAGGAAACTCTATCCGTGTACTTGAGACTAGTGTGACATAACTGAGTCAAATTGTCGACAGCCCTCTGAGCATTTCTTTTATCCTCCTGCATATTGGCCCATGGAATTTTAACATGGATCTGTAGAGAGCCACGGTTCAAGTGCGCATTTCCAATATGTTCTACAGCAAATCCACTTTTGACTGGAGTGATACTAACGCCAGCGGTCTGATTAGTAGCCTTCGCGAAAGGAACACAGCAGGTCGCAAGCAGAAACATAAGCAAACCCGAGTACGAACGAAGGTTTCTCCTAGATCTAGTTTGACTGTCTAGCATCGGAGCTTCTGCTAATGACACTGCAGGCTGCTCGATGCTTGGTCCTGGCGTGGATATGCCGTTTGTTGCCGCCTGCTCCTGTTGCTTTCCGGCTTCTTCTTCTGCTGCCGGTATGGGAAGTGGGCATATCTTTACTATTGAACGTTCAGTTAGACGACCATTGAGGTTAATTGTCACGGCTCTCACTAGGCCGTCCAGACCTGGGTGCGTTTTGATTATCCTTGCCAACGGCCACTTGGTTGGGGGATAATTTTCTCCTTTGACAAGCACTAGCTGCCCGACACATAAGTTGTTGTTGACTCGCATCCATTTGGGCCTATTTTGGAGCCTTGAAAGATATTCGGTAGCCCAACTTTTCCAGAAGCTTTGGACCAAGGCAGTAGTAAGGCGCCATTTTGTTAAAAGGCCAACATCTTCACTAGTAGGTTTCTGGGGAACAGCTATTAGTGATTGTCCGATGAGAAAGTGTCCGGGCGTTAAGGCTTGCGCATCGTTGACATCATTAGATATTGGTACGAGAGGACGGCTATTCAATATTGCCTCTATCTCAGCCAAAACCGTATACATTTCTTCGATGTTCAGCAAATTGTTCCCAATGGTTTTAGTTAAGTGCAGTTTCACTGACTTTACCCCAGCTTCCCACAGCCCTCCAAAGTGTGGGCTGGCTGGTGGGTTAAAGTGCCAGTTTATTTGTTCTTGGGCGAGATATGATTGAGTGGGCCCTTTCAGTTGTTCAAACTGGGCCTTTATTTCTTTATTGGCTCCAACGAAGTTGGTGCCACAATCGCTGTATATATCACTACATAGTCCTCTTCTGGACACAAATCGTTTTATTGCAGCAATGCATGCTTTGCTGGTGAGGTCACTGACCACCTCTAGATGCATTGCTTTTGTGGATAAGCAAATAAACAATGCTATGTAGGATTTTGTTGATTTGGCGCCCCTTCCGGAGGACCACTTTATACGGATGGGGCCAGCAAAGTCTAATCCCACCTTGATAAATGCTCTGGATGGAGTTACTCTCTCCTTGGGTAATGCTCCCATGAGCTGAGTTTGTGGCTTTGCATTTGATTTGAAGCATATTAGGCATTTGTGAATACAACTCTTTACCAACTTTTGGACTTGAGGTATCCAAAACTGATCTCTGATGGCTACTATTGTAAGTTGATTGCTTCCATGTAGGGTTCTAAGATGAAACTCCCTTACTATTAAGGTAGCGAGAGGACAAGACGCACAGATGATGATTGGATGCTTTCTCGACTCAGTTATATCGGCGTTTTGTAATCGTCCGCCCACCCTGATCAATTCTTCAGCGTCAAGATACGGAGCCAAAGGAAGTAGTTTTGACGTAGATGGGATCAACTGACGTCGATGCAACCGGCGCACTTCCTCTGGAAACGAAACGCTTTGCGATAGGCGAGCGCAAGTTAGACTCGCTCTCTGTAGTTCGTGGGATGATAAGAATTGTGGGCACCAATCATGAAATTTGAACCTTAGGCAATAAGCAACCACACGAATAAGCCTTTGGTAGCTTGAGTATTTCGACAAGATTGATGTTGTTGGTGAAATCGGGAGAACAGGGCCTATGTTCTCCAGAGATGATTGTGTCTCATTCGATTCATGCAAAGTAATATGTACCTTAGGCTCTTTCTTCTCTAAATCACTTGAAGTTGAATCAGCTTGGGAGCTGTATTCTAGATTTGGGAGGTGCAACCATTCCGGTCCCTTCCACCATAGCTCGTAATTGATGAGTTTCGTCGGGGCTAAACCTCGCGACGCACAGTCGGCTGAATTGTATTGGGATTCAACGTGCCGCCATTGGGATGATTTAGTGTATGAGTGAATTTCGCTTACTCTGTTGGCCACATATGTTTTCCATTTACTCGGATGTTCCGACAACCAAGCTAAGACAATAGTCGAGTCTGTCCAATAATAGGTTTTCGTGGTATCACTCACGTTTAACGCATCTTTCACCTTGCGCATTAATTTGGACAGCAATACGGCGCCACATAGCTCTAGTCGTGGAATGCTTTGTACTTTTAATGGAGCCACCTTTGTCTTTGATGTCAGTAGGTGAACTCTGACTTCATTTAAGGAGTTGATCACCTTTGCATATACGACCGCTGAGAAAGCATCTGTTGACGCATCGCTGAAACCATGTAGTTCAATCCGTTCTTTGGGCGAGTATCCGACAAAGCGAGGAATGCTTATGTTTTCTAGAGCTCGACAGTCCGAGAGGTATTTCTTCCAATCACAAGTGATGTCATCCGGAAGTTGGTCATCCCAATCGACTTTAATGAGCCAAAGCCTTTGTAGTAGGATCTTTCCTATAACCAAAGAGGGCTGCAGCCAACCCAAAGGATCGAATAGCCTTGCAATGCTTGAGGCTACTAGCCTTTTTGTCAATTTGCCACCTTTAAGCTCAGGTAGAGATACGTTGAAGGAGAAGACGTCTAATTGGGGATTCCAATGTAGGCCCAATGTTTTAACTGTGTTCTCAAAGCTTATGGCGACAGGACCAGGTAGAGCGCGATCGCCCTCGGGTATTGATTCCAGTACTTCTGGACTGTTCGAGGACCACTTGCGGATACTAAAACCTCCTGATGCCAATAGATTGGTGATGCCTCTTTGTAACGAGATTGCTTGGTTGATAGTGTTAGCACCAGTGAGAACATCATCCACATAAAAGTCGTTCAGAGTGACTTCGGAAGCCTGCTCGTGTTTAAATCGCTCATCTTGAGCTAATCTTTGAAGCACTTTGACTGCTTGATACGACGCACACGCTGTGCCATAAGTTACGGTATTCAAACGATAATGCTTGATTGGTCCTGGAGTGACTGGACGCCAAACTATTCTCAGGTAGTTGCGATCTTTGGGGTCAATTCGCACTTGGCTGTACATCTTCTCGATGTCACCATTTATCGCTACTTTATGTAGCCGCCATTTAAGAAGAATTGAAACTAGGTCCCTTTGAATAGTAGGGCCTACCATAAGTATGTCGTTCAACGCCATTCCCTTGGACGTTCGATGTGACGCATCAAACACAACTCGCACTTTGGTAGTTGTGCTGCTTTCTTTAATAACAGCATGATGTGGCAGATAATAGGACGGCTGATTATAAATTTCCGTTGTTGGGACTTCTTCCATATGCCCTAGATCCATGTATTCTTGCAGAAACTGATTGTATTGCGCCTTTAAGTCCAGGTTTAATTCAAGCTTTCTTTCCATCAGCTGCCACCTTAATATTGCATCCTTCATGTTGGGTGCCAATGCCTCACTAGGATTTGTTTCTGCCTTAAACGGAAGACGCAATGTATATCTCCCACTATCTGTGTCTCGACGCGTGGTTTGTGCAAAATGTGCTTCGCAGTCTGCTTGTTCGGGGTGCAATTGTTCAGCTGAAGCTATTTCTTCTAATTCCCAGAATTTCTTTAAACTGTTATTCAGCTCTTGGGTGCTTATCATGGTGACATGAACTCTTGGAGCCGCCTTGGATTCGGTAGGTCCGGAAATTATCCAACCGAACCTTGTGTTCTGAGCAGTCAGATGGCTATTGGAGATTTTTCTCAGCCCAGGCAAGACTAGGCTTCCGTAGACATCAGCCCCCAGAAGTATATCAATGTCGCTTGGCTTGTAGTAAGCCTGATCAGCGAGATCGTGGCTGTTACTTATTGGGGAGGGATTCACTTCGCATTGAGGAATCTCCCCTGTTATTTTGGGAAGTATGAGTAAATTGAAATGCAGCGAGTTGGATAACTTCCTTTGCTTGCATTCTATGTTCACGATTCCTCGTGCTGAGGTTCGTTGACCGCTTATGCCGTGAATATCAAGCTTAGCATAATTGCGCTTTAAGCCTAATTGCTGAACTGCCCTTTCAGTGATGAACGATCGTTGCGATCCTTGATCAATTAGAGCTCTGAGCGGTAAGAACGTGCCATTCAGAGTCTTTACTTGAATAATAGCTGTAGCTAGCAGCACCACTGAATGGGTATTGGTTCCCTTAATTACGGCATTTAGGGCCGATGTCGTAGGCTTAGCATCATGAGACTTGGCTTCAGCTACCTGTGGTTCGATATGCAACAAGGTGTGATGCTTTTTATTGCATGATCTGCATCGATTTTTTGATGGACATGCAGCGACTGCATGATTCGTGCGTAAACAGTTGAAGCACAACTTGTGCTTTTTTACTAAATCGATTCTATTTCTCGTCATAGCGTCCCGAAGTTTTGAGCACTGTGGCGTGCCATGACTTCCATCACAAATTTGGCACATGTCACTCTTGTTTACTTCTGCGATATAAACGCCATATTTCGGTCGTTTTTCGGTTCTGGCTGTGGCTTCTAGGATCACTAGGCGTTGAGTGAGAAACTCCACAAACTGCGTTATTGTTGGAATCTCATTAGACGCCCCAATGTATTTCTGCCATTCGAGAGAGGATTCATCATCTAAACGTTGCTGTAAATGATAAGTAAGCAACATATCGCCTAGCTTTCCTGCCAACGCGTCCACACTATTCAACACCTCGTTGGTAATGTTGAGCATATGCTTAATGCCATTGCTGCTGTTAGGACTCGTAGACTTAATGTCCCATATTAGTTTCATTAAAGCATTTGCGGCCGCGCGTTTGTTGTCGTACCGCTTGCACATCAACGCCCAGGCTGCTTCGTAATTGCTGCCCGTTATGCTCAAGTGCTTGATGAGCTGTTCAGCTTCGCCCGACACTGACGAACGAAGATAATGCATCTTTTGCACTGCACTAAGTCTTTCACTTTTATGGACCAAAGTGGAAAAGAGGTCTTGAAACGACGCCCAATTGGCGTAGTTTCCTTGGAAGTGAGGGATTTTGATCCGCTCTAATGGCAAATCTACTTCATTGCCCCCGTGGTTTGCAGCAGCTCCTTGTGAGCTTGCGCTATTGGTAGAAGGCTCATAATCCTTAATTTTAAGCTTGAAGTGGACCATATACTCTTCATACAACGACTCGGCACCTTCAAATTCCATTATATAATCGCCGAGCTTTTTGGGTTCGCCAGCCATGCTCGTTTTCACTTCATAGTGACACTCCTCGCATGCTCGCCACTTATTGGCCAATGTATCGGCTTTTAGCTCAAAATACTCCTTGCTGTGCCGAGCTTTGGAGTCCTTTTTCTGGTTCCTGATGAACCTTTGTAACTCCTCCAAATTATGACGCTGATTGTCGACAACATTCATATTTCCGATGCTCCCGCTTGTAGTCATCTTGAAATGCTCAATTTGTTCGACCCCGAATTCCGATTTCGATACTGGTTCACCGGCACTAAATTTGAAACACTAATTTGCAATTTCGCAGCACTAAGTTTGTTCCACTAAATTTGCGATTCTATATTCGCAGCACCAAACTAGCTTCACTATAGTTGCGCCCGAATATATCCGGCTCGACGGACCAATGATGGAGTAATTGCCTAGCACGCAGCTCTCAAAGATAAAATCCTAAAATTATATCCTTTGAGTAGCGTCTTCAATTAGCAATTACCCTGCCTGCGCTATAATCCTAAAATTATAGCGATTATCTAAGCCTCAATAATCCTCAAATTATTGAGCTGATATCAATCAAATCAAACGACACAGATTTAACCTATGCGCTTTATTATTAGGACTGACCGTGAGTCTAGTCGTTCTTTCATTTTTATATACTTTAAAGCTGACCTGTCAGCACAATGCAGCTATCAGGTCAGCAACCGTAAGTCTAAAGTTTACAATCGATATCTTAATGCTTATGCAAGAAATATTGGTGGGTCAGCAAAATACAAATTGATTTGGGCCACATTACACTGCCCATGAGTGCGATCAACCTGTGCATGCGTTCAAATTGCAGGGCCATCACCTGTCTTGGCATGCGCGGGTTGATTGCACTTGAAATGCGCGAACAAGTACCATTTCATATTTGAAAATGTTTATGTTGCATGGACACAGATGCCAAGTGAAGGGAGTGTAATCGTTTTTTTTTTTGAAAGATTATTTCCATGGAAATGCTAAGTAAGTCAAAGCATAAATTATTATATAGCACTTACATACTGTAGAGGAACAAAAATAAACTGGCTGTAATCATTTTTTAGAATTTAAGGCTCAACATTATGTAGGAATAATTCTAGTTCCTAAGTGAATCACAAAATTATGAGTCTAAAAGTGGTAATATAAAAAAAAAATTAAGAAAATACAACAGATTGGCATATGTAGCAATAGACACGTTGAAAGCAAAAATATAACATTTACAACATAGAAATATTTAAAAGGAATCTAAACCATCATTAAAGTAAAGTTTTAACTCTTATATACCTTAAAATAGTTTACAATAATTACAAATCAAATTTTCTAGCGGTTCACCTCTTGAATTATATTTTTTTGTAATGTGTACATATTCGAAGTAGAATAAATAAATTTATCATGAATTGAAAAAATACAGAGTTTACTTGAGGGCTCTCCCTCTTCAATGACCTCCATTTCCAACAGCTAACGGACTAGACCGGCCAAGGTAAGTAGTGGTGGGCCTAGTGCGCACAACACATGCGGACACGCAAGCGCTAGGCCATGGTAGGGCGGGCCCAGGCAGCGACATCTGCGCCTGGCGAGTTCCGCTGAATGACCCAGTCAAGGAAAAAGACGCCAAATAGACAAAACATGACGATAACTAACTACAGTGTGGAAAGCGTTAACTCTTTTATTTATCTTGGTGTCAACCTCGCCAAAGACGGGAATGAAAAGGACGAAATTGAACGGCGAATTGGTCTAGCCAATAAAATATATTTTTCAGTCCTCTCGGTGATTAAAAGTAACAAAGTGCACCGAAAAAATAAGCTGCGCGTCTATAAAACGATCATCCGTCCTGTATTGATTTACGGATGTGAAACATGGACTTTGACTCAAGCCTCAGAAAAAAGGATTGACGTCTTCGAACGCCGCATTTTGAGACGTATTCTGGGGCCCGTGAAGGACGGACCGGACTGGCGAATCCGGTACAACCATGAGTTGTACGCTCTTTATGACGAGCCACGGGTATCGATTCTGACGAAACTGCTACGACTTCAGTGGGCTGGCCATGTGGAGCGTATGGATGACAGGCGAATTCCCAAGCGCTCCATGTAAGGCCGAGCAACAGGAAGCCGCCCACCAGGAAAACCACGCAAACGATGGGAGGATGCAGTTGACAACGACAGCGAATCCTTGCTGGGATTCGCTAATTGGAGGACGCGGTCGCTGGACCGAGACAGATGGAGGCAGTGTCTTCGGGAGGCCAAGGCTCGATTTGGGCTGGTGCGCCATTGATGATGATGATGATGAGTTCCGCTGAAGCTCGTCTTCCAATTCGAGAGTGGCACGGCCACCCGAGAGATTGTTTTGGTACGCGGTAGTCTTTCGTTTTCTTTTCTTTCTTGCCTGTTTTTGTTTTGAGTAGCTTCGGAATTCCACCAATAGACCAATGTAACGTAAAGATTTTTTTTTCTCTCGGGCAGCCCTTGAACGCGGTATTATCTCGGTATGCGCGCGAGAATTCTTTGTGTAAAGTAACGTAGGAGGTATAGCCTCACAAGATGAATAGTTTGCTTTGTTGAATGAAATTTTTTTGTCGATATGTAAGCGGGCAATTTGATGGCTGAATCTCTGGAAATGAGATTCGGGACTGATGCTAGAGAACGCACCCACGACGATACGCGCCGAGCTGAGCTGGCCTGCCAGCAGCCATCACTCCTCTAGCTAGGTAGAGGCCGAACCCAAATTCGTCTGAACGACACATGGGCTCGTTGCCTCGTCCCGGGGACTTAACGTCCATTGAGGCCAACAAGACGAAAGTCCTGTTGGCTTGAAATTTCGAAGCGAAAATGTTCGCTAGTACTCGTTTCATTACAAATGAGCTACAATGTCGTTTGCGACCGAGGGACTAACCCAGAACTAAAAAGATATGCCAAGAGCATTTCCGTCTGTCGCGAGCCAGCCAAAGAATTATGTCAGTCAATACCGAGGTCGTTTATCTGGCTCACGATTGCGAGTCATGAAAAAGCAGAACCTCTTGCGGCGAGCATATTCATTTTCTGGTGTCGGATATGTTCTAAGGACTGGAAACGAAAGTTTTGCACATGTTTTACCTGTTAGTTATAAAATGAAGGAATGCCTGTGCAACTCTTACTATGCACTGGGTTTGTTTTAAGGGGGGGTAAGGTTTGACAACTTTTTTCTTCTTCCATTTTTTTCTGAAAGTACAACATCTGAAGAATATTGTATTAAATTTGTAGGTCATTCGGAGTAAAACCAACGAAGTTACAGTAGGTTGAATAACCGTACCTCTTAGGTTTGCGCGCCTTTTAGCTACCTGCGCTGAGCGGCGGCAAGCGGCAACTGTTTCGGTCTCTATTGTATTACTTTTATCGATAAGAGCAAAAAGATGCCTTAAATAACGTGAATGATAGTGATGTACGGTATGGACCCGGCATCGATGATGACATGTACGTATTTTATAAGAAAATCCAGTTTTTCTCAAGATGTTTTCACTTTTCAGTGTACAAAACTCTAAATCGATTTTCCCAAACATGTAATTTTTAAAGTCGGTGACCAGCCTACAGAAAAAAATTACTGAACCGATCGTTTTGAAATTTTGTACACATATTTTACATACATATAGCTCTCTAGTGACTTTGAGTTTTTTTTAAAAATAAATTCCTAACAATTTTACAATAACAAATAGGTCGATTTTTTTCGTCAAAAATCGTTATTTTGGCTTCAAAATGGTGCCAAAAATTAAAAAATTGAATAATTAAAAAAAACTCGACGTCACTGGAGAGATAAAGTAATAAAGTAAAGAAAGCATTTTGATTTTTTGGTTTCAAATGATCCAGTGATGCTGTAGGCTGGTCACCGCACAAAAACTTTTTTTCTAGGCGCCTGCGGAGATCTACAATAAATCCGTTATTTCTCTATATTTTTGAACAAAATTTTTCCTAAATATTCTTCACATGTTGTACTTTCATATAATAATAAGTAAAATAAACACACAGTAATAATTTTTTCTAGAAAAAATTCATGAAAAAAGGTATTTTTTAGACGAAACAAACCTTACCCCCCCTTAATGACTCATGTGGTTTATTGAAGCAATTATGAAATAAGTTTCCTTAACGTATTACTAGTCATGAATTCGAAAAGAGAAGACGTGCGCAAAGAAATTTTGCGATTTTTTTCGGAAAATAAGTGTTTGTCGTATTCCGCAAAAAAAGTGAAATGTCCGCGATGGACGGTTAAACGCGCTATAGACAAGTTCGACAAAGGGTTTACAGTGAAAGAAAATCCCAGAAGTTGAAGACCAAAAGGTGCAAGTGATGCAAATTTAGAAAAAAAGATAGTTGGTTTAATTGAAAGGAACAGATCGATATCAATTCGTGACTTGGCAAAAAAGTTCGGTGTGAGTCATTCTTTATAAATAAAATAAAAAAAGGAATAGTATAAAGACATTCAAAAAACAAAAATGTGCAAAACGAATCGTCAAGCAAAAACAAGAGGCTATTAGAAGATCAAGAAAATTATATAAAAAAATTTGCAGTGAAGAAGCTTGCATTGTAATGGATGACGAATCATATTTTAAATATGATTTCAGTACACTACCTGGTCCTCAATACTACAGTACAAAAGACAAAAGGAATGTTTCTGATGTCGATAACACATCCAGGTAGAAAAATTTGGTGCTGGTGTGGCAAGCTATCTGCCAATGTGGGATGAGAAGCAATCCTTTTTTCACAGAAGGGACCTTTAACACTGATGTTTATCTTGAGTGTCTGAAAAAGAGATTTCTGTCCCTTATTAAACGTCATGCCGGCAATATTATCTTTTGACCTGATTTAGCAACATCCCACTACGTAAAAAGACGCAGGATTGGCTTAAGAAAAAAAACATTTATTTTGTGGGAAAAGAGATGAACCCACCCAACGTCTCGGAGCTCAGGCCAATAGAAAGATACTGGGCTCTAGTGAAAAGTATTTTACGGAAAGACGAAAGAAGTGCAACTTCACTGCGAAATTTTTCCCGTTTGTGATACATAGCAAGCAAAAAACTAGCGGATCGGGTTGTGTAGAATTTAATGTCTTCCATCAAGAAAAAGGTGCGAGAATTTACTTACCACTTTCAGAGTAATGAAAATTTTCTAAAAACTTCAAACATTCTTCAAGGCCAGCGAAAATTGTGAACTCTCCTTGAAATGGATTGGCTCGAAAAAACAAATCGAAAACACTATGATCGTCAGTTTTTTCCGACTTCCAATAGGCATAAGCCATTGTTATCTGATACAAATCTGTAAAAAAAAGTGGTTAATAATTTATTATGAAGTATATTATGAATAATAAATATTGTAAAGGTTTGAGATAGATGAACAAGCAAACTTACACTAAATTGACTTCAATTTTTAGTGATTGATAGTAGATAATCGCATAACTCTGGTGGAATGACTCTTCATATAAACATATGGTTAATACTGTGGCTATTGTTATTATAATTATATCATTCAAATATATATATATATATATATATATATATATATATATATATATATATATATATATATATATATACAGTGCTAAAAAAACATTTGCAACCGAAGTCAGAAACAAATTTTTTTCTTCATAACTTTCTTTATTGTGAATTGATCTGAACAGTTTTTTAACAGAATAATTTCCCGTAATATAGTAAACCAAAATATTATAACAAATAGTAATTTTCAGCTGTCAGAAAAATAAAAAAAAATGTCGAGTGAGTCACACTTTTAGTTGGAAAAAACATTTGCAACCTCTGACTATAACGGCGTACCAGATTTACAACTAAGTGTCCCTTTCGTATTTTATTCATTTTGTTGTGTGTTTAGCTATAAGCACGAACGTCAGACGCGTTGGTCGATCTAATTCGTTTTATCTACAGATCATTTATCAGTTAGTTTGGTATTGTCACAGACCATTGTTGCAATAAAGTCAATATTCTACGTGATAAGTGAGTTATTCTTTGCAAGATTTAAAAGTAACGAGAATCTAAGAATAATGCCAGGGAATAAATATGGAAAATAACTAAAATCTAGAATTTTAAGTGATTACAAAAGTGAATTATCACAAAAAGACATTTGCAAAAAGTACAATTTATTAAAGTGCACAGTTTGTAGAATAGTTAAAAGTGGAAAGATAGAGACAAATCACAAAGCAGGGCGAAAAACTACCAAAAGAGTTGATTTAAATATTAAAATTAAAATAAAAAAGGATCCTGGAATATCATCGAAACAGTTAAAGGTCGAATTGAATTTAAATGTAACCACTAGAACTATGCGAAATAGAGCTGTTGAATTGGGGCTTAAGAGCTACCGACCAGCGAAGAAGCCGTTGATTTCTAAGAAAAATCTGAAGGCCAGACTAGAATTTGCCAGAAATCATATAGATTGGAATTTACAAAAATGGAGGACCGTACTTTTTCCGGACGAATGTAAATTTAACTTAAGATGTACTGATGGGTTACGCCATGTAAGAAGACCTAGACGTGAAAGACTGAATCCTCGGTACACAAATAAAACAGTGAAATTTGGTGGAGGCAATTTAATGTTCTGGGGGTGTTTTTCTGGCCATGGGCTTGGACCTCTTTTTAAAATTGATGGTATAATGGATTCCACTAAATATAAAGGAATTTTAGAGGAAGCGATGCTGCCGTATGCTGATGAGCACATGCTTTTATTGTGGTCGTTCCAACATGACAACGATCCTAAACACACTTCGAAATTGGTGAAGAGTTGGATTAGGAATAATGGAATCAGGGTTTTGGATTGGCCAGCACAAACCCCAGATCTCAATCCAATTGAGAATCTTTGGGAGATTGTAAAATTTAATCTACGTAAGCAAAATTTCACAAAGAAATTGGACCTTTACATAGCCGTTAAGGAAGAGTGGGAAAAAATTACAATATGCATCATCGATAACTTGATTTCATCAATGCCCAGAAGATGTGCACAAGTCATCAAAAATCATGGCCATTCAAGTAAATATTAAAAAAATAAAACGTTTAAAATAAAAGTTGCAAATGTTTTTTTCCAACTAAAAGTGTGACTCACTCGACATTTTTATTTTTTTTATTTTTCTGACAGCTGAAAATTACTATTTGTTATAATATTTTGTTAAAAAACTGTTAAGATCAATTCACAATAAAGAAAGTTATGAAGAAAAAAATTTGTTTCTGACTTCGGTTGCAAATGTTTTTTCCAGCACTATATATATATATATATGTGTGTGTGTGTGGCAACGCCGTCGCGCCCGGAGAGTACACAGCGATCGCGGCGTAAACAGGAACTAACGCCTCGTGCAGACTTCTTCACGTAGTCCAGTTTCCGCCAGAGAACCGCACGAGATCGACAGAGCCATCGACCGAAGAGGATAGAGCAACACAACGCTGCACAAATTAGTAAGCCTCCTTTGAAAAAAATAAAATCGTGCAGCATTCGTTACCGATAGTAGCTCTACGCTAATCGCGTTGTTTTTTCGTGCCTTTTTCGCGAAAACACTTCCAGCATGGTCAACGAGACAACCTTCATTTGTTGCAGCCAGCAGCAGTCTTGAACATCAGCACCTCGTGGCGTTGCACGCGCCACCACCGTCACAGACCATCAACGCGATGGGCCAGTGTACCACCTTTCTGGCGAGCCAGCCCAGAACTATGGTTTTTCAGGTAGAATCCCAGTTTCAGATTAGTAAAATTCAAAGTGATGCAACGAAATACCACATGGTGGTGGCCACTTTGAACTACGACATCATTGCCGACGTGTCGGACATTATACGTTCGCCACCAGAGACAGGGAAATACGATTCCCTAAAGCGAACCGTTCTTGCGCGTCTCACGGATTCGCCGGACACTCAACTGCATAAGCTCCTCACGAACATGGAACTCGACGACAAAAGCTCTTCGCAGTTACTGCGCTACATGCGCACGCTAGCCGGCACGCACGCTGGAGATGATGTGTTAAGGGTAAAGTGGCTCGATTTGCTGCCACCACAAACCCGCCGCATGCTGCTACTCATCAAGGGCCAAACAATCGAGGAGCTCGCTGCCGTTGTTGACGAGGTACACGACATGGGGCCTATCGGCATGGCCACGTCCTTCAGTCGTTTCGTACCCCGGCGCAGGCAAATTACGCAGTGCCGCAGCAGCCCCCCAGCCAGCTCGCCCTTGAACTCACCGCTCTACGTGAGGCCATAGTGCAACTCACCAGCCTCACCCGCGAGGCCCCTCAGCCGCAATTCAGCACCAATACGCAACGAGGCCGTTCAGTCTCGCACGGCAACCAGCAAAGACGTGACCGCTCAATGACGCCTGACCCAAATGTCCGGGCATCTGTCCGTACGATGCAAGAAACCCTGCTCATTTATTCCACAGGTCGACGCTGTCTTTCGGTCGAAAAACTAGAGCTGCCGGCGCTATACCCAGCGGTCACCGCCGGCACCTGCTTGGAAAGTCGCCTGTATGTTTCGGACCGTAGTACTTCAACCAGCTTCTTGGTAGACTCCGGGTCCGTTCTTTCCATCATTTCCAAGCGGATTGTTGTCAGACCACTCCAGAAACAAAGCCTTGTTTTGCAAGCGGCAAACTGCACGCCTATCGCCACTTTCGGCACGCAACGCCTTAGTCGGAACCTTGGTCTGCACCGACCACTACATTGGCCTTTCGTCATTGCCGACGTCAACACAGCCATTCTTGGGACGGATGCTCTCAAATATCACGGTTTGATCATCGATTTTCGAGGTCACCGCCTCCTTGACGGAATCACCAGTCTGCACGCCCGGCCCGACACCAGACGTGCACACCGTCAGTGTCGTCTTGACGCGTTCTGTGCCTGGAGGATCACTTGGTGAAGTCTACAAGGAGCTGATCAGCCATTTTGCGCAGTTAGTTTTGCCACCTGGCGAGACGGCTACTGTACCGGACTTGCCGGTTCATCATCAACGGTCCGCAGTTTTTGCTCGACCTCGGCGCCTCGCAGGCGAACTTTTCGCTGCAGCCAAGCGAGAGTTTGACCTGTTGCTAGAACGTGGCATCATTCAACCATCGGCAAGCCAGTGGGCCAGCCCTCTGTATATGTTGCCAAAGTGTGGAGGAGGTTGGCGTGTCACCGGCGACTACGGTCACCTGAACTCCTGCATCCAACCGGATCGCTACCCACTGCCAATCATAGAGGACCTTCTGCAGGACGCTCAAGGCACAATATTTTCCGTCGTGGACTAACACCGAGCCTTTTATCAAATTCCAGTCGCATCGAACTATATCGCGAAAACGGCTGACACGACACTTTCTGGTCTGTTTGAGTTTGTGGGCTTGCCACTGGGCCTCCGAAATGCACCACAGACTATGCAGAGTACGGTGAATCACATTCTCAGAAAACTCGGCTTTGCCCAAGGCTCTACCTCGACGACATCCTC
Organism: Oxycera nigricornis; assembly: GCA_963942545.1. Taxonomy (NCBI): domain Eukaryota; kingdom Metazoa; phylum Arthropoda; class Insecta; order Diptera; family Stratiomyidae; genus Oxycera; species Oxycera nigricornis. The sequence goes on along the minus strand of OZ012661.1, from coordinate 61,658,984 downwards.
GTCCTCTCGGACAATCACGAACAGCATCAGCGGCACCTCCAGCAGCTTTTCCCAATTCTACGAGATGTTAAACTTTACATCGACTGGAGCAAGTGTCAAATCGGTCAGTCGGAGGTCACATTTGCCGGGTACCATGTCAGGGCTTTCGCCCACCCGAACCTAAGACGTAAGCCATCATCGACTTCCCGAAGCCTGAGCAATCTACACAGCTGAGACGATTCATCGGCATGCTGAACTTCTACCGACGGTGCATACCGAACGCCGCTGCATTGCAGGCACCGTTGTCTGAATTGCTCAAAGGGACCACAACTAAGAAGGCCAAGCTTACTTGGACAGCTAAGGCAGACGTCGCCTTCGACCATTGCAAACAGAGCATAGCCTCCGCTGCCACATCAGCTTTCCTCTCACCATCTAAACCACTCGCCCTTCGTTCGGATGCATCCAGCATGGCTATCGGAGCAGTATTAGACCAAAAACGTGGAAATGACACCTGGGTCCCGCTGGGCTTCTTTTCCAGGAAGTTATCGGATACTGAACAGTGATACTCCACATATGATCGTGAGCTCCTTGCCATTTTCGCAGCTGTTAAATACTTCCAGTGCATCCTAAGGGCGAGCTTCTGCTGGGCGGAAGGCGTCGTCAAAAAAGATGAACTCACGAGGCCTGCGGCGGGTTCCAATACCGGAAACACCACGGCCGAGGCCAAGAAGGTAGAGTTCAGAAAAAGCAAGAGAGTCAGGTCTACGGAGGAGACGGGCTCGGTTTCAAAAAAGACTAGGTATGTCTCCAAAGGGAAGCCGGAGGAGACTGCCTTTTCAGGAATTAGTGGAGGGGTTGCTGCTGAAAGGGTTGCTGCTGGCGGCAAATCGTATAGCGACGCGGCGAGAGAGTCACTGCGGCTTGCGGTTGTCGACAGCAGCAAACCGGACAGGCGGTACTCTGGGGAACAGTGGAAAGTGGTGGAGAGAGTAATCTCTACATCACTTTTCAAGTTCATTGCCCAGAACCCAGGGAGACCATGCCCGACCTTCGGGGCTGCAAAATGGCAGTACGGAGTTCGGGTATTGGAATGCAAAAATGAATTCTCGCGTGAGTTCCTTCATCGGACGGTCGCGGAAATGAAGGTGCCATGGGAGGGAGCGAAGCTTCAGCTCGTCGATGTCAGGAGGATACCGAGCCGACCGAAAGGCAGGGTTTGGATCCCCAATGACGAGGTGAGTAGGAAGCAGCTGCTCAGTGTCCTGCAGGCGCAAAATCCTGACGTCCCAATGAAGGAGTGGGAGGTCATCGGGGAGGAGCCGCCAAAGGAGAGAGGTAAGGGCTTCGTGATCCTCATGGATACGAAGTCCGCCTCCACCATGACGAGTAGACAGGGGAGATTGTGCTTCGCACTAGGCGAAGTCCACCTTCGCCTGTTCAAAAGGAGCATGCCAGCCGGCGATGGGGCGGTGGTGGAGGTTGTTGATGATGGTAGCTCTAAAGCTACTTCAGATCAACCTCCATCACAGTAAAGCGGCCTCGGCCAACCTGGCATTGGTCCTGCTACAGGACGATGCCGATGGAGCCATAGTCCAAGAACCATGGATCCATAACGATCAGGTTCAGGGGCTAGGAGTAAAAGGATACGACATCTTCCACTGTCGTAAAACAGGTAAGATTCGATCATGTATTATGATGAAAAGATCCTTGAATGCACTAATGATTCCTAATCTCAGTTCCGAGGACCTAGTTGTTGTGGCATTGGACAATCCGGACAGCAAATGTTGGATTGCCTCTGCCTACTTTGCGCACGACGATCCAGAAGAACCACCACCGGTTGCAGTCAGGACGCTTGTGGAGGTCGCGGAAAGAGGTAAGATTGATTTAGTGCTTGGTTGTGATGCTAATGCCCACCATACTCTCTGGGGCAGCAGCAACATTAATGATAGAGGGGAGTCCTTGTACGATTACTTGTTGGGGACTACCCTCTGGGTATGTAATAGCGGAAACGAACCCACGTTCGTGACCTGCAACAGGAGAGAGGTTCTCGACTTGACGCGTGTCGTGAGATCTCTTAAATCCGCGGTATCGGGGTGGAGGGTCTCGGACAGGGCATCCTTGTCGGATCACTGTATGATCCACTTCGATATCGAGGTATCATCGTCGACTGTTGGGTCTGGCAAGTTAAGAAATGCGCGGAAAGCCAACTGGTTGAGTTTCACAAATTTGGTTGAGATAGGATTAGAGGGGTCCTACTTGGGAGGACTGTCTACTGTGAAGGAAGTCGACTCGGCGGTCGATTCCCTCACAAACATCCTGAGCAATTCTTTCAAAAGCTGCTGTCCCTTACGAAAGTCCGCCTCGAGGAGTCTGCCGCATTGGTGGAGCCACGAGATAGAGGATTTGAGGAGGGCTGCAAGAAGGCTCTTTAATGAAGCCAAGTACACTAAATTGCCAAATGACTGGTCCAAATATAAGGATGGTCTAAGAGCTTTTAAGAGTGCAGTCAGACAGGCAAAAAGGGACTCATGGAGAGTGTTTTGCGCGTCAATAGAGAAAACGGCAGAAGCGTCCAGACTCCGAAAGGTCCTCTCATTTAGCAGGAGCTCTCCTAGCTTTATTCAGGATTCGGACGGAAACTGGACTAACACTAAAGAAGAACAGCTTAACGCACTTTTTCAACAGTACTTTCCGAGGTGCTCTGACATAGTCAATGAAAGCTGGGGAAATGAGGTCCGACAGCACGACGACGACATAAAGCGTATCGTGGATGTCAAAAAGATTAATTGGGCGGTGGGAACCTTCATGCCCTTTAAATCTCCTGGGCCGAATGGGATCTGGCCTATAATGCTCCAAAAGGCTCTCGGGATTATTGCACCATGGCTGGAAAGAATCTTCAACGGATGGCTCCAGCTGGGCTATATCCCAAGAGCCTGGAGACAAGTAAGAGTGGTTTTTATCCCTAAGGCGGGTAAAATAAACCACAGTTCTGTCAAGGATTTCAGACCAATTAGTCTGGCATCCTTCCTCCTCAAGACGTTGGAGAGGCTAGTGGACACCTTCATTAGGAGCAAAATTGGGGACCAACTAGCACGGTCACAGCATGCCTACATGAGAGGAAGGTCCGTAGAGACTGCATTGCACTCCGTAGTCTCCACTATCGAGAGTGCCCTTCGGTACAAGGAGGTAGCACTTGGGGTATTATTGGACATCGAAGGGGCTTTCAATAACGTTGAGCCGGGCGCCATATGTCGTGGGCTTCAACAAAAAGGTGTTAATATGAGCCTTTGTAGGTGGATTGATACACTGCTCAGAACTAGAATAGTTAGCTCGTCCATTGGTGACCTGACTATCAGCAAATACGTGGACAGGGGAACCCCTCAAGGGGGAGTTCTTTCACCGCTACTATGGCTGGTAGTAATGGACAATCTTGTGTCGGAATTAGGAAGGGAGGGTTTCAAGGTCGCTGCTTACGCCGACGACGTGGCCATCATAGTACCGGGCAAATTCATCGACGTCATAGTCGGACGGATGCAATTTGCCCTTGAATTAACCAGCAGGTGGACCACAAAGTGTGGCTTGGGAGTGAACCCTTCTAAGAAGGAGCTTGTCCTCTTTACAAGGAAGCGTAAAATTCCAGACTTTAGGCCGCCCACACTTAATGGCGAAAGTCTTACGCTCTCCAATCAGGTGAGGTACTTAGGGGTCGTGCTAGATCATAAGCTTACCTGGAGGGCAAATCTGGAAGAGAGAGTGAGGAAGGCTACAGTAGCCTTTTTCACGTGTAAGGCGCTCTTTGGGCCTAAGTGGGGACTCAAACCACGGGAGGTACACTGGATGTACACAGCTATAGTCAGGCCAATTCTGACCTGACCTAAGGGCTATGGTGTGGTGGGAGGCGCTGAGCAAGAAATGTAACCTGGCTCAACTCACTAAGATCCAAAGAGTGGCGTGCTTGGGGATAACGGGTGCTTTGCGTACTACTCCCACAGCTGCATTAGAGATCATCTTGGATCTTCTGCCATTAGATCTGCACTGCAAGGAGGCGGCAGCCGCCAGTGCTGTGCGTCTGAAGGGTGGAGGCTTCTGGAGGGAAAGGACCTATGGGCACTCCACAGTACTGAAAAGTCTTTGTGGGAAGCAATGTTATGTCAACATGGACTTGACCGTCGTCCCCTCAAGAGAAGAGTGGGAGAGCGGGGGGCTAGCCGGCAAAGGAATTGTGTCAGTGTACACGGATGGCTCGAAAACGAGCACGGGCACGGGAGCAGGAATCTTTTCTGAGTACTGGGGCCTTAGTATATCGTTGGAGCTCCCCGTGCACTGCACAGCTGTGCAGTCGGAAATAGTGGCAATCTTGAGAGCTGCGAAAGAAGTTAACAAGAGAGGGGAGGTCGATAAAGACATCACTTTCTTTGTGGACAGCAAAGCAGCCATAAGGATGCTAGAATCAGTCTTAGTGTTCTCCAAATTAGTTGAAACCTGCAGGTCGGAACTGGGGAGGATCTTTCAAAAGAACAGTTTGAAACTGTGTTGGGTTCCTGGGCACAGCGAAGTGCACGGAAATGTAAAAGCGGATCAGCTCGCTAGGGAGGGATCCCGTGAAGCGCACCTGCATGAGAAAGTGGGGGTAGGGGTCTCAATGAAAGTTCTTAGGCAGGATATAAAGGTATCAGCCTACGAGCTAGCATTGAGGCGCTGGAGAAATTTAGGCACATGCTGTACCGCTAGACAGATGTGGCCAAATTATAACAAAAAGCGCACTCTGGGCTTGTTATCCCTAGACAGAGGTGCAATAAGAAACCTTGTGGGTATACTGACGGGTCATGTGGCTTTCGGTGAACATGCAAGAAGAATCGGACTCCCAGCGAACGACCTGTGTCGAAGCTGCGGTTGTAGTATGGTCATAAATCATCGGTAAATGTACATACAAAGCTTGGTAGCATGTACACAAACAATGCATTGAGCTAAAGCTTGTAACACGTACACGAACCGATCTATTCATTACATTGTCAGATTTAGCTCTAATGGTTATCAATGAAATGAATATGATCCTACAATGGATATGAATCATGAATACTAGTAACGATAAATTCTAGAGTAATGCCCTCGACAAGTAATATGAGTTCTAATTAGGGCAATTGTATTCATGAGAACCCATATGATAAATGTTGGATTGTCTATATTAAAATGTAAAGTAAGGGAATTTCGATTAAGTATTGGAAGTTTGTGTTATAGATTTTAGAGTAGGGAGTAAGTTTAAATTGTATAAAAGGAAAAGAATTAGAAAAATAAAGATAGTCTTTTTAGACCTCGCAAGAAGTGTGTTGATTAATTTAATACCTGCCTTGTTATCGGCAGCCTCACCCCTTGCGATACTTTGCCTATCATCGGCAAAATAAAACCCTTGCCTCACAGTGGCAAAGTGTTGCTTCTACATTAGCAACCTTTAACTCGGTACATATCGGCTGCACGAGCATTGCTCAGCGCCAAACATGATGCAATCCAAACATTGCTCGTAGGTTCCAATTGTTCCTCCTCCTTCCCAAAACTAAAGTCTGTATTTCTACAGGAAGAAACTCATCATCTCTATAGATGAGTATAGAAAGCGGAGCCCTCACCTGCACGGAGCAGGTATAGCACCAAACTCACCACATGGCGATCCTGCGACCCACGAACCTGCAACCCAAGATCCTGCACTCTCGAAACATGTATCAAGGCGATTCTGCCTATACGATGCTGAAAGTTTTTAATAAAAAATTGGAACAGAAATTTAAATTTGAATGTTGACGACTAATACAGCGACCGAACATGGAATTTCGACGTGAGATAATGGAGTTGGAACTTCAACCAAAAATATGGAAGACAGTTGCAAATAGGAAAAAGGCGAAGATGAAGAAGAATTTTGTGCTTTATTTGCGATTAAAGTAATAAGTAATTTAATGATGACTAAAGAATTTAACGGCAACGACCAGCATTTATAATTGTACACTAGTTACTTCAAGCCAAACTTTAATTTTATATAAATATGAAAAAGAATAGCATTTTAATTGGAATTTGTTTTAAACAAATTAGGTAAAATTTTACTGTAGCATAAAATAACTACGCGAATTCTTATGAAAATTGTCGCAATATACACTTTAGAGAATAATGTATACAGAATAACGGGTATAAGCACGAATTACATTAGGATTTTTAATAAAAACGAAAAGAGATGGCTACAGCTACTGGTAGATACGGGTGCTGACATCTCGATATATAAAATCAATAATCAAACAACACAATTCAATATTGAAACTCACAATAAATGCAAACTCACTGGTATCACGAATGAAACCACAATGTCTTTAGGAACTATAAAATTGTATTTTAACATTGAGGATACAATAATATCCAATACATTTCATACGGTAGACGAGAATTTTCCAATCGAAATGATGGCATTATAGGACGTGATATGCTAATAAAATTCATGTGTAAAATCGACTACGAAACATATACCATATCCTTCAATACTCAAGACAGAAATATAGTGTTACCCATGTATACCAGAAGAGTTAACGTGGCAAAAATTAAGATTCCCGCAAGAACAGAAATTATAATACCTATAGACGTAGACAGAAATGAAGACAGTGTAATTTTAAACAAAGAGATTGAAAAAGGGTTATATTTGAGTAACTGTATAATTCCAGCAAAAAGCATACGATCTCTTAAAACGTAAATTGATTTCACCTCCAATTTTACAATATCCTGATTTTGATAAACCTTTCATTTTAACCACAGACGCATCAAACTTCGCATTAGGAGCTATATTGTCTCAAGGAGAAATTGGTGAAGATTTACCAATTTCGTACGCGAGTAAATCCTTAAAAAAGCACGAATTAAATAAACCTATTATAGAAAAGGAACTGTTAGCGATACACTGGGGAATTAACTTTTTCAGACCATATTTATATGGACGAAAGTTTACAGTTGTGTCTGATCACAGACCTTTAGTATCTTTGTTCACTCACAAAAACCCATCTTCGAAACTAACCAGGATACGTCTAGACCTGTCTGATTATGACTTTGAAATTATATATAAAAACGGGAATATAAACACGAATGCGGATGCACTATCAAGAATACAAATTAACTCTGATATACTTAAATCAATGATACCTCCGACAAATGATAATAATGTTAGCAAAAAGCTACTGGCGATTACGAGAAGTAAAACAAAAAAGGGGACTAATAATTCAGAAAACTGCAACAAAAGTGATAACAAAAACGAAGAGATTGATCACCTCCATGCGTTTGAATGCACTTCACTGTCAGATATTAAAGGAGCTCTAAAATTGAAATTTAATAATTTGCGCAGCAGTGGAATTAAAAATGATGATATATACATAGCTAGAGAGAAAGATAATATTATATTGCGCTACAATGATAAAGATGACAAAAAATCCGTTCCCGTCAACGATAAGCTGATAGTTCGTGAAAACAGTAATGATAATTCATACACGAAATTAGTTTCTGTTATGAAGAAATTGCTAACCTATTCACAGAACAATAGCATAAAGGCACTAGCACTCGCGAGAAATGATGATATATTTAGGTACGTACCGAAAAACGAATTCAAGAAGCTATTTAATGCGTTGCAACGGGAAGAGAAAGATGAATTGAAAATACTAATATATAAACCACCTTTACGAATTCTAAACGTCGATAAACAAAAAGAATTAATTTATGAATATCACAATTCGCCACACGGAGGACATACAGGAGTACATAAAACTTTATTAAAACTAAAACAGAGATATTGTTGGAAGGATATGAACAAAATGGTAAAGAAGCACGTAAGCCAATGCGAAATATGTAAAAGGAATAAAATAACCAAACACACAAAGGAAAATATGATTAAAACCGAGACACCGCCTACCAGTTTTGAAATTGTGAGCGCAGACATTATTGGACCACTAAGATTTGCAAATAATTACCGATACATTCTCACTATTCAGTGTGAGTTGACAAAATATGTGACTGCTATACCCATAGAAAGTAAGGATGCTACTACTGTAGCGAAAGCATTTGTAAATAACTTCATTCTTTTAAATGGTCATTTTAAAATTCTCAAGACGGATCTAGGAACCGAATTCACTAACAGTTTAACAGCTCCCCGTGCACTGCACAGTTGTGCAGTCGGAAATAATGGCAATCTTGAGAGCTGCGAAAGAAGTTAACAAGAGAGGGGAGGTCGATAAAGACATCACTTTCTTTGTGGACAGCAAAGCAGCCATAAGGATGCTAGAATCAGTCTTAGTGCCCTCCAAATTAGTTGAAACCTGTAGGTCGGAACTGGGGAGGATCTTTCAAAAGAACAGTTTAAAACTGTGTTGGGTTCCTGGGCACAGCGAAGTGCACGGAAATGTAAAAGCGGATCAGCTCGCTAGGGAGGGATCCCGTGAGGCGCACCTGCATGAGAAAGTGGGGGTAGGGGTCTCAATGAAGGTTCTTAGGCAGGATATAAAGGTATCAGCCTATGAGCTAGCATTGAGGCGCTGGAGAAATTTAGGTACATGCTGCACCGCTAGACAGATGTGGCCAAATTATAACAAAAAGCGCACTCTGGGCTTGTTATCCCTAGACAGAGGTGCAATAAGAAACCTTGTGGGCAAGAAGAATCGGGCTCCCAGCGAACGACCTGTGTCGAAGCTGCGGTGATGAAGAGGAGACAGAATCTGTAGAGCATCTTCTCTGCAGTTGTCCGGCTCTAGCGAATAATAGGAAAAAACACTTAGGTGCTTTCTTTTTCGTGAAGCTAAGTGAGCTAAGTGTTATGAGAATGGACCAGTTCCTGGATTTCCTCAAGGAATCGGGGTGGTTCATGGAATAATATGGTAGTTTTTCCATGTCTTCAGGGCACAATGGGCCAACGAGGCCTAAGTGAAGCGGAAGCCGTGCGGCTTAGCACCCTTCAACCTAACCTAACCTAACCTAACAGTTTAATGAAGGAAATATGTGATTTGCTACAAATTAAGCAGATATTTTCAACCCCATACCATCATGAGACTTTAGGAGTAGTAGAACGAAATCACCGTGTCCTAAACGAATATCTACTGTGTTTTGTTGATAATAATTCGGACGAATGGTTACCTTTTTATACATTATCCTATAATACAACACCACATGTAGACACAAATTACACTCCTTATGAACTAGTTTTCGGCAAACTCTCATATTTACCTAACGATATTTTGAAAGATTCTGAAAAAATTTACAACTTAGAAAATTACGCAAACGAATTGAAACTTAGACTCAAAATGTCTTTAACAAAAGCTAAAGAATTGATTGAGAAAACAAAAACGGCAAGGATTAACAAACAATCTTACAACAATCCGCTAAATGCTAGAATAGGTGACCTTGTACTAGTCAAATCAGAAAATAGAAGAAAAAATGAAATAAAAGAAAGTAATATGGTAGTTTTTCCATGTCTTCAGGGCACAATGGGCCAACGGGGCCTAAGTGAAGCGGAAGCCGTGCGGCTTAGCACCCGTCAACCTACCTACCTACCATCCTGGAGGGTAGAAAAATTGACGTGACCGATCACCGGCCTCTCGCCTTCGCCCTCAAGCAACGATCAAACAAAGCCTCGTCTCGGCAAAGTAGGCAACGCGATTTCATCGCACAGTTCGAAACGCATCTGATGTACACATCCGGTGACGAGAACACTGTCACTGACGCACTCTCGCGTGTGGACACAGTTTCCATGCCCGCAGACTTGGACTCTGGCACAATAAGCGCGGAGCATGGCACTAATGACCAACTGCCGCATCTGCTTGCCAGCCTGCGTATCAAACTACACAAACTCAACATTGAAGGACACCCGGTATATTACACCGAGTTCAACGGGATCATCAAGCCGTATTTGTCAGCTGCGCCGAAATGCTTTCGAAACAAGCCACAAACTCTCCCATCCCAGCGGTCATGCTACTGCCAAGCGCGTAGTGTCGAAATTCTTTTGGTCGAGCCTTCGCAAAGACATTCTCCGTTGGGCCAAACAGTCCACAGTTACAACCGAGCCGAGCACGGCAATTTTACTACGCCTGACGGCCGCTTCGGCCACATCCACGTGGATCTCATCAGCTGCCAGAGTCGGGAAGCTACGAATACTGCCTAACGATAATCGATCGCTACACTCGCTGGTCTCAGGCAATTCCAGTTCATGACACCAAAGCTTCCACGATCGCTCGTGCGCTTTTTGAGGATTAGATCGCCCTTTTTGGCACGCGGCTCACGCTAACGTCGGACCAGGGTAGGCAGTTTGAAGCCGACGTCGTTAAACAGTTAAGCAATCTTTACGGGGTGAAACATGTTCACACCACGCCTTACCATCCCCAAAGTAACGGGATGGTAGAACGTTTCCACAGAACGCAGAAGGCCGCGCTGAAATGCTCGCCCGGGACGCCCTGGACGCAGGCCCTGCCATTGGCTTTATTGGGCCTCCGCACTACCTTTAAGGAAAATTTGCAGACCTCGCCCTCTGAAATGGTTTTCGGCACTTCTCTCTGCATCCCCGGCGAGTTCATCGCTTCCCAAATCGCACCAACCAGCGACCAGAAGCATTTTGTAACGACCTCCTTCGCCTCTTTAAAGCCATTCGCCCAGTCCCAGCGGCGAGACACGTCAATCTTAACCCTTTTGTCTTCAAGGATCTTCGAACCTGCCACTATGTCTTCCGACGAGACGACGCGATCCGCAAGCCATTGGAGCCGCCTCATTCGGGCCCCCACCGAGTCTTCAAGAGAATTGACGAACGCTGTTTTGTCGTAGATTACTTATAAACTTTTTAATGGTTTGTCTTTCCCAGGAGACACAATTAAAGGAGCAGCTACAGATGAAGTCGTTGCCGTGACCAGGAAACAGTCCCGACTTGAATCCCATAGAAAACTTTCAGCAGGTATTGGGTTTAAAAATAAGGGAAACCGACCCGCGAACTCTAGTAAATCTGAAAAGTGCAATAAAAAAGTGTGGGAAGGACAAATCAATAAAGATATTTTTAAACACATAAAAACTAATCAAATATTTATAATATTATTTTTTTCTTAGTTAGTAGAATAGATTTGCTCTTTTGTAATTATATGACAGAAAAATAAAACAAAGGAGTAATTTTTTTGTAAAACAAAATTTGCGAAATTTGTTTGATAAAGGTACCTATTTTTCTATTATTTTATGAATAAAGCTCCTGGAAAAGTGTTCCTATATTGTGAGGCTTATTTCAAAGACATACAGCAAGAAGAAAAGTGTTTTGTATCTACTAAGTGAACATTTCCAGAAGTAAAATAAAATACAGGTATGTAGCGATTTCCATGGAATCGGCATCTGGTAGGTCTTTTGTCACTGAATGGAATATATATATATATATATATATATATATATATATATATATATATATATATATATATAAACCTGTTTTTGTGCAAATTTTTATCTGTGCGATATACGAAAATTTCAATCAAATTGAACCATAATTGACGAAGTTATAAAACGACGAATAAGCCGGCCCGCACGGTTGCTGCCCTTTGTTATGGCTTACAGGGCCAGAAGATCTGCCTTCAAAGTCCTGAAAAAGCTGAAAGATTTACCTCATGAGGGGAAGAAGCCAAACACCCTGCAATTATACCCAAAGGTACCTTAGCCAACCTTCTCTTTCGGCAAGCTCACTTGCAAACCTTACACAGTGGAGTTCAGCAAACCTTAGCAACTCTGAGGTTGCGCTATTGGATACTATCAAGGCAGTCACGAGTGTTTAACTTGCTTTAAATTAACGGCTAGACCAAGATATCAACTAATAGGGATTCTTCCAGCGTCTACAGTATAGTTGGAAAACCCATTTCTAAACACAGGTGTTGATTATGCTGGGCCAATCACAATTAAATGGAACGGAGGACATGGAGCAAAAACAACGAAAGCGTATGTAGCAATTTTCGTTTGTATGGCCACAAAAGCTTTCCATTCAGAGCTAGATTCCGATTTATCTACAATAACATGCATTGCAGCAATTCACAGGTTCATTGCCCGCCGTGGGAAATGCCGTACAATATACAGTGATTGCGGAAGCAACTTTTTAGGTGCCAGCAAGCATCTGCAGGTTACTTGTAGAGAGGTATTAAAAATAATAACTCGAAGTACAATAATTACAACAATAATTACGGAAATAACAGTTCTGGGTATTATGCTAGAAATAATCGAAAACAATATCAAAGGTCCAACTTCGAACAAAATTCAAGGTACCAACGTAGGAACCTTCCGCGTCCTGAGCCAATGGACGTTGATATCAATGTAGCTACATCAGAAAATTTACATTCGACTCCTCGAATACCACACTTCCCATAGTGACTCTCACAATCAATAATAAATATGTCGATTGCCTTATAGATACTGGGGCAGCAACATCCATAATCGACGATACTATTTTTCCAAGTATATTCCATAAAAAATTAAAGATTCCAATCGAATTGAAAACGCTTTCAGGTAAAAACGTTATTGAAAAAGAAATAATTACTCGTGTTCCAGACGAATTTGAAATGAATGCAACAATGTCGTGGAACATTTTAAATGGTCTAATAAAAACTTCCAAGCCTTATTGGGTCAAAATATTTTGAAACCATTAGGCGCGAAAATTGACCTTTTAAAGGAACAGCTGCAAATAAATAATAAAATAATAAAATTCAAAGGAGCGTGTCCATTTTCTAAAAATCAAATAAGTCAATTAGAAATTGTTGATGTAAATTGCACCGATCTCCTCTCTCGTCTCCATACGGATAATTTAAACAATTAAGAGCACGAAATTATCACAAAAGAATCGCGCCCACTATACAGTAAAATTTATCGTTTTCCTAAAGTCCACGAAGAAGAAGTAATGTTAGAACAAAACATCATTCAACCCTCTAATAGCCCTTATAATAGTCCGATCTGGCTAGTCCCGAAACAATTGAATAATAGTAGCAAACAAAATTGGAGGATAGTAGTAGACTATAGGAAGTTGAATGAGATCACCGTTGATGACAAATTCTTTCTTTCTTCTTCTTTTAAAGAACCTAATGCAAAATTGCAGCGCTGGCGTATTAGACTAAACGAATACGATTTCGAAATTGATTATGTAAAAGGTAAAAATAATAAGGTAGCCGACTTTCTGAGTCGCATCAATACTGAAAAAAATGAAATATTTGCCATCGTGCCAACCGAAAACGCGAAATTCAGAGAAATACCAGGGAATCATGTCAGTGACGTGTCAGAAGAAATACTTGGCTATAAGCATAGGAGGATAATAGGCAGTGATACGATAAATAAGCATGGAGATTTGATACGTAAAGCCGGTAACAAAATATTCAGACAGCATAGAAACGGCAACATCGAAAGCATTGAGTTAGAAATTGGCCAACCTGAAATAGACTCTAATTCCGATCAGACAACAATCCATAGTTGAATCGAAGATGTAAATGATCATATTCCGATTGAAAATGGAATCGTCAATAAATACACAACTCAGCTTCATTTGGTCAAGGAAAAAGAAACTGAAATAAATATTAAATACAAAAAAGTTAGGCAAATTTTCATTGCCGAAAACGAGCTTCAAAATAATATTCTGCTTAGTGATCTACGTAGAAGATTCATAAAAAGAGGTATTACAGCAATTTATTCAGAACTAGATTATTCAAAATTCAATATTTTGCAACAGAAGCTTATAGAACTATTTTCGAACGATAAAAGAATCAACTTTTTAAAATGCAGTAAACGCGCTATTGATTTGCCCAATGAGCGAGAGGCGTTTGATACGATCAAAAAGTTCCATAAGGTAAACAACCATAAAGGTATCATTGAAAACTATAGAGAGATGAAGAATTTATATTTTTATCCTAAATTGAAAGATCTTATCCACAAATTTATTAATAACTGTGAAGTATGTAACCTTGCAAAATATGATAGAAATCCAATTCAGTATAAATTCAATACTACAGAAACACCTAAAGAGCCTAACGAAATGATACATGGCGACATTTTCTACTGCCATAAGCAAACATTCATCACATTTATCGATAAATTCACCAAGCATTTAGTGGCTCAGAAATGGAACGATAGGAACTCTATAACAATAGTCGAAGGTTTGAGAAACAGATTTTCTATCTTCGGAAAACCTAAGAAGATAGTTTTAGACAATGAATTAGATTCCATAAACGTAAAGGATTTCCTACGGAATGAAGGTGTCGAAGTACACTTTACATCGCCTCGGTCTCACACCGGCAACTCTGACATAGAAAGAGCTCACGGGACTATTAGCGAGCACCTTCGGATCCTCGAAATAGAAAAATCCGAATTAAACCCTACCGAAAAGGTTATCCTAGCCACCGAAATGTATAATAATACAATCCATTCTACAGCACTACGGAAACCTTTCGATTTTATTAACAATAAAGTAGAAGACTTAATCGTGATAAAGGACAGAACGTTAGCTGTAAAACTAAAAAATATAGAAACTTTAAATAAGGATAGGTCTGATATAGTGTTGGAAAATAATAAAGAAACAATAGTTAAGAACCCTGAAGGACTTAGATATAAACACAAGCCTAGGTATACTAAAATACAGACTAAAGTTATAAACAACAAGCTGTTAGATAAACGCAACAAAAACGTACATATATCTAGGATTTCACGACTATTATATGTACTTATTGTATCAATATTCGCGATTTCAACAACACAAGCAATGATATCGATAGAAAATCTTGAGACAAAAGCTGGGTACCAATCAATAACCCTAGGAGAAATCTCTTAAGTTGAAAGTTATAAAAATATTTTGCACATTATAGACGTTAATGAATTTAGATCTACTTTAGCCGCTATAGAATCTAGTATAAAATCAATATTTTCAACTTCGTATGATCAAAATATCTTGAAGCAACTAAATATTCAAATAAAAAAAAAACTCAATCTAGATACTCTAATTCGCCACCGTCAGAAACGAGGTCTGGTCAATATCGGTGGAAAAGCTCTTAAATTGATTTTTGGAACAATGGACAGTAGCGATCGCGAGCAAATCGAAGAACACCTCAAATCAATCGAAAATAATAACAATCAAATAATAACGAACAATAATCAGCAAATAAAAATTAACACTGACTTGCAGAATAATCTTAATATACTTCGGGATCGAGTGAACCAAAACCAAAAACTTTTACAGAATTCAATTGTAAATCCAACCGATAAGATGCGAAAACACCTCGAGCAAATTCACTTCTTATCGATTTTAAGCGACATACAATTACTAAATTCTGAAATCGATAAGATACAAAAAAATATTGTTTTCGCTAAATACAAGATAATGAGTAGATCCATTCTTACCTCGGAAGAAATCGAAATCTACGATATTGATTTTAATAAATTCAAAGAAATCAAGTGTTCATTACTCCAGCAGGATACTAAGCTAATCCTCGTTATTTCTATCCCAAACCTTACAAAAGATTTCGCTACCAGGTTCACATTGATTCCCGTTCCGAACGAAAAATTCGAAGAAATTGAAATCACTTACAAAAATGTATTAAAGTTTCGAGACGAATTTTATGTAGATAACGAACTTAAAATTGTAAAGAACTTAAAGAAAGTTGATATTTGTATGAAAAATCTGATGTTAAAAACCTATAAGCAATGTAAGAAAATCATTAATAAATTTTTTGAAATAATAGAACTTATGCCTAATATGTTAATCATTAAAAATGCAAAAAACGCTATTTTAATAAATAATTGTGGTATGAAGAACAAAACTTTGAATGGAAATTGTATAATAAAATTTTTGAATTGCATCCTTAAAATAAATAATGTTGAGTTTTCGAATTTTAAAAATAACTTTTTACACGAAACTATCATTCCTAATTACTCTAAAATAGATGACGTTCCTTTAGCTGCCAATTTAGACGAAATCCATCTAAAACAAATTCAAAACATACAGAAACTAGAGAAAATACAAACAAACTATAAATCAAATTCGATCATAACGTATTCAGTTTTATTGTTAATAATATTAATTATTGTAATTTTCCTAATATTGTACCTGAACAAAACAAAAATTGTAAGGATCAAAGTTTCAAGTCACAAAGCCGGAAGTAAACAACCTGACACTCAGGGGAGTGCTAATCTTAACGACGGGGGAGTCACATATCAAACGACACCTCTTGTCTTTGCATAGTCACATATCAAACGACACCTCTTGTCTTTGCATAGACAAAACATAAATGTTCCCATAGAATCATAGAATTCCATAGAATTAAATTTCACTTGCAACGTGACTTGATGCTTCGACTCATTTCCCGCAAGATTGCAGTTTTAGGTACTAGGTGTAAAGATAGTTGATAGATTAGAATTAAGTCAGTTCTATTGTAACGGCGAAACGAGACATTCCTTAAAATAAAGCCCTTTAGTTGAATTGAGATATTGTTTTTTTTTCACTTTTGTTCGAACAGAAAATAAAATTTGCACAGCTAGCTAACCAGGGAATAGATTGGGAATTCATTCCTCCTGGTAGCCCACACTTTGGTGGGCTCTGGGAAGCCGGTGTGAAATCTATGAAGAGACATTTGTACAAAACCATAGGACATCAATTACTTAATATCGAAGAAATGATGACCCTTCTAACCCAAATTGTAGCGTGCATGAATTCAAGACCTCTCATGCAAATAAGTGACGATCCAACAGATAATATCGCATTGACTCCAGGCCACTTTCTTACCGGAGAGCATTTATTTGAAGCAAAAAGTGATCCTGTTGAAACTAACTACACTCTATTAAAAAGATGGAAACTAGTCCAACAAATGAAACACTGCTTTTGGCATCGCTGGAAGTCAAGAGTTTCTACAACGATTACAGCAAAGGCCAAAATGGCTCCAGCCACGAAAGAATGTTAAAGTCGGAGAACTTGTATTGGTCAAAGTAGACCATACTCCATCAATGCAATGGCCAATAGCAAGAGTAGTGGCCGTACACCCAGGCCCAGATGGAATAGTACGCACTGTTTCACTTAAATGGAACGGTCGCATCAAGCAACGATCTGTCAATTACCGTTCAACGAGTCTGATCCAGGAATCACCAGAGGCTACCTCAGAACTCGAGAGCAACCAACCTTCTACTCAGAAACGATAGGCAGCACAACCAGATTTTGGTTCTAAACGAAAAAGGACCATAACGAAAGAGCGAAAAATATCAATATCCACAGTGATATTAACCGCTTTAATGGTTTTTGGTGTCTTTCCATCAACAGCATTTTCTGCGGTCAATGTCACAAATCTAAATGGTGGTCTATACATCGAGCACATAGGTGTGGCTAATCTTATACGAGGAGACTTACAGATCAATATCCAGCTACCAATGACTGATTTGGAAATAGATGAAAGAAACATCCATACGGTGAACAACAGCATTAGTTCTATGTGCTCGGTGGGGAAGCAATTAGCAAACTGTTTAAATTGTTGGGATTTGACGCATCATCTATCAGAGTTCGGGCAAGAAGTGCTACACAAAATCAACACAATCCGCTTTTTACGGTCTCATACTAAACGAGGCATTTTTGGGAAAATGTTAACAGCCAAGTTCGGAGTAAATGATGAAGTGATTGCCGACATCCAAAACCTAGGACAGAATCAAGAACATCTAAAGGAAATTACTCGGCACCAAGGAAAGATCATTCTCCAAGCCACAAAAGCTCTAAACACAACTTCTAGCAGGATCAACAAGCTGTTGAGGCGTTTTTCAGAACAGCTGAATGAGGGGCTCGTGCAAATTAACGAGCTAAAAAAATGGTACGTCACTGTAGATATTAACATGATCCATATAGTTCTTAGGCACATACCAACGAGCCATCAACTTCATCCAAGAAGTTTATCATAAATACAACAGCATCTTGACAGCCATCTACTCAAGGGAAAGGATACGGGATTGTATTAATTTAGCAGATCTTGCTTCAACCATCAAGTCAAAACAAGTGGTACTATCATCTCATTTAGAAATTCTTCACACCACATTATCGAAACTGTCCATTGAGCAAACTGATGCGACAATTATAATTCTTGGACATCTTCCCATAATCGATAATCGCAAATTTAACCTCGTGTCACGGTTCGACTCATGCAACCACCACCACCCACTCACTTAAGAGCCACCACTTTTAAATTTAATTTAGGTTAGTTTAGAATAGTTTGGCCAGGGGCTCGACCCAACCGCCTTGTGTTATATACTCTGGCGGTTGGCGTCGAGCAAATAGGAAATAGCCGACGAAGTCAGCGCCGGGGGATACGCCTCAAAACCACGCACCGCCCACGAAAGCTCCATTTTCATCGAGGCGAAAAAGCTCGCGGGCTGTGACCCATATTAAGCACGCGAACTCGTGGATCCTCGCCCGATGCCAACGACCGCGAACAAAGAGTCTGGTTCGCCGTTGTTTGCGGGAACCGGTCAAGCGGTTTCGGGCGAGGGTATAAAAGCGAAAAGCCTGACCTCGAAAGGTCTCTATTTTCGAATCTTGTGGAGGGTGATACCCGCGCGTCGGTTTTCGAAGAAGTTGATCGGAACGAGAAGCGCATCCGCGGAAGCAGTGAAAGTCGATTCACCGAAAAGGGCAAGCTGAGGTGCGCGTATCGGAAAACTTACTTTGTGTTTCGCTTACTCGGCACCCACCGATACCGTGCGTGAGTGTGATCGACAAACGAATATTTGTACGATTCAATATCCTTTTGACTAGTGTGTTATAAGCAAGCGCGTGTGGGTCGGTACAGGAGCAACGGATGAGAATCCGCGGAAAACCGTTGAAAGCAGTGAAAGTCGATTCGCCGAAAAGGGCAAGTTGAGGTGCGCGTATCGGAAAACTTACTTTGTGTTTCGCTTATTCGGCACCCACCGATACCGTGCGTGAGTGTGATCGACAAACGAAGTCCCGACTAGGGTGTTCTAACCAAGCGCGTGTGGATCGGGGCCGCTGTGCTAGCAGCGAGTCGTCGCCAACAAGGGAGTCAGCAACGAGCCGCCATCATCAGCTCCAGGCCGAGGAAGCATCGCCGCATCACTGAGGGGCGGGCCTCCGGCGCAAGGAAGGAAGTAGTTATAAGTTGAGTATTGTTAATTTAAGTATTGTTAAGCTAAGTATTGTTAACATAAGTGTTAGGGAAATAGTGAGTGAGTGGTGGATAGTGTTTTTTAACTTCATATTGTCGTGAGAATTGTGTATCTGAATCAATAAAACAAGGGGAAAAAAGTAAGAGTGAACCTGTAAGACGTGTTTTTTTCCTCTTTTTCCTTTCTTCGTATTTTTTTTCCTTTCCGGAAATAAAGGTTGCGGGAACCTCGGCGAGCCGGATTCTCGTCCGACGGCTCAAGAGGCCCATTGGGGTGGACGAGTGGCGCCCACGACCCGTCTCCAACGGGCTGACCGGCACCCGAAGGCCTCGACCGAACGAACAGGACCCGACTTAGGTCCTTCCCGCAAGGTAACGGTAACATTTGGCGCCCAACGTGGGGCCGCGAAATAGACAAGATTGCCGTGATCGCCATTTCCGGACCGCAAGTACTCGTAAGTTGGAGGTGAAGTGAATTAGTGGAAACTTTTTTTCAGGGAAAGATGTGCCGCCCGCAGCTAAGGGGCGGAGGAATTTACTTCCAGCATCACATTGAGTTACATAATTGCATTGTCAAGACAGGTTACACTTTACAGTGCGTTTTCGCTTAAATTGTTGTTTTGTCGATAGGATAGTGGAACTATTTAGTTTAGGGAATGGCGAAGGCAGCCAAGATCCTCATAGACCGGCTCAGCAAAGACGAGTTGGCATATGAGCTGTGCATCCGCGACCAGCCAGGCGGAAGTGTGGATGAAATGCGCCGGACTCTCCGAGCGGCGTTGAGGGCGGAGCAGGCGCTCGATGCGTCGATGGTGGAGGCCAGGGGCTACCCATATACAGAAAAGGAGGACCTGGAAGCGGTACGGGGGAAAATCTCCGAGATCCGGGCTCTCGTCGAGAAGTTTGACGGGGAAGTCGAAAGTGGGGAATTCCTTAAGATCAAGACCAAGATCGAGTTCGGTCTACGGCGGTTGGCAAACATCCAACTCGATGAGTTGGAGCACGAGGAGGTTTGCAAACTCCGAGGGGAACTAATGATGGCGATGAGGGGGGTTCTTGGTGAAAGCGGAAGGCGACGAGGAGGAAGATAAGGCGTGCGTGACAGCTCCGGGAAGGGCTCCGGCCATACTGGCGGAAGTTAGCGACCCGCCTGGACCCATCTTCTCAAAACCTCGCACCGAGAAGGGACTCGAAAAATTACAAGACGTGTCTAAGTGGGGGATAAAATTTTCGAGTGATACCCCTGGATCCGTCAACGCTTTCTTGGAACGCGTGGAGGAGTTACGGGTGGCAAAAGGGGTAACCCAGGCGCAGCTGTTCCGACTCGCTACCGAGTAAGTAAGATCAGTAAGATCACGCGTCGGAAGTTGGGAGGAACTTTGCCGGGAGTTGCGGGAAGAATTTCTACCGCCTGACTACAATCTCAGACTGTGGGAGGAGATTCGGCACCGGACGCAGGGTAGAGACGAAACAATAGGAGTATACGTCGCCGTGATGGACGGACTTTTCCGTCGTCTCACGGAACCTTGCCCGGAGTCCGAGAAGTTGGGAATTTTAAGGAGAAATATTACTCCCTTCTATCAGACGCAGTTGGGAATGCAGTCTATCGATTCCGTGGCCGATCTCATACGGCTAGGTCGCAAATTGGAGGCCACCAGGGTGTCTGTAGAGGCTTATGTGCCCCCACCGACCCGGAGGACGGTCCGATTACTAGAGCCTGACCTCGTTTATGTGGAAGCTTATGCGGTAAATGCAATTTCATCCCCGAATTCCACCGGTCACACCACCTGCTGGAACTGTCGAGGGACAGATCATTTCGCCCGCGAATGCCGGGAACCTAGGCGGTGTTTCGGATGCGGCCAGCCAGGTGTGGTTCGATCCCGTTGCCCGACGTGTTCACCTGGAAGGTCACCGCGGCCGGGTCCAGAAGCATCCGGTCGAGCCGCAAGACAATCGGGAAACGGACAAGATGCTCACTAAGCGGCGAGTTGGGCACTGGGGTCTCCGACTGTACGGATGCCGCAAATCTTCGAATCGATTACGTGTTCGAACCCAGTACGGGAGATGTCCGTCCGTATTTGACCGTGGATATTATGGGGAAAGAGGTAAAAGGGCTAGTGGATTCTGGTGCATCCTGCACTATAGTGGGGAAGGAAGGGTGGAAACAGTTGGAGGATATTGGGGTGGATTTATTGCCCGTGGAACGCCGCGCGGTAAGAATGGCTAATAATGAGCAGTGCGAGATTGAAGGGCTGGCATGGGTACCTTTTCGACTTCAGGGGAGAAGTAAATGGGTAGAGATCCTGGTGGTACCGTCTCTTCCGCACACCTTGATTCTGGGGGTGGATTTTTTGCGGTGGTTTGGGGTGGTGATCAATCTGCAGGACGAACGCTGGGATTTGGTCCACGTAGCGTCTACTACCACACCAGATCATCTAAGAGATCGATCGGTTCTAACGCAGCATGTGGAGCTAAAGTTAGGTACTTTGGTGGAGAGAGAGTTCCGGGATATGGGAGAGGGGCTGGGTTGTACGTCTTTGGTGGAGCACGTCATAAGTACGGATTCCGCTCCTATCAAGCAGAGATACTACCCAGTCTCCCCTGCGATCCAGAAGCATATCGACGCCGAGCTGGAAGAGATACTGAGGTTAGGGGTAGTGGAGCCTTCGTCCAGTCCGTGGTCTTCGCCGATTCTGATGGTCCGGAAGAAGGATGGGACTTACCGGTTCTGTGTGGACTTCAGGAAAGTGAATCGAGTGTCGGCTCGGGATGCTTACCCGCTCCCATACGTTTCGGCCACTCTGGACAAACTCCGAAATGCGAAGTATCTTTCCACGTTAGATATTAAGTCGGCCTATTGGCAAGTACCAGTAGCTTTGGAATCTCGCCCATACACAGCGTTCACTATCCCGGGTAGGGGATTATATCAATTTAGGAGAATGCCGTTCGGGTTGTCGAACGCTCCAGCTACTTGGCAGCGCCTAATCGATCGGGTTCTGGGACCAGACTTGGAACACTATGTTTTTACGTATCTGGATGACATCATTATTGTCACACAGACTTATGAAAAACACTTGGAGGAGGTTTTTCGGCGCTTAAGGGAAGCGGGTCTCAAACTATCCCGGGACAAATGCCATTTTTACCGACCTAGACTCAAGTACCTGGGGTACGTGGTGGATGAGCATGGGCTAAGTGTGGACGCGGAGATGGTCGAATGCATGGTGGGCATTCCCAATCCTACCACTGTGAAGCAGGTGCGACAATTTCTTGGGATGGTATCGTGGTATCGGCGTTTTATCCCGGACCATGCCTCCTTGGTGGCACCACTGACGGATTTGCTTCGAAAGAACAAGCGTTTTGAGTGGACTCCTCAGTGTGAGGCCGCGTTCACGAAATGCAAGCTGAAGTTGTCTTCAGCCCCAATTTTGACCTGTCCGGATTTCAGCCGAACGTTCAATGTCCAGACAGACGCTTCCGATGTGGGGCTCGGGGCGGTCTTGAGCCAGAGTTTTGAAGAAGGTGAAAAGGCAATTTGCTATCTTAGCCGCGCATTGACCAGGGCAGAAAAGAAGTATTCGACAACGGAAAAGGAATGTTTAGCGGTGCTCTGGGCAGTTGAGAAGCTCAGACCATACATAGAAGGGGCCAAATTCAAGGTAATCACTGACCACTATTCCCTAGTCTGGCTGAATAATCTAAAGGATCCAACGGGGCGTTTGGCTCGTTGAGGTCAGCAACCGCCGCTGCCGTCTGCCGGCTAGTAGAAGAACAGGTGTTCCTTCTGTTCCGAGTGCCGAAATGGGTGGTGTGCGACAATGGAGTCCAGTTCCGAGGGAAGAAGTTCCAAGAGCTCGTGGAAGGGTATGGGGCGACCATTAAGTTTACAGCGCTCTACCACCCCCAGGCTAATCCCGCGGAACGGAGAAACCAGGACATAAAGAGGATGCTGCGCTCCTACGTCTCCGAAAACCATCGCGAGTGGGACCGCGACTTGGCCAAAATAAGTTGTGCTCTGCGCACTTGCAAACAAGAAGGGATTGGGCTCACCCCGTATTTCGTGAATTTTGGTCGAGAAATGGTGACCTTCCGGGAGAATGGCGAGCGCCCCGACTCATGCGCCGAACCGATAAGCCCACACCTCCGAGCCAAGGGTCTTGCGTCGATCCGAGAGGACATTTTGCGACGGATGTCACGAGGGGCGGAGAAAAATAAAGCCCGCTATGATCTTCGGAGACGCCCTCTTTCCTTTCGCGTTGGGGAGCAAGTTTGGCGAAGGAATTATGCGATCTCGGATGCCGCGAAATATTTCTCCGCGAAACTCGCACCCGAATACGTGGCCCCTTTCCGAATAAGGAAGATTGTTTCGAGCTGGACTTATCTGCTAGAAGATGAGAAGGGGAAGGAAACAGGTGTTTGGCACGCTAAGGATCTGAAGCCGTATGTCAATTAGGATGCATACAGAGATGCTAGTACAATCTGCGTATATGGTTGCCACTAATTCATTTTGCCTTTCTACGAATGCTACTGAGCTCTGAGCGCGCTCGTCTCAGGTAATCCTTTTTTATAATGCCAGTCTTATGCTGTTTTAGAATCTCTTAGTTCATTGCTGTTACGTTACCACTCGGGAATGGTCCTCCGTCGGTTTTGTATACGTAAAGTATCGGAGTTCGGGTATTGATAATGTAGCTCTATCCAATAGAGTAAAGTCATTTAGTTTTCTTTTTCTCCTTTTTTCTTTTCTTGTCTCTTCTTGTACTATTCGAGTTTCGGAAGACAATTTTCTCTTATACTATTCGAATATTGGAAGTAACCTTTTTCGGATTTCGAGGAAATCCTCTTCTGGCAAGGGGGAGCTGTCACGGTTCGACTCATGCAACCACCACCACCCACTCACTTAAGAGCCACCACTTTTAAATTTAATTTAGGTTAGTTTAGAATAGTTTGGCCAGGGGCTCGACCCAACCGCCTTGTGTTATATACTCTGGCGGTTGGCGTCGAGCAAATAGGAAATAGCCGACGAAGTCAGCGCCGGGGGATACGCCTCAAAACCACGCACCGCCCACGAAAGCTCCATTTTCATCGAGGCGAAAAAGCTCGCGGGCTGTGACCCATATTAAGCACGCGAACTCGTGGATCCTCGCCCGATGCCAACGACCGCGAACAAAGAGTCTGGTTCGCTTTCGAATCTTGTGGCGGGTGATACCCGCGCGTCGGTTTTCGAAGAAGTTGATCGGAACGAGAAGCGAATCCGCGGAAGCAGTGAAAGTCGATTCGCCGAAAAGGCCAAGCTGAGGTGCGCGTATCGGAAAACTTACTTTGTGTTTCGCTTACTCGGCACCCACCGATACCGTGCGTGAGTGTGATCGACAAACGAATATTTGTACGATTCAATATCCTTTTGACTAGTGTGTTATAAGCAAGCGCGTGTGGGTCGGTACAGGAGCAACGGATGAGAATCCGCGGAAAACCGTTGAAAGCAGTGAAAGTCGATTCGCCGAAAAGGGCAAGTTGAGGTGCGTGTATCGGAAAACTTACTTTGTGTTTCGCTTATTCGGCACCCACCGATACCGTGCGTGAGTGTGATCGACAAACGAAGTCCCGACTAGGGTGTTCTAACCAAGCGCGTGTGGATCGGGGCCGCTGTGCTAGCAGCGAGTCGTCGCCAACAAGGGAGTCAGCAACGAGCCGCCATCATCAGCTCCAGGCCGAGAAGCATCGCCGCATCACTGAGGAGCGGGCCTCCGGCGCAAGGAAGGAAGTAGTTATAAGTTAAGTAGTTATAAGTTAAGTATTGTTAATTTAAGTATTGTTAGGCTAAGTATTGTTAACTTAAGTGCTAGGGAAATAGTGAGTGAGTGGTGGATAGTTTTTTTTAACTTCATATTGTCGCGAGAATTGTGTATCTGAATCAATAAAACAAGGGAAAAAAAGTAAGAGTGAACCTGTAAGACGTGTTTTTTTCCTCTTTTTCCTTTCTTCGTATTTTTTTTTCCTTTCCGGAAATAAAGGTTGCGGGAACCTCGGCGAGCCGGATTCTCGTCCGACGGCTCAAGAGGCCCATTGGGGTGGACGAGTGGCGCCCACGACCCGTCTCCAACGGGCTGACCGGCACCCGAAGGCCTCGACCGAACGAACAGTACCCGACTTAGGTCCTTCCCGCAAGGTAACGGTAACACTCGTTAAAGCTACCACTATTCCGCAACAACAAAGAACGGATATATTCACTGCATAAAACATCCCAAACTCTGTGCTTGGCATTAACTACAACGATCAGCTTAATTTTGAAACAACTGATGCTGACATAGGCGAAGCACCAAAATTTAATAATGGTGCTTATCTCATTGCCACATCAGTCCTTATTGACATACGCTCAAAACACAATTGCATTATTGATAACCTTTATAACAGTTACAAAGTAGAAGACTGTCCAACATCTACTTTTCGAATTTCCTCACTTGTATGGCAAAAAATGCTATCAACCAATACTTGGTTGTTCATTGCTCCTCATCCGGTGGCCGCACAGACTGTCTGCCAGGGTATTAGGAAGGATATTGTCCTCAATGGTACAGGAATATTAAGGATAACTCAAGAATGCACTGTACACACAAGGGACTTCATTCTAGCGGCTGAGCAAAATTACAGGGGAGCTCAGTTCCCAGTCTACATTTCATCCGTTGTACCTCATCTAAATTTTACCATCCCAGATACAGAGCTAAAACTTCTCAACATTTCAATCATCATCAAACTCTCAGAGTCATTCACAAGCTTGGTCACTCAACAGGAGGAGTTAACAGCAGCTGCCGAAGGTATTCAATGGAAGCGAATACGCCCACATGCGGTTACAGCAAGCGTTGCAATAACAGTTTCATGTTTGACACTTGCATCACTTACTATCTTCATTCTTTGCCACTGCAAAAAACGTATGAAGAAGGCTAAAGACCTACCGAAACCATCTTCCTTTACCACTTGGTATGACGAACATCAGCTTTAAGATCCTACAGGCTCTTGGTGGGCGGTAATGTAACACCAAGTGATCGGCAAATTATCCAGCGACGTCGCAATAAAGTCATTCCCCTTTAGTAATAAGATTCTACTATCAATTACGCATATGCATTGTTCAGGTCATTCGCTTTACCTACTCAACAAATTAGCAATTGCCAATTCAAGCAATCAGGAAAGGGCAAAAACCTACCTGCTACTTGAATTGGCAATAAAAATAATGCTGTACTTAGCTAAAATGCATATGGGTAAAAGTTCACTTCCAAATGTGCAATATTGTTATCATATAAATATGGAAAATTAATAAAGAAGAAACATTCACTCATCAACCAGTAGTCTTTCAACTTTCACACCGAAACACTTGCCTCTTTGTTAATACATACATATATCATTGTCTTTCCTAATATACATTATCTTTCTAAAGTTTTACTTTAATCGATTTGAATTGGATAATGAGTTTGCAACATTGAGTCTAGTACGATAGACACCGAGTCGAGTTGACTCGAGTCGCAATTCGAGTCAGGTAACATATTTCAACTCGAGTTAGAAAAAATACGACTCGGCCCATCACTAACCAGGACACCGTTGCCATAGCATGATGTTCTGCCACCTCCCATCAGCCTGCAGAAGATTACAACAGAAGCAAGTGCATAGGGCATCCCATAAGTAATCGGCGCAGACGTCAATGCCCATCACCGTATTTGGGGAAGCACCGACACGAACAAACGGAGTGAATCACTCTTTGAATTCATTTTAACGCATGGGTGACGACAAGCCGGTTTTGGACATCACTCTAACGAACGAGCACTTGCACTAGGCTATCAAGGGATGGCATGTATCCCAAGAGTGCTCGTTTTACGACCAGCTATACATAATGTTCGATGTGGCTTTTGACCGTCCGATAAATCCAACCTTTATCAACGGTCTGCGGTATGCGGTTTTGAGGAAGCCGTTGGGACCCTTACATCTGCCTTCAATGAAGCAGCAAGATCTGCATGTAGTCCAACGAAGCCTAGAGGGAAATATAAGCTCTCATGGTGGAACAGTGACATTGCGGAGCCGCAGAATGAATGTAGGAAGTCTTTTAATCGAGTTAAAGAATTCAATGACTGGTTTTCTAGGGATCCATTAGATGTTGCAATTGTAATATCGGGAAAATTTATCAATACGTTATCGGAAAGACTAAACTTTGCCCTAGGTGTTCTCACCAAATGAAGCGAAGATTGCGGTCTAAGGATATATCCGAAGAAAACGAAACTTGTGCTCTTTACAAAAAGATCCAAAATTCCGCGATCTGTCCCACCCAAACTTGATGGGGTAAGTCTAAACCTTTCAGGTAAAATATCTAGATCCGATTCTGGACTCCAAACTAGCGTGGACGGCGAACATAGCATGCGCAATCTAATGCTGCAACAGAGTTATTGGGAAAATGTGGAAACAGAAACCCAAAATTGTATCATGGCTCTATACGGCGATAGTGGCCAGCTGTAGCGGAAACATCAAATGTAAACGTTTTAAACAAAGTTAGAAGGATTGTAGCTATTGCAACACACTACCCCGGCAAAAGCATTGTTTATGCTATGAAATTGGCTCGCGACTGAGCTATTTACGAGACAGCAGGCCAATCATAAGGGAAATATTGGTCACTCCACCGTAATACGGAGGGGATGGATCAAAGTCAGGGAAAGTGGATCTCACTCCTCCGATTTCCTGCTTCCGACACGGTTTCAAGTCAGTCATCCCTAGTAGAGATGACTGGATCATGAAAGGAAGCAGGATACAGGAATCGGTCGATATCTACACTGATGGATCAAAGATGGATGAAAAAGTTGGCTGTGGCGTTTTCAGCTAGGCCTGAAACTATCCTTCCGGCTACCAGATCACTGCAGTGTTTTCAGGCAGTCATTGCAATACACAAGGCAGTGGACTGGTTGAGAAATCAGAATATTTCCATAAGAAATCTTAACATTTTCTCGGAGAATCAAGCTGCTATCCAATCACTATCCAACGTGTATACCTCACCCAAAATTGTAATGGAATGTCGCACACAATTGAACGCGATGTCGCTTCACTGTGAAGTGATCCTTTGCTGGATGTCGCGTCATACCATTTCCAGGTATATACCTGGAAATTGCGATCGGAAAATCAAGAAGAAACGATCCAACATTTTCTGTATAGATGCCCAGCACTATCCAGGAAACGCATGCAAACCCTAGGCTCGCCCTTCCTGGATAGCCTCACGGGAGTAATTAATTTGAAAATTAGCTGCAAAGCCCGCTTCATACGAGAATCTAAATGGCTCTCGCCATCCCGTAGGGTTTAGTGCCGTCCTAATCTTTTGTGGTACCACAATGGGCCTATCGTGGCCTAAGTGAACCATCTTGTGATAAAAGGGGCTGCCACTACAACCAACGAACCAACCAAGGCTTATGTAACGACGCTTTTCTTGTAAGGGAATCGCACTACGTCGTGGTACGATTAAAATGAAATATCTTCAAACAAGCAGAGATCCAGTGCATATTTCAGATGCAAAGTGCAATCGTTCGCAATAAAGCTTTAATGGTCGGAAAAATTTAATTTTTCTTTTAAGCCGGCAGTGGGAACCTGAAAAATTCTGACGTCATTAAAAACGTTTGGTCAGATTGATCCGTTAGTCAACAGAGGCAATTTAAAACACTGTCAAAATAAAAAAACGTGTAATTTTATTTTTTAATATCTGAAACAATTAAATAGATACAATAAAAATATGAAAATATGTTGTTAATCTGGATTATCTGGATCAGATTGACCCCATCAAAATTTTAGACCGTTTTCCCGCCTAAGTTGCGAGAACCGTCAATGAGACAAACAATTTAATGAGGCAGTTCTGGTAGGCGATCGCCTGTTCTATAAAAACAGTTCGGGGGAGCATAGATTTATCTAAAATCGTTTAGAAGTTAGGAACTCTCCTGTGAAAACTTCAAACAGGGAGAAAAAACCTGCGCCACATCCAACTGGTCCATTATTCCAAAAAATAATTATAATTGTTTGCCTTTTTCCTAAGCTTTCACATTCAAGATGACCCGCCTATAGCAATGTAAGGTATGCCTTTACCGGTACTCATAGAGTTACGAACTTACTTTTTAATCTTTATGATATTTGATGTTGGCCTTATTTAACTGCAATGAGTTTTTATATTATTGTAGTTGAAGAAACACATGGCACACTATTACACATATACTTTTTTGAGCTATATTGTGTCATTAGTTTTCATGATCTCTAAATATTGAAGCTAACCATTGTAAAAGTGGTTTACTTCCAATGAACCATGAAATAGTGATATAAATATGATGATTAAAACAAAGGGCTTAAACGGCGAAAATTTCACCTTTTTTGATTTTTATGGTGAATCAAAAATACCATAAACTCGGTAGTTCTGGGTCCACGAAAAATGTAAACGGAAATTCATCAAGTACATTTCACGTCTTGTCGCGAAGAAAAGTCACTTTACTATAAGACTTTTAATATTGATCAAACTTATTGCGATTTGGCATGAATTTTCATTTCACTTCTTTGGAGACTAACGTTTTAAACCTGCAATTCATTCGCCTTTCTTCAGATTACATAGTTCACAAAGTAGCGAAATTCTTCCACAAGCAATTTGTTCGCCTTTCTTTAAGTAACAAAAAAAATCAGTGAAATGTTCAAAGAGCTTAAACTGTATGAGACACATTAGCAAAAAGTAACAAAACGTATACTAAGAGAAAATATACTACTATAGTTGTGTTAATAAAACATTTCAAGTATCCGTATTATGTTGGTTATTCTTATACCGCCTTACATATTCTTTGTATCCACAACTGGGCTCGACGAATCTTCATTGAAGATGCATAAAGATTTGCGCCTCGAAACTAAGTCACGGTTTTATGACCGATCGTCTGCTTCTGGAATGTGTTTTTTATCATCAAACGTATTTCACGAAATCAGCGAAGCATTAATTTTTATCCTGCGTCATTTATAACCGATCATGTGTGAGGTTCTAGAGGTTTCCATTTGCTCGAAACCTCGCTTCTCGTTAACCGATCTCGATGTTGAAGCGGTACCTGCTCCAATGCCATCATGTCATGTCCGTTTCCCTATTTTTAATCACCCTCTGAAAAATCGTTCTACTGATTAACCTGTGCTATGGAAGTTCAAGACTGGTTGAAGATATCGTACAAGGCTGCCGCTTTGCAAGAGGAAAGCGAAAAAAGAAAAATAACAAAAAGTTCGCCATCGTTGTAACAGTAGCAGTTTATTGCGACCGGTCAAGTTAAAAAAGTCCTGAATGACTTTTATCTAAGGCGAAAACCGCTCAAAACTAAAACAAACTTGAGTGACATTTTTTGATGACATGAAACCACTCACTGAGGCTAATAAAATAGAAACATAATTGAAATTGTATTTTTTGATTTTTTAAATATTATTATATACTAGAATTCATTAAAGATAAGAGTAGAATTGTCTAGAGTTAAGATTAGAAAGCGCCGAGCCTAAACAGAGAGTAAAAATGACTGAAATTCTCCCCGAAGTTCGAATTCGGAGATGTCCGAAACTTATCGTCGCCAAAAGTGCGACATATAATGATATGATAAAGGGGAAATGGAAAGGTGAATGATCGTTCACAAGGATAGTATCGTAAACAAGGTGATCGGAAAAATATGTGCCACATTGGAAGGGTTCGGGTTAATCGCAATGTACGGGAACCCGGGAAACCGAAAAATATTGGCGTTGGAACAGGGAACGAAAAAAACACGGACTTTCCCCGCAACTGTAACATGTTGCGCAGTGACCGAAACATTGGCACTCAAATGTCAAAGAGACCGGCAGGGACCAGATTATCGGACGCTAGCTCTTAAATCGAGGCAGAGAAATCGCAAACCTTACCAGCGAAGCCTACCTCCTTCGCTTCGGAGTCAAAACATTGCTCGCGGAGCACCCGTTGGCGAACCGACCTGGTTGTTAGGGCCATCAACGAAACGAGTGAGAGCAGCCACAATACCTGCGTTGGGACAAACACTTCCGACGATCGCGGCAAAAGTAAAAAAGTACAGACACATAAACAGTAGTCAAATATCAAGATGACGTTGTCAACTTAAAAAAAAACTTTTTACACGAAATGGCTGCGATCGGAACTGCCCGCGAGAAAACCATGTGTATTGGAACACCTTTCAAAAACCTTATAAATAAAAAAACGTTATTTCGAAATTCATAGGTGAAAGTGGTTGGAACTATTTGTTCTTATTGTGCGGCGGACAAAATTCAACACAGGTGATTGTGAAAAACCTAGAACTAATTGTCGGAACCTTATGGTTTTTTTCTAATTTCCTTTTTTTTGCAACGGACGACGTCCAAAACAGATCTCTGGAAATAGCGGGATGACTAGGTATACGAGGATGAAATTAACTACGAAATTGCTTTGAAAATGGCGGAATTCATAATTTCCATGACAATGCATCTGAAAAAAAAAATATTTGAAGCCTCATTTTATCCGTTCAACATCGATACTCACTTTTTTGTTTTCATGCATTCTTTGTGTCCCCAAGAGTTTGTTGTTTAAAAACTACAATGGGCATTATCAGACAATATGTACAGTATTTTCTTTAAAAATTCAAATGAGAAAGCAAGTATCCAAGAAACAACGGAGATAATAATAGAAGGTGATAATTTATTGTATCTGAAACACGAATGTTTAAAATTTTTCTTGGAGGTGAATCAACGCAACTACATAACAACCAATACGCGCACATACATCAACACAAATGGCCAATATGCGATTGTTAAGTAAACGGATAGCTTGACCAGTGAACAAAATAAACTAAAAACTCTAGGCATCAAACCACTCTCGTGACATGCGGCATAATGTCAAATTTCATCATAGGGGAAGTATAAAGACGTATTGTAAATTTACAAGTAAAACAAAGGGTTGAAAACATCAGACCAAGGAAAGCGAGTTTCAGTGCGAAAATGAGGGTCACCGAGCTTTTCTACTTGAACGAAGAAGCAACAAGCTCCAAGACGGCAGTAGTCAAATTTGAGTTTAAGGTGTCGTTCGTTAAGACTTGATTTTTTTTCCCCAAAGTGTTAAAACTTAAGTGGAGTCCGAAGACGGCAGTAAGATATACGAAGGACGATTACACATGTTGCAAAAGTTAGGTGATAAAAGCAAATGGTTTTGGGCAACTTGTGATAAAACATTTAAAAAAGCGCCAGAAAACATAATTTTACCCGAGCTAAATTCATAAAATGAAATTTTGAAGAAATTATACAGGAAAATAGTAAAACGATTACTTTGTGACCGAAGATATTATGGTCTTTGATGAAATATGGCTCGATCAATCTAAAATTGAATATTATAGCATAAAGGGTTTCAACGCTGCCTTTTGCTGTATGCCAGACAATAGAGGTGGAAGAACAGCAAGTAATATTAAAAACGGAAAATACTTTAAAATAATATACAACACAAATTTTCAACAATAATAATATAAATAGAATCAGGCATTCAAACATTAAAAATAGGTGCATTTTACAAATCGACAGAGAATTCTGTGACATTCATAAATAACATTGACTGCATTTATTCGCAATTTAAAAACTTGTGATAGCTGATACGAAAATTAACTTACTTGGTCACTATGAACAAAGACTAACCTACTTGGACACTCCTAAAATAAATAGCACAGAAATCATCAACATCGCTATTCCTACCAGATTATGTTCAAAAACATCTTTCACATTGCTCTAAATAATCAAACAATTGAAACAACACCAGCTTTAGCGCGCTTCAACCTTCGACGTATACGGGTAACGACAAAAGCACAAGTAATTAAAAAAAACTACACCAACAAAAGAAATACATAACCCACACAATAACTGACAGATTCATTGACATAACGAAACAACTTATAGAAAAGAAAAGAAAATATCGAAGTTTTCGAGAATTGGTATAATAAAAGAAGAAAAAAACATCTTCAGTAAATAAACTTACAAGAACTAGAAACGATACGTGGATATCTAGAAAAATAATCTTCGCTTCCAGAAAATAACGAAAAATTTTAAAATTGCTTATTAGACTCCACAAATCCACTGAATCAACAGAACTACCAAATCATCAAAAACAATTGTAACAAAATAATTGAAAACGCAACGGTTTGGAAGGGGCGAAGTTTCAGGCTTCTACCGCCCGACATGCCGAGAAGCAGGAGCGACGGTATCTTTCGAACATTTCCACGCCCTGAAGATGAAAAAAAATGTCTTCAGAGGGATATCTTCCAAATGCCAAAAGTTCGCTTAGCTTTAAGCTGTGCGTGAAACGAAAATTATTCTAACTATTGACAATTGGCCGTGAAAAGACTGTAACTGAATTTTTTTGAAAATTTTAACAGGAAAATCAATTATGATTTCCAAAACGACGAGCGGACCAATGCTTGAATGCATGTAGCTGACGTTTGTCTACAACTCTGCAAAGAAATTTTTCACTGAATTTTAATCACCCCTGGGAAAATTTCCCTACACCCGAGCTGCGTACTTACTACGTTAAGGCCCACGAAATAATGAATAAACATATTGTGCACGAACGATATTGGAAGCAAATATGGATGAGAAGAGTTCGAAGGAGACGTAAGTTTTCAATCGGCCAAAGTCCGGAAAGGCTGAGGAGATAAAGGGTATTTTGTGAAAAAATTCACATACCAACGTTGACAAGAAAATTTATAAATTTTGCTATTTTATTTTTTGAAAAAGTTATTGGCATCGCAGCTAAGCGAAAAACTGCACAGCCAGCAATTCTTGAGCGTTATTATCTTATTATGTTTTCGATTGCAAATTAATTATATTAAGCAAATATTTTACCTGTCAGTAATGGCTGTACTACCGGATTTTGGTTGGAATACCAACGGGAACTTTGAATGCCAACATCAGAAGTTAATTGACCGTCACACATATTATTGCAGTATTTTTCTAAAAAATGATTTAGTCACAAAGGCAGGCACTTATGATATAAAAAATACGCTCTAACCAGACTTGCGTATCACAATTTCGACGATATTTTTCGTTGGTAAGTAGCGATTGCTCCTTTTAAGAATTTTTTTTAGATAACGCGTCCTGCGTTGAGCGTTAGTTGTGAGCACTTCTTTCACAGGTACCGGAACATTTGCTTAATTTTAGATAGATATTTGTTTGAGACTTTCTTATAAGATTAGTATAGTACGTGGGCTTTCCAATATTCTCAAGGAAAATACGGTTCTATATCGATCACACTTTTGAAGGTTGTTTGAAGGTTACACTATTTGTTACTGTTAAATTGAAAAACATATTATCCAAATATTTTTTAGCGCCCATAAGTTTTCGGTATTTGCTTTTAAGATCACGCATGCAATATCAACTTAAGACACCAAGTCCCCCGAAACTGCACTAGCAAGAATTTAAATTCGCAATAATTTCAAATTCATTTCAGCCGGATGGCATGTTGACACAATAAAACACGAGGTACTTTATTGTATAATATAAATAATAACAAAGCGAAAAATGACGGAAGAGAAATGAAGTTTACCAACTTTGACGTATGTAAAGCATTGCCAGCTAAGTATATAATAAGTATGTGTGCGGAGGAGTGTTCAAATTATGGTGATATAGCATAAGCCACTAATAAAGTCTTACATCTTTCATATTTCAAAATATACCTACACATTAAAATCAGGAAAATTCCTCTTTACGCGCAAAAAACTATGAACTCACCCACCCAAATTAATTTCGGGGCTAGCCTTCTTTTCATGCGAAATTAATTTAACATTTTTTGTCCCAAGTTATCAAAAGTGCCTAAAAATAATTTATGTTGATGTTTAAGTTAAAGATTATAACTTATTTCTGAATAGTTTTTCACGAAAATGTCAAGTCCTGTTTCTGTAAGGATTTTAAGGATTAGCAGCCATATGGCTACCATGGGAAAATAAGAACACTTATTTGTTTCAGTTTTAGAATTTTAATCTTCGATGTATGTTTTGGAAGGTGATAATTATGAGTGCGTATAATGTCCGCTGGCGAATCCAAAGTTCTTGGGCTTGCGTTTGGACTTCCGCGACTCGTTGTGCCAATAGATGATGTAGGGCTATGAGAGGGCCCGGCCACGCTTTGCGTGTAAATGAAAATTTCTGGACATAATTGAAACATGTGCTATTTCGAATTTAAATTTGATAAGCATTTCAACTTTTTTTCTTTTCTACGTTTCTATCGTTGCACTGTTTGCTGTACAATAACCAGGCGTTAACAACCGACACATCCAAGATATAGTAAAACACTCTCATATAATATTTCTTAGTGCGAATGTTAGTCCGACTTAAATCAACACCTCCCATATGCAAATTGTAAGTCGAAACAACATTTGGGCGAGTTATAGCTACTACCTTTTTGTCCTTTGCTAAAAAGCGATCAACTTTGCATACTTATTTCACACCAACAAAGGATGACACCATGTGTATTGGTTTACTGTCGTACCATTTAACGACTATAATGGTGCTACCCTTTTCTAATCTGTAATCGAAAGAGCCTCTTCCACTCTTCTTCAAAAACTAATCGGATTCAAGCACGCATCCTTGTAAACGGTTAGGACGAACGCACCTAACCGTAAGTATTCCATCTTCCTGTAGTCTGCATGCCAACTTGTAGGAACTGAACCAATTGTTTGTGTATATTTTAAAATTTTTATGCTTTGACAAGGCCTCATAAAGTTGAACGACGACGTTTTCATCAAGACTTCAAACGGCTTGATAAGAGTCTTTTCCGGTATATATTTTGAAATCATACAGTATGGCTGATGTACCGCATCTAGCAAACAACTTTATGTCCCACTTATGAGGCTTGCTTCAAATGTACTGTATTATGCTGCCTTTACTCATGCAGGGAATCCACAGCATTGTGCTCTTAAGGCTTCAATGTTAAAAGGTTTTTCCTCAAAGCATCAATCAGAAGATGTAACTTAAACAGCTTGTCGTAGTCTTCTTCATTCCTCGTCTTCATTTTAGCATTATCATTAAAATGAAGATGCGATTTAATATGCTGAAATCGACTCCGTCACATAAAATAGGCGATAGAGCTTGTTCGCGTACCGTAGGCGCAGTTCAATTTTTAGCTGGGAACGCTTATTATTCCAGACAGTAACAGAATTCCAAGAAATGCAGAAACTTCGTTTTTGTCGGTTCTCAATGGTTTGCTGCCGTTTCTTTGAACTGCATATAAGTTAGATTGAAAAAAATATCTATAATTTCGTCGTCAAAAAACAATTTGAAAAACTGAAACGGAGTCATTTCACTTTCAACAAATGTGTTATTTTCCACTGTGCAGCTAGAACTACTTGGTTGGTAGGTTGGTTGGTTGTAGTGGCAGCGCCCTTTGTCAAAAGGCGGCTCACTTAGGCCACAATAGGCCCATTGTGATACCACATTTCAATAGGGTGCGGCACTAAAACCTGTTGGGTGACGAGAACCATTTAGATTCTCGTATGAAGCCGGCTACGCAGCTAATATTCAAACTGGCTACTTCCGTGAGGCTGTCCAGGAAAGGTGAGCCTAAAGTTTGCATACGTTTCTTGGATAGTGCTGGGCATTCATACAGAAAGTGTTGAATCGTTTCCGCCTCTTCCTCCGATCTGCAGCTGCGGCAGAAATCGTGGAAAGGGGCACCCAGTCTTTCTGCGTGTCTGCCAATGAGACAATGCCCCGTCAGCACGGATACGATGAAACTTAGTGTTTCACGGCTCGTGTTGAGGAGCTGCTTGGTGCGCTTTGAGCTTAGTATGTGCCAAGTTTGCCTGGTTGTCCTGCAGGTTTCTTCCAGCAGCCAGGCCCTGTTTGCAGCCTCTATATAATGCTGCTTGAAACTTAGCTTGACGGAAGCCAACGGATGGCCGACTTGGGGTGTTAGTGTATAATCCTGGAGTTCAGTGCCAGCTCTAGCTAGGGCATCAGCTTCGCAGTTCCCAGGTATATCACTGTGACCCGGCACCCAGCAAAGAATCACTTCACAGTGAAGCGACATCGCGTTCAGTTGTGTGCGACATTCCATTACAATTTTGGATGAGGTATACACGTTGAATTATGATTGGATAGCAGCTTGACTGTCAGAGGAAATGTTGAGATTTCTTGTAGAAATTTTCTGATTTCTCAGCCAGTCCACTGCCTTATGTATTGCGATGACCTCTGCCTGAAAAACACTGCAGTGATCTGGTAGCCGGAAGCAGTAGCGTACGCAGGATTCTGGTAAGAGGGGGGTCATATTTTTGATGTCTTGACTAAGTACGTTTGCTAGTGCTTCGGTGTAGATATGAAGATATAATTATGTAATCATACTTAATCATACTTTTTCACCGGTCAAAGTTGGAGTCCTCCAAAAATAATTCTGGCAGACTTTAATCCGATTGCATGTCTGGTTTCATTTACTTGAATCATTCATGATAATTTCATTCAAATTATAAAATTATGCGTTTGACGTGTGAAAGAATATACACTGTATTTGTAGACTTCCTTGGAACCGTGATGTGTATATGCATGTTTGCAAGTACATACATATATTGAAACGCCTTCAACACCTACAGGCCAGAAAAGAAAACAACTAATGAAGTAAACGCCATGGGAAAGTGAAACTGTCACTAAACAGAATATTGTAATGATATGCATAAACGAATGAAAACACATTTGTAAACAATATGCATAACCCAAAACACACTATGCGTTCCCATTCATGCGACACTATTAGCATTTGCACATATGCACTTTTGGCCCGTGCCATTTTTGATGACCACACACGAGATGGCTTGCCTTTGGCGGCACGGTAATTAATCATACATAAACAATGCATTTGTTTATGCAACGTTGCTAAGTTTCGGGAACGTGTGTGGATCGATGCATTGAGTCATGTTTGGGTAATTTGATTTGACCCATTTTTAGGGAAAAGAAAGTCAACATGTGACCGAATTTTAGGCAATAAGAAATAGTATTTAAGCCGTAGCATGTAAGAATATTGTACAGTCAATTCTCGATGATTAAAGACTGGAGTGCTAGGCATACTGACACCTCGTCCTAAACAATTAAAAGAGTTTTACTGTCATATAGAAATTGCGGCACTGGTTGGTATATTCATCCGATGCCATTATTTCGGCTTAGGTGGTTATGGTTACTTATCCAATTCTGGTTAGGGCGTTGTAATAACTCTTGTTTCTTTTACATCTTCAATTTGGACCAAATCAACGTAACGTAAATCACAATATGGCGATCCTGCCCACACCGATCCTGCCCATACGGACACAGTTATGAACGAAAAATCAATAGCGGAGTTGGACAGACTGTTCAAGAAGCTGTTAAATAATGCTGAAAATTTCGTAAAGGAAGAATATAGTCCAGCAGCACCAGATCCAGCAGCGCCTAAATACACACCGATTCCGAAGGAAGAGCAGCGATATATCGGCCCGAAGCACTTAAACATCGAAGAATACTGAGCCAGATACTCAAGCAAGAAGCGAGAACCAGTAGTAACACAGCCCGTAGAAAAACGCAAGCGCAGAGGTGGACGAAAAGTGAAGCTCAGATGTGAACGGAAGGAGCTACACCGTCTAATTTCTATTTCTGATGGAAAAAGTCAGAAAAAATTGTATAAGAAATTAAAAAAGTTAGCGGAATAAATATTATAAAACAAAATCAAAATGTGAAATTGTTCATCTAACACACAACAGACTTTTGTTGAAGAATATTCTCAAACAATAGCAACTTCCACATTTTTCTGTATTATTATTGCTATATTTTATATATATCAGAGACATAATAAGACTTATGGAAGAAAACACATAAACAGAACAATAAATGTCTAAAGTATAAAATTATAAATAGTGTGAAAATTATTTTTGTAAATGAGGATACGAAATTTATTAGATGAAGTTGAGAACATTTTTCAAAATTTAAAGAAAAAAGGAAAAGATAAGCCATACACTAAGAACAACTTATTATTAAAACTTGGACGAGTAAAAGAAATACGCGTAGAAATCAATAAGCATTTGGAAAAAGACGCTTCATGCGATTACGACATTGCTAAATTTATTAGAGTCTCAACTAAAGTCGAAAAAAAATACATAGTCAATTGACAACAAAATTATTTTTGTAAATGAGGATACGAAATTTATTAGATGAAGTTGAGAACATTTTTCAAAATTTAAAGAAAAAAGGAAAAGATAAGCCATACACTAAGAACAACTTATTATTAAAACTTGGACGAGTAAAAGAAATACGCGTAGAAATCAATAAGCATTTGGAAAAAGACGCTTCATGCGATTACGACATTGCTAAATTTATTAGAGTCTCAACTAAAGTCGAAAAAAATACATAGTCAATTGACAACAGCATCAAGATCAGAACCAAAAATGGCAGAATTTAATTTAGAGATAGTCATCAAAACAATTCCAACTTTTAATGGGAATTATAAAGAGTTAGAATCTTTTCTAAAAATTATAGAAATAATAAACAATTCATTGACTAATGCGGCCAAAACACAATTAATAGATTTTGTATACCACATAAAATTAGCTACAAATGTAAGAACAATAATTTGTAACATTGGAATACAATCTACGTATGACGATTTGAAAGCAAAATTGTCTAAAACTTACAGGAATACAAATACAGTACCTCAATTACACACGATACTAGGTAATTTATCACAGAAGAATTCAAATATTAGCTCATATAAGGACAGAGTGATTAATATTATAAACGATTTAAATCAACTACAAATATCCGATTTAGGTGCAATGGCAACGCAAGCTGAGAAAGACACTATAGTCAAACTAAACGACACATATGCTTTAACTATTTTCAAAAATGGTCTGAACGACCAACTGAAAAGCCCAGTATTCGCAGCTAGACCAAAAAATTTGGCAGGAGCAATAGATTTGAGTTGAGAATTAGAGAAGGGTGACGTTTTCCAAACAAATAATGTCCTAAATATAAAAACATAGAAAATTCTCCAGTTCCAAAAAATGCGGATGAAACTCGTAGATTTGTTGCATTCTGCAATTATTATAGACGTTTCATACCCAATTTTACTGATATAGCCAAAAACCTCAATTCATTATTAAAAAAGAAAGTACCTTTCATTTGGGATAATTCGTGCCAAGTGGCATTTGAGACGCTCAAATCTAAACTAATGAATCCCCCAATTTTGCGATACCCAAATTTCGATAAACCGTTTATACTAACCACGGATGCGTCAAACTACGCACTAGGAGCGGTTTTATCACAAGGCGATATAGGATCTGACCTACCTGTATCATACGCAAGCAAATCACTAACAAAGTATGAGCTGAATAAGCCCATAATAGAGAAAGAACTATTGGCGATACATTGGGCAATAAATTTTTTAGGCCATACCCATACGGTAAAAAATTCCACAGACCATTAGTTTCCCTCTTTATCCACAAAAATCCATCTTCAAAATTAACTAGGATTAGACTCAACTTAGCAGACTATGATTTTGAAATCATTTATAAGAGAGGTGAAATAAACACTAACGCAGATGCTTTGTCACGCATTGAACTTAATTCAGAAATCTTTAAGAAAATGATTCCAGCTGAGATAGATAATACTGCAAAAAGAACTTTAGCTATTACAAGGGGCATGAACAACAAGAATAATAAAACTGACACAAAAAATAATAGTAAAAATAATAATAACCAAGATGACTGCAATCATTCAAAGAAGCCTGATCAACTTCACATTTGGGATTGTACATCAATATCTGATATCAGAAACATTAATAAATTAAAATTCGAAATAGCGCATAATATGAAACAAATGGGTATAGATAATAAAAGAGGTATAGAAACCAAAAGAGGTATAAATGAAAAAGAAAGTTTGAATATAAAAATTGTACGTACGCCAAAAGAAATAATTGTATGTTGTGATAGCGATAAATTTCTCAGAGAATGCGTTCCTGATGGAAAAAAGCTACCAACTGTTAGGCATAGAATCAACAGTGATAATCCCAATAGAAAACTAGATTTCATTGTGGAAAAGCTGATTGAAACAATGCATATATGGAGAATAAACGAGCTAGCATTGTCAGAAAATGACGAAATATTTAAATGTGTACACAAAGAACAATTAATAAAATTATATAATATGCTGCTGCAAAATAATAAAAATCGCGCTTCATTAAAAATATTAATATATAAACCACCAGAAAGAATCTTGAGTAAGTCAGTCCAAGAAAAATTAATAAACGAATATCAAAATTCACCCCTTGCAGGACATCTAGGCGTTAGGAAAACAGTCCTGAAATTAAAGCAAAAGTTTTGTTGGAAAAGTATGAGTAACATGGTCAAGAAATTTATAACTAACTGCAAATCCTGTGCAAAAAATAAACAAGTTAGGCATACAAAAGAACAAGCTGTAAAAACAAATACACCATCAACCACTTTCGAAATTTTACAAATTGATACGATTGGACCATTAGGAATATCAAATCACTTTAGATATATACTAACTATGCAATGTGAACTTTCTAAGTTTGTCGTAGCCACACCGATTGAATCTGAAGACGCTAAGACAGTCACTTCAGCTTTAGTAAAAGATTTTGTACTTAAATATGGCCAGTTTAAAATTCTAAAATCTGACAGAGGAACTGAATTCAATAATGAACTGATGAAGGAGATTTGAAACTTATTAGAAATAAAATGTTTGGCTCCCATATTATACATTCGCGTATAATACCTCACCGAATATCGATACAAGATATTCACCATATGAGTTAGTATTTGGGAAATTACCATATTAATCGAGTGACAAGATTAACAACGCGAACACTGTATATAATTTAGACAATTTTTCGAATGAATTTGAAGCAAGAATGAAAAGAACATTGCAGAAAGCAAATGAAATTTTAGAGATAGTTAAGAATGAAAGAGTACTTGCAAACTCAAATGTAAATAAATTAGACTGTGAAATAGGCGATAAAGTATTAGTTAAGGTAAATAATAGAAAAAAATATCAAAAACCTTACCAAGGTCCTTACACTATTGTAGAACAAAATGGAGTAAACTCAACAGTAGATATAAACGGAACAATTAAAGAATTTCACAATAATTTACTAAAACCTTGGAAATGTAATGTAACATAAAACAAAATTTACAGAATACCATGTACAAAATAATTTTAAGAATCTAATATTGTTAATAAGTAAAACCACATGTAACGGCACACGTTGCTTCACCTTTTTTTCAAGTGTAAAGTAAAGGCTCAGCACAAAAAACCATTGGGGTGTAATGATATGCATAAACGAATGTAAACACATTTGTAAACAATATGCATAACCCAAAACACACTATACGTTCCCATTCATGCGACACTATTAGCATTTGCACATGTGCACTTTTGGCCCGTGCCATTTTTGATGACCACACACGAGATGGCATAAACAATGCATTTGTTTATGCAACGTTGCTAAGTTTCGGGAACGTGTGTGGATCGATGCATTGAGTCATGTTTGGGTAATTTGATTTGACCCATTTTTAGGGAAAAGAAAGTCAACATGTGACCGAATTTTAGGCAATAAGAAATAGTATTTAAGCCGTAGCATGTAAGAATATTGTACAGTCAATTCTCGATGATTAAAGACTGGAGTGCTAGGCATACTGACACCTCGTCCTAAACAATTAAAAGAGTTTTACTGTCATATAGAAATTGCGGCACTGGTTGGTATATTCATCCGATGCCATTATTTCGGCTTAGGTGGTTTTGGTTACTTATCCAATTCTGGTTAGGGCGTTGTAATAACTCTTGTTTCTTTTACATCTTCAATTTGGACCAAATCAACGTAACGTAAATCACAATAG
Organism: Oxycera nigricornis; assembly: GCA_963942545.1. Classification (NCBI taxonomy): domain Eukaryota; kingdom Metazoa; phylum Arthropoda; class Insecta; order Diptera; family Stratiomyidae; genus Oxycera; species Oxycera nigricornis. The sequence continues at coordinate 61,615,982 of OZ012661.1, read as the reverse complement.
TATTATCGTCATCAGGGCTGGCTAAGCTTGTTTGCAGCCCATGCAGGGAGGCAACTCTGCACTCTCAAACAAATTTGTCGTCATTTCCACGTAACGCATGAGGTAAACTTTTTGTACGCGTTTTTTCTTAATGAGGTGTCCCCAATAGGCCTAATCCTCAGATTACAAATCATATGACAAAATAAAAACAATCCATTTTTTGAGGGTTCTGATCAAAGATAGAGAGAAACATTCAAAAGTATAACTTTTACTACTATGATATGGGTGCGAATTAAATAAATTACACTTTTCTGGAATTTTACTTCGAAAACTTTCAATCAGGTGACCATATTCTAATGTTCCTACCAACTCTTTATTTATATATAAAATTGCTAGGCTTCATACAAAAAGTAAAAGATAACGGCACACACGGATCCAATTGCAAATTATGACCGAAGCACCCCTAGGTGAAATCTCTAAAGCACCATAGGCCGTAAATCAGGCCCATATGGTTTTACTGTGAAATAGATGAAAGATCTAATTGCGTAGAGATACTGAATCTCACTCAATTCCCACGTTCCAGAGTTTCTCGGCGAATAATTGTTAACCCGCCAGTGGTGACGCAAAATTATCTTACATAGTTGGTGACGTCGGTCTCAGGGACCGAATTTTTGAGTGAAGATCAATCCAAAATAACACAATTTCTGTAAATGTAGCAAGTTGAACTTAAAAAATACAAGGTTAAAGTATAATAAAACACAAAAAATTATTACATCACACCACGTTTATTAATAATAATAAAATTCCCCTGCAACACTAAAAAAATATGTTATTTTCATACACATATTTTTCTACGAAACCGGTCTCACAGACATATGCGTCACCATTAGCGGGTTAAAGTGGGTGACTTAGTGGTTAACGCTAGTTTAAGGCTCCTTGTCGACAAATAGTTTTCGGGAATGAGATTTGATGCCGCACTATCATTTCACTCAGCTGTGAATGAGAACCTGAATCAAATCAGGGTAATAATCACGGGTGAGCGTGGTCCTGACCACTTCACATCCTAATGTTCCGTTGGTCAAGTAAATGAAATAACTCTAATATTGCCTGAAGGCCCAATTTTGGCGGTTGCGCCATCGATTATTATTTTTACCAACCTCTTCCCAGGCAATGACAAAGCCTTATGTAAATATGCTTGAGATATATAATCCATAACATTCGAATCTTCGAATTTTTTAAATTTACGTGAGGTGATCAAAGTTTTAAAATGCCGATAATGATACAAACTTAGTATTCAAAACTCATCTAAAGTAACGGTGAGAAACAGTGTAAAATGAGATTTAAATTTTATGTCCAAGCATAAAACAGAACGCTTCGCCGGATAAAATTATAGTGAAATATCTAAACGACGATTTTTTTCATTAGCTCATTTAACACATCCTCTGTAGATGGAGTGAGATCTCTATGAATATTTAGAAGTGCCAATCCACTTAGCCGTTCATTGCTGGTAGAATTTCGCAAGTATGTTTTTAGTCGTCGTAATGTTGAAAATGATTGTTCGTTTGTACACGTAGATACTGGGAGAACAGCCAATATTTCTAGCAATTTCGATATATTCGGCATAATGTTTGAATTACACATGCTTAACCCATCTATGGCCGTTTTTGGGTGGTTTACGATTTCAAGATGCCCTATCTTTCGGTACCACAGAGTCAACTCAGCATTCAATTCTTCTTCAAGGGGGGGTCTGAACCCGTAAGCCCCCCTCCCTTGGATACGCCACTGGCCGGAAGGATAATCACAGACCTGGCTGTTCGGAGAAAACGCCACAGCCAACTTTTCCATCCATTTTTGATCCATCAGTGTAGATGTCGACCGATTCCTGTATCCTATTTCCTTCCATGATCCAGTCATCTCTGCTAGGGATGACGGACTTGAAACTGTGGTGGAAGCAGGGAATCGGAGGAGTGAGGTCTACTTTCTTTGGCGTTGGTCCATCCCTCCGTAATATGATAAAGTGGCCGATATTCTCATCGCGCCAGAGATTTAGAGCTTTCAATCGAATAGCAGAGCACTTGGCCTGCTGTTTCGTCAGGAGCTCCGTCGGGAGCCAATTTAATAGCATAAACAATGCCTTTGTCGCAGTAGTGCGTAAAGCTCCGGTGATTGCAATAGCTGCAGTCCTCCTGACCCTGTTAACCAGGTTCGCGTTTGATGTTTTTGCCATCGCTGGCCACCAAATAACCACGCCATACAGAAGGATTGGTTCCACTATTGCCGTATAGAGACATGATACAGTTTTGGGTTTCAGTCCCCATCTTTCCCCAATAGCTCTTTTGCAGCAGTAAATCGCGCAAGCCGCTTTACGCGCTCTTTCTGCTATGTTTGCTTTCCATGCGAGTTTGGAGAACAGAATCAGACCTAAATATTTGACCTGATGAGATGGATTGAGACTTGTCTTATCAAGTTTAGGTGGAACGAATCGTAGAATTTTGTACATTCTTGTGAAGAGCACAAGTTCCGTTTTCTGTGGATTTATCTTTAGGCTGCACTCTTTGCTCCATTTGATGAGAATACCTAGGGCAAAGTTTAGTCTTTCAGATAGTGTGTTGACGAATTTACCCGATATTGCTATTGCAACATCTTCGGCGTAGGCTACGACTTTGGAGCCAGTCGTTTCTGTTGTTGACAGGAGTTTGTCCACCACTAAGTTCCATAGAAGGGTTGATAGCACCCCACCTTGTGGGGTGCCTCTGCACGTCCGCCTTCTTAGGATGCTGTCTCCTAGTGAGGAGTTGATGCTCCTGCTGCTTAGTAGTTGCACGATGAACCTAATCAGGTAATCATCCACATTATTATTCTCGAGTGCCTTCTCAATAGCTTTGTGGCTGACGTTGTTGAATGCACCTTCGATGTCTAGAAAAACCGCCTGCATATATTCTTTGACGCTTAGCAATTTTTCTATGTAGCTGGTGAGCGAGTGAAGAGCTGTTTCAACCGATCTCCCTTTTGTGTATGCGTGCTGTGCATTAGAGAGTGGTGTCAGAGTAGCTCTCAAATGAATCTCTATCAGCCGTTCCAGAGTTTTCAGCAGAAAAGAGGTGAGGCTGATTGGTCTATAGTCCTTAGGTGAGGAGTGGGATGTCTTGCCCGCTTTGGATATGAAGACTATTGTAGCTTTTTTCCACCGCTATGGAATATAAGCCATCCGTAGACACGCCTTAAAGATGGCTTTGAGCCACGGTAGCGCTGTATTGATTCCCTGCTGGATCTCAACAGGTGAGATGTTGCCCATTCCAGGAGATTTAAATGGTTGAAATGATCTGATTGCCCAGCGTAGGAGCCTGTCGTCTACAGGCACAGTGGTTGACAGGCAGTTCGGGGCCGTATATCGATCAGCTTCATCAGCCACATCCTCACTGCCCGGAAAGTGCGTGTCCATGAGAATGGCTAGCGTCTCGGAGCTGGATTTGGTGCAGGTCTCATTCGCGTCCTTGATTGACCCCAAAAATAAGGGGGTGGTCGTTTTCAGTTTTAGTTTATTAGAAGACCAGTCATTGGATACTTTAGCCTGATTAAAGGACCTCCTACATTCCTTCCGCAGCTCCGCAATGTCACTATTCCACCATGGAGGCTTATACTTCCTTCTAGGCTTCGTTGGACTACATGCAGATCTTGCTGCTTCATTGAACGCCGATGTAAGGGTCCCAACGGCTTCCTCCAGACCACCTATGTCTTCAATCTTTGGAGGTCCACCTTCTAGTGTAGACTCGAATACTGATTGATATTTGACCCAATCCATCCTCCTTTTGTTGATGAAGGTTGGATTTTTCGGAGGGTCAAAAGCCACATCGAACATTATGTATAGGTGATCGGAGAACGAGCACTCTTGCGATACGTGCCATCCCTTGATAGCTTGGTTCAAGTGCTCGTTCGTCATAGTGATATCCAGAACCTCTCTACGGCTTGCCGTAATGAAGGTAGGATCCTCACCTTTGTTAGCTAGGGCTAAGTCATGTAATAAGATAAATTCAAATAGTGACTCACCCCGTTTATTCGTGTCGGTGCTAGCCCAGATGCGATGATGGGCATTGGCGTCCGCTCCGACTATTAGAGGGATGCCTCTTGCAGTGGCTTCCCTTGTGATCCTCTGCAGGCTAGTTGGAGGTGGCAGAACATCATGCGCCATATAGCAGGAGACAGCCCAAAGGGGTTTGGACTGTCGTTCCACTGCTATCGCCACGGTGTCCTGGTCACTGGAATTATACAAGGTTAAAAACCTCAAGCCTTCCTTTACGATTATGCAAGCTCTCGGTTTACCTGCTGTGTTGAAGGACACTGTGTTGTATCCCTTCATGTTGAGCCCGCAAACCCTGTTTCCAACAATCCAAGGTTCCTGGGCCAGTATTAGCTTCTCTCCTTTTTGGGCCAGGTGGAGGAGCAGCGCGGCGGATGCCGCCTTAGAGTGCTGGAGGTTAATCTGTAGAAACCTCAGCATCGCGACACAATGTTTTATCCGCCTCCTCGTCAGATAAGGACATCTCCTCCTCATCGACCAAGGCGAGGGATCTGAGACGGTCCCCAGCCAACCCCGCAGTCGAGGTGGTGCTTCTTCCGTCATCGGAGAGAAGATCTGATTCAGAGAGGTTCACGGTCGGGTCTACTGATGCTTCCACAGTTGCTTCGCTTCCACTATCCTTGCTCGGTTCCCGTACTGCCTTCCCAGTACGGTCCTTGCGATATACTCGCAGGGTGATGGCCGAGAAACCGTAGCTTATCACCCCGCCCTTCAACTACAACGGAGCTAGTGCCTCCTCGTTAAGGATAATGAGGGCCTCTCACTGTCCATTGCTGAGCTCGCTTACCTTGGCTACCTTCCAGTTGTCCACCGGAAGATCGGCATTGCTGAGCTTGATAAGCTCAACAATTTCTTCCGCTGTGGTTGGCTCCACCGGTATCCATGTCCTGGATCGAGGCCGATTCGAGATGTCTTCCCTGGAGACAGCTTCTAGCTTTGCTCCGGGCCAGACTTCTCTCAGTCTGCAAATAGCCTGCTTATATAGATCCGCTGAGCATTGATCCGTGCAGGCTATCAGCTTAACGTGACCCTGGTACCAACCAGCATCACGACAATTAGGTGGAGGGCTTGGGTTTGCCTCCAGTATGGGTTTGTACACCCGAAGAAGAGCGATTTCTACCATCTCTCAGTTTGACGGTGAGATGGCTCCAGCGCTGCTACTCCTGTCAATGACAGCCCATACCAGGCTGTCCTTGACCGCTTCGCTGAAACTCCTGCCTTTAGCAGGGTTGGACGTGACCAATCTTGGCCTTTTGGTGACCGACAGTTGGACATTCTGCTGATTTGGGGCTGCCTCATTAGACCTGCATCTTTTGTGAGCAGCCCCTTGCTTTGCCAGAGAGGCTTTATGAGCCTCCACTATTGTTGTTGCCCATTCAAGGGAGATTTTAATCTTGTGGGAAAGCCCCTCAGGGGGTAAATCTTTCATCTTTTTCAGGACTTTGAAGGCAGATCTTCTGTCCCTGTAAGCCATAACAGAGGATGCTGCTTTTTGACATCTGAAGAAGTCGCGGTGCTGGAGGGTGCAGCGGCAACCATATGGCCCGCCTTATTCGCCTTTGCTTTGGTGCTGCCGCTGATGCCAATTGACTTACCTGAGGAGGTGCTTGTCCCTGACATAGCTGCCTTGGTGCATGCACCCCTCGAAGAAGTGGGGGGTAGGCTGGTTGTTGTCCGATTGGACGTCACGGTCTTCTTCTCACCAGAAGGACGCGATACCTTTGTCCACTTCCCTTCCGGGTTGAGTGGGTTTTCCTGTATTCATTGCAATGGGTCGCCCCTCGCAACCGCTATCTCCACTCGTTGTGCAATTCGCCTGAGATCCCATGGTTGTCTATGACGAAGCAGGGAGGCCATGCGAGGGTTGGCACATTCTTTTATGAGGATATGTGGTCAGAGCCGGGCCAGGAACTAATTAGGAGTCTGAAATCAACTGAACCTGCACGGTCAGACTAGTGGCGACGAGTTTTGAACGTACCGCGAGGCCTGCCAGGGTTTTACCGGGACGGAGGCAGCAGTGGCATTAACCTGAAGGCCATTACCGCAAGATGTCACTCTTGCGTACTCAGGTGACAGAAAACCACCACTAACAGGCCAAAGCATAAGATCGAGTCGTTTAGACGAAAGAGTAGTCCGAAAACATTCGAGGTCTTGCCATGGTAGATCATTTAGCGTTATCCGAGATGCACCACGAGGAGGTGATCTACCCTACATCCCAAGAAACTACTACAACTATTTGCTTGGAACTCTCTTTTTATCCACTGTTTTCTACTGGGTCCTGATGTAAAACTTTCTTCCTCCTGCATTCTTGATGTTTCCGACGAGCCTAATTCAACACGTTCTAGAAAATTTAACTATTTTTAATACACTGCTCTTTTATTACTTTCCGCACTACACTCACTTGCATTTTCAATTTCGTCGCGCAGTTGGTTTTCCTCTTCGAAATAGGATACTTGTTCCTGAACACTCTCCGATTCTCTGTCACCGTCATCGTCATCAGAGACATCCCCTTCTAGAATCAGCTCGATTTCTTCGTCGGTTAGAAGGTATCTGCGTGCCATTTTATTAATTTTCTGAAAAACGGAAAAAAATTACTTTCAAAGTCCCATGGTAGCCAAATGGCTACCAAGACGTCGCAGGCCCATACTCACCAATCAAAATATATATTTCTTTACAACAAGGGTAAATCACAAATTGTACACTTCTCGAATCACACACAAAAACACCCAACAATATTTCTTTTGTATTTTCCTTGTTTGGAATGTTTTCTAAAACAAATTTACAGCTAAGTCCGTCTACCCTGAAGTCCTTACTAAGAACGGTTAATTTTTCCTGGAGACAGAGGCTGGCAACAAACCAAGTTACAAGTTACAAGTTCTTGGAAAATTCCATTTTAAAAGGACGAATTACTCAGATTTTACTTTGGTTGTCATATGGCTCTCATGGAAAAGAAAGGGTTAAGTGTATTCTATGTATATGCATTTGAGAATGATATCATGATTGTTTAGATAAATAATTTATTTAAGGTTTCTTGTAATTGTACATTGCACTCCGAACCACAGTGTATACAATATACACAGTGCAATCAAGGCCTGCAAAGAAAAAAATTCTTTACGAGAAACTTCACCATGCGCTTCTGAATATTGACGTATTTTAAGCACTGCCAGATTCTTCACAGAGTTTCCCATAATGGATTACAGCTCTTCATTTAGTTTTACCAGAGTTGTTCATATTTTTCGACACAACTCAATTGGAACATAGCAAGGGGGTGTTGAAGATTAAATTACGTCCCGTTTCAGCATGTCGTTTATTTGGATATTAACTTCGTTTTCGTGAATGTGAGGAAACCGATAAACTTTTGCATATAACGGTTTGTTAGATTTGGTTATTTTATCATACTTTCTTTTGTGTTGTACATGTTAAAGTGTTTCCTTCGTTGTAAAGCAAATCATCATATTTTTTGAAGATGTTTCTTAAAGCGAAAACTTTTTCTTGGTTCAATTTGGTTAAGATTTTATCCTTGGCATCACTTAATGGTTCTAGTTTGTATTGACAATTGATTTTTTTCAGGAACGGCGAATGCAAAAAGTTAACGTTTTCCGTTTGTTACCATACAACCTCCGCCTAGATTCATTTTTGCATTAATTGAATGTAACAAGGTTTGTCCGATTAAACATTTGAAATTTTTATTTCGAAAGTTCATTATATTCCAAAGTATTTTATGATTTTCGGGTAAATGAATTTCATTAGGCCTGTTGGTTTTTATTTTTCAGTTATTTGGTGATCTCTACTAAATCCTTCAATTGTTATTGGTTAATTTAGTATGATTTTAGGAATTTTTGTCAAATAGTTTTTATCTATACTAGAAACGCATGTATCATTGTCAATTAAGACAAAAATGGTTGGTGGATATCCGTCGCTTCTGGTTTTTGGTTTTGGTTACTAAATCTTTGTCCGAATTTATCTGTATTTTCTGGTTGCATTTGCTCTGGACGATTATTTTATATTGTTCTTGGTACTATTGGTTACTATCATGTGAATATCGGTTGTTGTTGAAATTTCTATTATTGTAATCAGGATTGTTGTATACCTAATATTGTTATATCGATTGTTTTTCCGAGCATAGAAGAATATATAACACGGACACTCCAAGCTGTCAAAGTCGGCTTGAGACAAAATATGGTTTAAATTACCCCTCATATCAGAGAGAGCGCTCGGGCTTTCGTTTCCAAACCCGCGCGCGAAAGAGTAGGTTAAAATTCGAATTCGAATTTCTCCAGACCTTGTTTTGCATATGTTGAGAGACGAGCTGGCCATTTTATATAAGGTAACCGTATACGTGTACATGCCAAAATCAGCTGACTTAACGCAATTGTACATGAAATCAACGAATGCGGCGAGTACCCGATGTGAATACGCAACTGATTGAAGCATTTAGGGCTGCTCGATCAATAGAAACAAAGAAACAACGCGGCATCGCGATTTTAAATAACAATAAATTTTATAGAAATTTTTTGTATATAAATATTGGAGAAGATAATAATGGTGCTCTAGCAGTACCACTTAATTGAGAATTTGTTTAATTTTACACTTTATTAGGTTTTAAATGTTCTTTGTAATCTCTCTCATCACGGTATTGCAACCTTTCAATACCCGACGCTCTTTACTCGTCACTCAGAGCTGAAAATCAAAAAAACGAACGCGAAAATCAGACAAACGTAACGTAACCGTGGAATCTTTCACTATAATTTCACCCAACTATTGATATCTACACACGTTCACTAACAAAAAGTGCTCACCAATTCTGTGCTTCAGTTCAAAGGAAATAAAATGACTTCTTCGTTGCTATATGTTCCTAAATAAATAGAACACCGACGAAGGAACTTTATTTCCTTTTCGTAAAGCATCAGCCACTTTTTCACACTGTTTTAAGTTATGGCCATAAAACACTTTCCGATTATTACGCGTTGCTTAGTGGAGCATCGATGATCAAATGTTTCGAACGCGTAGATTTCCGGCACTTTTCACTACAACTTGTTTCAATTTTTCATTGAAGAAATCTAAAATTTTATTACTAGTGATATTCCCATCGCACATTGTCCAATACATAAAACCAACCTTTCACAAGCAATTTTCTTATTCTGTTATTCATGCTGAGGTACACGGATATGAAATTTACCTATACTAAGCAAAAATTGGCACTTTTGTTGTATGACAGATAAGTGCCAAATTGACTGGAGTGTCCGTGCTACATATTCTTTATGACATGGTCGCGTATTCGTTGGTTTTACGCACACTTGCGTAAGCTCAGCTTATTTTGACATGTTAACTTCTATAAAATGCGCTGTTCGTCATTCTACATATGCAAAATTTCACCTGGAGAAATTTGACCAGGAATTTCAATTTACTTTTTCGCGCTAATTCCAATCTATAAACAAGGAAACAGCTTACGTTTAAACATCCGTTTGGTAAAGTCGGCATCATTCAATAACATAAACAATCAAATACCATAACTTCATTATGATTCATAATTCCGACTAATTGTTTATACTGCTGAACACGCTCATTAAGTAAGTTGATACATCTTTTTATTAAAATGCTGATACAGCTTTTCATATCCAATTTCATTAAATGCTGATCACTTTATTTTTTAGTTCCCACAGAGAAAATTGCAACTATGCAATTTTAGTATCTTTGTCTTCAAACATATAAATAAGTTTTGATGACCTAGATCGTGACAATTATTATTGAATTGCCTAGAGTTGTTTTTCAAAAGTAAATTGAAGTCGGTCAATTATTATTCAACATTCAAGAGTTATTGTCAATTTATTTATCATTCGGTTATTCAGTCAATTATTGTTTGTGGTAAACTAATGCCAATATATTCAAAGTAATAAAGTATTTTGAAATGACAACTAAGTGTTTAACTGAAATAACGAAGTGTGGTTACAGTTTTTTTTGTATAAAATACATACAAGAAATATAACTGGCACAGTCGCTATTCTTAGGTATGAGAAACCCCTTTAGAATATAACGAACCAAAACCGAATTAAATTGGAAAACAATTCATTCACAATCGAAGAAAATTCAATTGCTAGAAACAATGTGCTTAGTGAAAAAATAATTACTTAATCATATTAAGAAAATTCAATTCAAATTCATTCTAAAAAACAACTGGTTTATGTGTCAAGAATTCAAGGAAGTGAATTAGTGAAAATTTGATTGAAAACCGAATTTGCCCTCCAGGTAAGCTTATGATCTAGCACGACCCCTAAGTACCTCACCTGATTTGAGAGCGTAAGACTTTCGCCATTAAGTGTGGGCGGCCTAAAGTCTGGAATTTTACGCTTCCTTGTAATGAGGACAAGCTCCGTCCTAGAAGGGTTCACTCCCAAGCCACACTTTGTGGTCCACCTGCTGGTTAATTCAAGGGCAAATTGCATCCGTCCGACTATGACGTCGATGAATTTGCCCGGTACTATGATGGCCACGTCGTCGGCGTAAGCAGCAACCTTGAAACCCTCCCTTTCTAATTCCGACACAAGATTGTCCATTACTACCAGCCATAGTAGCGGTGAAAGAACTCCCCCTTGAGGGGTTCCCCTGTCCACGTATTTGCTGATAGTCAGGTCACCAATGGACGAGCTAACTATTCTAGTTCTGAGCAGTGTATCAATCCACCTACAAAGGCTCATATTAACACCTTTTTGTTGAAGCCCACGACATATGGCGCCCGGCTCAACGTTATTGAAAGCCCCTTCGATGTCCAATAATACCCCAAGTGCTACCTCCTTGTACCGAAGGGCACTCTCGATAGTGGAGACTACGGAGTGCAATGCAGTCTCTACGGACCTTCCTCTCATGTAGGCATGCTGTGACCGTGCTAGTTGGTCCCCAATTTTGCTCCTAATGAAGGTGTCCACTAGCCTCTCCAACGTCTTGAGGAGGAAGGATGCCAGACTAATTGGTCTGAAATCCTTGACAGAACTGTGGTTTATTTTACCCGCCTTAGGGATAAAAACCACTCTTACTTGTCTCCAGCCTCTTGGGATATAGCCCAGCTGGAGCCATCCGTTGAAGATTCTTTCCAGCCATGGTGCGATAATCCCGAGAGCCTTTTGGAGCATTATAGGCCAGATCCCATCCGGCCCAGGAGATTTAAAGGGCATGAAGGTTCCCACCGCCCAATTAATCTTTTTGACATCCACGATACGCTTTATGTCGTCGTCGTGCTGTCGGACCTCATTTCCCCAGCTTTCGTTGACTATGTCAGAGCACCTCGGAAAGTACTGTTTAAAAAGTGCGTTAAGCTGTTCTTCTTTAGTGTTTGTCCAGTTTCCGTCCGAATCCTGAATAAAGCTAGGAGAGCTCCTGCTAAATGAGAGGACCTTTCGGAGTCTGGACGCTTCTGCCGTTTTCTCTATTGACGCGCAAAACACTCTCCATGAGTCCCTTTTTGCCTGTCTGACTGCACTCTTAAAAGCTCTTAGACCATCCTTATATTTGGACCAGTCATTTGGCAATCTAGTGTACTTGGCTTCATTAAAGAGCCTTTTTGCAGCCCTCCTCAAATCCTCTATCTCGTGGCTCCACCAATGCGGTAGACTCCTCGAGGCGGACTTTCGTAAGGGACAGCAGCTTTTGAAAGAATTGCTCAGGATGTTTGTGAGGGAGTCGACCGCCGAGTCGACTTTCTTCACAGTAGACAGTCCTCCCAAGTGGGACCCCTCTAATCCTATCTCAACCAAATTTGCGAAACTCAACCAGTTGGCTTTCCGCGCATTTCTTAACTTGCCAGACCCAACAGTCGACGATGATACCTCGATATCGAAGTAGATCATACAGTGATCCGACAAGGATGCCCTGTCCGAGACCCTCTACCCCGATACCGCGGATTTAAGAGATCCCACGACAAGCGTCAAGTCGAGAACCTCTCTCCTGTTGCAGGTCACGAACGTGGGTTCGTTTCCGCTATTACATACCCAGAGGGTAGTCCCCAACAAGTATTCGTACAAGGACTCCCCTCTATCATTAATGTTGCTGCTGCCCCAGAGAGTATGGTGGGCATTAGCATCACAACCAAGCACTAAATCAATCTTACCTCTTTCCGCGACCTCCACAAGCGTCCTGACTGCAACCGGTGGTGGTTCTTCTGGATCGTCGTGCGCAAAATAGGCAGAGGCAATCCAACATTTGCTGTCCGGATTGTCCAATGCCACAACAACTAGGTCCTCGGAACTGAGATTGGGAATCATTAGTGCTTTCAAGGATCTTTTCATCATAATACATGATCGAATCTTACCTGCTTTACGACAGTGGAAGATGTCGTATCCTTTTACTCCTAGCCCCTGAACCTGATCGTTATGGATCCATGGTTCTTGGACTATGGCTCCGTCGGCATCGTCCTGTAGCAGGACCAATGCCAGGTTGGCCGAGGCCGCTTTACTGTGATGGAGGTTGATCTGAAGTAGCTTTAGAGCTGCCATCATCAAATACCATGGCATGCTCCTTTTGAACAGGCGAAGGTGGACTTCGCCTAGTGCGAAGCACAATCTTCCCTGTCTACTCGCCATGGTGGAGGCGGACTTCGTATCCATGAGGATCACGAAGCCCTTACCTCCCTCTTTTGGCGGCTCCTCCCCGATGACCTCCCACTCCTTCATTGGGACGTCAGGATTTTGCGCCTGCAGGACGCTGAGCAGCTGCTTCCTACTCACCTCGTCATTGGGGATCCAAACCCTGCCTTTCGGTCGGCTCGGTATCCTTCTGACATCGACGAGCTGAAGCTTCGCTCCCTCCCATGGCGCCTTCATTTCCGCGACCGTCCGATGAAGGAACTCACGCGAGAAGTCATTTTTACACTCCAAAACCCGAACTCCGTACTGCCATTTTGCAGCCCCGAAGGTCGGGCATGGTCTTCCTGGGTTCTGGGCAATGAACTTGAAAAGTGATGTAGAGATTACTCTCTCCACCACTTTCCACTGTTCCCCAGAGTACCGCCTGTCCGGTTTGCCGCTGTCGACAATCGCAAGCCGCAGTGACTCTCTCGCCGCGTCGCTATACGATTTGCCGCCAGCAGCAACCCCTCCACTAATTCCTGAAAAGGCAGTCTCCTCCGGCTTACCTTTGGAGACATACCTAGTCTTTTTTGAAACCGAGCCCGTCTCCTCCGTAGACCTGACTCTCTTGCTTTTTCTGAACTCTACCTTCTTGGGCTCGGCCGTGGTGTTTCCGGTATTGGAACCCGCCACAGGCCTCGTGAGTTCGTCTTTTTTGACGACGCCTTCCGCCCAGCAGAAGCTCGCCCTCTCTTTTTCCGTCCACTCCTCAGAACTCTTCTTAAGGAGGATTCCCAGCAGGCGTTTAGCAGCCATAAACTGCTTCTTCCGCTTCATCCCCTCCGTTGGATTCCTCGGCTTCCGCCTCTTTTTCCTAGTCTCTGGATCGGCGAGAAGTTTCTCCTCCGTATCCGTCGACATATACTCAACTGTCTCCCCTATGGAGCCCAATTCTTCCTCCTTCCCGGGGTGTGGCGCTGAGCTACCAGCCTCCGCACTCTTCGTTTCTTTTTATTGGCCGCTGGCGACACGCAGAGAAGAGTCAGACTCTTCCCCGTGCCCGCCGGTAGTCGCCGCCAAAGCCCCTACCGACGTTTGGGCAGATATCCCTGCCCGCCATTTTTTTCGTTGTCATGTCCATGTCATATAAGTTTGCTCGTGGTCGGGGGTTGCTTATTCGTTATATTCGCAACTACCCTCCTTTGGAGCTGCACCAGCAGTTCCTCCGGAGGCCTTCCAGCTATCCGCCACCTGCTGAC
>OZ012661.1:61362596-61601908 GCA_963942545.1 Oxycera nigricornis | reverse complement strand
GAACAAGATCGCTGAATGATGCTGATTGCATATTTTCGTCACCATTAACGATCACAAACTGCATCGACATGCACAAAAATAGATGTGACTTCGTCGTATCTATCAGATAGAATTATGCAGGGACAAATCCTAGATACATTCGGTTAATAAGAAGTAGCTCAAGTATAGTTAATAGTTTTGTCTTAATCGAAAAGAAGATGGCGATAGATTTATTTTAATAGTTTTTTCTAAAAAAAAATTCGCTCTGCTCCAAATATTAGGTACTCTAAAAAGTTTCTGCCGCATTTGGAAATAGATGGCTCTAACGTTATAGATATATATATATGTATATATTTATTTTTTTGATGAATGACATGTAATTTCCATGGTGATATTTCATAGATTACTATAGATAAAAATGCAGTATTGGTTTCTTCCGTGAAAAGTTATTCCGTATTAAAATAATACAGAAAAAATTCGATGCATTTTGAAATTTGATACCAAAAAAATTAAGAACGCAAAGTAGGGGTGCTAAAAAAATTGTGCAGCTTGTGGTGATGATGCAGTATCAGAAAGAACAGACAGTGACTTTTTCGCTCGATTTCGTTTCGAAAATTTTAATGTTAAGGATGCATCTTGCCCTGGCCGATCAAACAATGAAAAAGTCGATAAGATTTTGCTAAAACTGGAACAAAATAGGCATTTAAGCAGCCATCACTTTGCTAAGGATCTCGAAATTCACCATGCAACAGGTTTGAACCATTTGGAGGAAGCTGGATTTAAAAGAAGTTGGATGTATGGTACCAAAGATTTAACAGTAAAAACATAATGGACGGAGTGTCCATTTGCGAATCTCTGCTAGAAAGACACGAAATTGAACCATTTTTGGAATGCCTCGTTGCAGGTGGCGAAAAATGGATCACATAAGATAATGATGTGCGGAAACAATCCTTGGTCTAATCGTGGTGAGACCGTACAAACGGTGACAAAGTCACACTTGACATCAAGAAAGGTTATGTTTCATGATGGGTGCGATTGAAAGGGAATAGTGTATCATGAAATGCTACAACCAGGTCAACGATTGATTCTGTTCTCTATTGTCAACAATTAACCAGATTACAGCAGGCAATGGAAAGAAAGCGACCAGAAATGATCAACAGGAAAGGAATATGCTATACCACATACTTCTTTCTGGTTACGATTTTCAAACAAAAATTTTAAAAAAAATTTCATAGAAAAACTTCAGATATTGTGAAAATTTTTAAGTTTGTTTATTAATGTTCAAATGTGTCAAAATATTTGTAAAATTTTAAAGGAACAAGCCGTGAGGTGCGACCCTTGAGGTCCGCACGGTCAACTTCCCAGTAATATCTACATAAATATTAAAAATATTAAACATCAAAATGTTTATGAAAATAATCCTACTTTAAATAATAATAATGAGAGGTACTCATAACAGTAATTGGAATGAGTTAATATTAATCGTATCATCTACGGGAGCTTCCATTAAATACGTAGTGCTTTTGGGGGGTGGGGGGTGGATTGGTTTGATTGAATATTCACACCGATCAATCGGTGGGTGGCGGGGTAGGTTAAACAGCCTTTTCTACGTTATATGTTATTTTCATATCGATGCTTGAAGGGAAAAAGAGCACTAGCAAAAATGAATGCAGTTTTATTATTACGTCCACTAAAGAGAAATGGCCACCATGCGCATTTTGAATAGTTGTGTTCAAAATTGCCATGACTTCTGTATAATCATTGAATTTGTATTTTTTTACGATTTAACAAAAATCAGGCTAATACTTATTTCTTATTTTCAGTTGGTCTTGAAAAACATTGAATGCGCAGTCAATAATCGGTTAATTAATTGCATATAAAATAAAAATGTATTACAAATGATGAAGGAAATAATTGAAATCTCACGAGCACAAAAGAACAAAACTGCTAAAAACTGCAATTTTTTATTTGATGAAAGCTTTTGAAAGTATAGGATCATCCTAAGTTTTGATTACAAAACATTTCACCATTCAAATGTAAATTTGATTAATTTTTTTGGGTTTTCAAGATTTAAGCAGTTTTTTTTATTAAAATTTAAACACAGTACTGTAAAAACTATTAAAAATGCTGCTCATTTGATACAAATATTAATAAACTTTGCGTGACATATACAATATACATACAATGTTTTTGACTTACATACAATGTCTTTAGAATAAGAGTAATCAGATAATATCATTCGTATGAACACTTTTTACATTGTGACTTTGAATTTTTTTTAAATTTTATTTAACTTTCCAGTGTATGTCAAGTTCTTGTAATCGCCTCGAAAATCGAAATTGAAATTTTCAACATTTCTTTACGTTTTGAGGCCTATAGAGTATATATAAAGTGTTTTTAGAAAGGGAGATGTATGTACGTACGTACGTTCGGGGACATTTTTTCTACGAGCATAACTCACGTAAACAAAGTCGTATCGACTTCGTTGAGGTGTCAATCGAAGCGTCTTTGCAATCTTAAGAGCTGATTAGTTTTTGTGATACTTCGGTCGGGGTTGCTTTGCCCCTTTGAAGGTCATTTCTGTCATGCGTTATATCTCGTGAACCAAACATACGATTTGCATGATTAAGGTGTCAATGGACGCGTATTAGCATTTGTGTGAATCTGTGAAATTTTGGAAAAAATGGTTGGAGCCGTTTTTTAATTTATATATATATATATATATATATATAAACATGGCATTTTGCCGTGCTAAGGCAATTTCGTCGGTTTTTAAAATGATTAGTTTCCCCATTATAATTATTTTTTCGACGTTGCATCATTGAATTCGGTGAATCAAGTATTTTCCCACACGATAAACGAAAATAATATCCATAAGCGATGTCAGCACCGCAGCGCGTAAATCTCCCCCACCATATACCAAATACAAGAAACCATGGAAACCATATGCGACACCATGTGCGTTTCGTCCGTGGTACCACGGATTGTATGGAATGCTTGTCCATAGGAAGCCAACATATGAAGGTTTATCTACTGGGTCTACCTATACTGTGGCCGGCCCCTTCGATAAATAATTTCGCATGAAAACTCCTCCGAAAAGTCGTAAAAATCTTGCGAACCGATATAAATCATTCTCATTTGAGGCTCTCTTGGGTAACGTTCTCAAAAGTTTTTTGAAACAGGATTTAAAATCAACCCTAATCCTTTTCTATGCGGTTTCAAATTCAATTCCTGACCCAAAGTTACCTCTTTTATTTTCTGGGTGTGCCGCTTTTCTCTTTTAATAAACTTCTGGCATCATTAGCATCACTAACAGCCTTAAATACTCCCGCAGCTCCACCCGATAAAGTATCTTTTGCAGATAGTCCCGCAAAAAGAGTAAACGGTAGACCTCCACCAACTTTAGGAATGGGAATTATTCTTGGTGCTTTGAAGCTCTTCTTTCGTCCCTTTGCTATGTTTCTTGCAGCAGCGAAGGCTATTTGAATACTTGATATTTTCGGGTTTCTTTTTATGACGATTTTGCGGACTTTGGAAACAACTGTTCCAAATTTCGGGTTACTCCTCACTCCCCTTTCTTATTTTTCTTTTGCTTTCATCGTTTTGGTTACAAGTAATGACTTGGCGCATTTTGATAAACCTGCGTCAGCTGATTGAAATCGTTGCCACGCCTTTTCGGTTAGTATTTTATCTAGTTTATGTCAATCATTCAATTCTTTCAATTTTTAATAATCAATATCATGCTCCTTACAGGCTTGATCCAATAAATTTATTCCAGCATCACCTCTAGCAAGCTATTTGCCAAGTTTTGTACCAGGACCGCAATATTGATAGCCACGTAGATGCAGTTCAATTGCTAGCTTATTAATAAGGGTATTCATGAGCCCCCCCCTCCTTTCGCACTCTCTGATTTTCGTGATATACTAGTATATGCTTCTTTTTATGATCGATCATTTTATACTGAACATTTTCTGTTGTATATGAATGTTGCAGCTCGGTTCACAACTCTCCGCAGACTATATATGACACTTCCAGCAAAAGTATAGGTAGTTTCATTGTTGTTGTTTCGTTAAATGAAGAATGCGGTTGATACAATAACATCAAAATTTGTTGGTAGAAAATAATGACATTTCAAGTAAAAGACATATAGCTAAACATAGCAATTTATTGCCCAATAATATTCGCAGTATAATTTCGGGTCCCTCAAACTGCGAAAAAACTAACGTTATGATTTCCCTGTTAAAAGATCCGAATGGAGTTAAATTTGAAAATATCTATATCTACTCGAAATCACTGCATCCGCCCAAATATATATATTTGAAGCATGCAGTTAAGCCTATTTCTGGAATGGGGTTCGATTCATTTTCAAAAAAACAGTGAAGTGATTCCAGCAGCGCAAGCAAAGTCTAATTCTGTTTTTATTTTCGATGATATTGCCAGCGAGAAACAAGATAACGTTCGATCATATTTCTGTATGGGACGAAATTATAACATTGAAAGTTTTTATCTATGCCAAACTTATACAAGAATACCAAAACACCTTATTCAAGATAACGCAAATTTTTTGATTATATTTAAACATATGACAAGAATTTAAGGCACATTTACAATGATCACGTGAAAACCGACATGACTTTCGAACAGTTTAGAATCGTTTGTACGAAATGTTGGTATGATAAATATGGATTCTGTGTAATTGATAAACATAGTTCTTTAGATAACGGTCGGTAACGAAAGGGATTCGATACAATCATAATACTATAAAAACAAACTCAAAGTGTGCAAGCAGTTTATAAATAGGTAAGAACTCAGTTTGCAAGACTTGTTGAACAGTTGAAGGGACAGATTAGAGGTTTAAAGCATGTCAGTTGCAGTTCAGTTACAGTTCATTTGAAGCTCAGTTGCAGCTCAGTAGCAGTTTAGCTGCAGTTCAAAGAAACAGTTTAATGCAACTCGATAGCTGCTCAATACAGTTTGATAACAGTTCAATACGGTTTGAGTCTAGCAACAGTGAAGACGATTCCAAACAATTCGAAAAAGGAAGAAATCGATTTAAGTACTGCAAATTTTGAATTAAAATAAGTCTATTGAGAGAATATTTCAAATTATTTTGGATACCTTTCCAAGTTTCTCGAATTGCTGCTGTTGCACTCAACAATGAAAAGACAATGCACGAAAAGCAGTTACTCAGTGATATAGTAAAGACAACTAATTCGATAAAAAAAAAGTACCAACAGCTGAAAACTAACAAAACCGCAACGGAAGTTCATTTAGAAGAAACTTTTCAGCCAATCACAAATCCTCTCAAAGAATTCGTTACAAGAGCTAAACTATTGCAAGATCAAGACATAAAAAATGAAATTAAAAAAGATCCTTCATTTCTTTGAGTTAAACGTGAAGGAGAAGACAAGGGAATAAAGAAAGGTACTGATTTTGAAGAAGAAGAAAGTTTTAAAACTTACACGCCTGAATTTAAGCGAAAACTTAACCTCACCAGCACTTCATCAAATTCTTCTACAAAAGCTGTTCGAAAATATGCTGCCTCTCCAAAAGGACAACATCATCTTAAAGAAAACATGAACCGAAACCCTTTTTCAGATATTCCTAAGCAATATCTAGATATTTATGTGAATCAACCGTCGGTAATTGACAGTATTTATAGGATATATAGAGATGACGGTGAAATACACCAGTGGAAAATAGGAAATTCAAATTTTGTAATCGATGGTAATCATATACTTGCAAATGAAAAACCCTACATTGGAACTCGAGGTTTATATGAATTGCGTTTTATGAAGAATCCAGATAACACAATATATACCAACGAAGATTTAGAGAATTATAAAAGTATTCTTCTGTACACTTAGACATTCTTATGACAGTAGTAGTCAAGTCAATGGAAAACGAATCTTCAAGTATACAGAAATAATTTCTAAACTATTATAGTAATAATAGTAACAAGAAAAGAGTTAAAACGAACGGCTTACATTAAATACAACAGCTACAGTTTATTGGGATTATCCGAATGATTTAGTAAGTCGATTGTGGTTACTCATTGCATCACAGGAAGCAGAACACACTTATCATAGCAACGAAATAATATTAATCATTAAATAATTGAACGAATCATAAATAATAGAATCGACTCGAAAGCTATCATCATCATAATTCACTTATTATTCCTATTTATAAATGGGCGTTGACAAATTTGGTCGATTTTCAAATGAAAGTGGAGAAAAACGTGGCTTGCAAGGACTTCAAGGATCACCAGGTCCACAAGGTCCTTAAGGGCTACAAGGACCACCGAGTTCTCAAGAACAGAAAGGAAAACCGGGTAAGAATGGTCGACAAGGCTTGCCTGGCGCAGTATTTAATAAAACTAAAAGTGGTGATTATATTCTTAATTTCGAACGACTCAAGAATCTTTGGTCCTCCATAGAGGATGACGATGCTTATACAAAGGACTACTTTGATATTATCATTGAGAAACTAAAGAAATATGAAGACAAGCAAACTCAATTTCAAAACGACGAAAATAACGCTGATAATGATGCTGAGATTTCAAAGTGATACCTTCTAATATACAGATATCAACCACTTCACAAAAATGCAGATCATTCTTAAATGAGCAAATTAGAAGAAGTGAACTAATAACATACACCCGCTCGAAAAAAGTTCAAGCGCCGACGAGTTATAACAAAAGGTTTAGATGACTTGTGGCAGGCCGATTAAGTTGAAATGGGAGCATATGCTAACGACAATTTCCTTCTTAGGATCATCGACACACTTTCTTAGTTTGCGAGGACGGCTTCGATCAAAACAAAAGCTGGCAAAGAAGTTTCTATGGCTACTGAACCCATTTTATAACAAAGGCGCATTCCTAAAGATGGAGAAGTATTCTATAATAAATATTTTAAAAATAATATGAAGAAATACCGAATAAACCATTAACCTACGTATAGTCCTCTTAAGGCATCAATATTTGAACGAGTCAATCGAACACTAAAGAATATGATGTGGAAAGAGTTTAGTATGAATGGAAATTATAGAAGAATCAATCATATTGATGATATGGTTAATGCCTACAATAATAAAAAACACCGAACAATAAAAATGACTTGGTCTGCTGGGAATAGTTGCAATCAAAAAATGGTTCTGTCCACCGTATATAACAATATTAAGGTGTTGGGCCCATTCAAATAAAATGTGGATGATCACGTGCGGATCAGTAAATACAAACATATATTTGAAAAGGGTCATACACCAAATTGGACTACGGAAATTTTCAGAATCCGTCGAATCTGTGTAACCAATCTCATTACATATATGTATATCAGGAGATTATGAGAGAAATAAAATTGAAGGTGGTTTTTATGAGACGAAATTACTGAAAGCTAAACATTCGTCACTTTATCTCGTGGAGAAAATATTAAAAAGGTGTAGGTCTCAAGTGTTTGTGAAGTGGTTGGGATTCTTAGCAAAACACAATTCCTGGAAAAATATCAAAAATATGATTCTTTAATGTTATGATTGACAAAAAAATATTGTAGTTTGGTTAAAGAATTATGGTTTTATTAATCTCAAGTGAAATTGAACAAGCTTTTTAATTTCACGTATTTTTCTATGAACGCTATAACATTCACAAGTGTCTGAATTTTGCTTCATCATATGCTCATAGACAGCTCACATAATGCTTTCCATATGTGCTAACTTTCTGCGGCATTTCAGTGACGGGCATCAAAAAACTATAGCTGCTTATAAATTCGTTAAAGTGTTCCTTGAGAATTAACGCTCTGGCAGTACAAGAAAAAAATTGTTTGCTATCCTCAATAGAGCGTTTAAGGTCGTTGTCCATATCAATGTTGTTGTTGTTATTCGTGGTCGCCGCCAATTCCAGATCATTGTGTAGTGATTCGTGGTTCAAGCAATACTCATAGTATACGCTTGTTTCATTCTTCTAAATCCAGAAATTCTATATTGGTCTTATAGTTTGGATCTTCCTGTTTTATATACATAGTCAACCTCGTCATTACTAAGAATTCTTTCGGCTTCGAACTCGTGATATTCGAAGCATGTGACTTTTAGTTAGCTGCAATAGTTGGTATCATATGTGCATCGAACTCTAATTTGAAGTGTCTGTAAGAATTATTTTTGCTTTCGATTATTTTAGCTATTCTATTTCTTTCTTTATCAAATCTATCCGAAATTTTTGTGTTGCTTCATCGACTGAAACAATTTTTTTCGATGATTCTACTGTTGTAGTTCTTGGGTTTATTTGTGAAATATCCAACCATGTTGATGATAAAATAGTAACATCATCATTTTGAATCAACGTGTCCGTTCTTGTTTGAACTGTGCTAGCAGTAATAAGTCGAAAAGATAATGCCACTTGCACTGTATTATTATCAGGTAGCGCAAGATTAAACGCTAAATTATTAGTACTTTCCTTGTGACTATGAGTCACCACTGGCAGTGAACTGCCTTTAAAAAGAAGACCCAGTTCTCTAATTCAATCAATTTTCAGAAATGAACTGATTACTTTCTTACCGTCCTGGGGGTCTATTAAAACTCCTCTAAATAATTCAAATCACTTATTCTTTTGGGTGCTGCTGCTATTTCAAACAAAAAAGAAATGATTTTTTTTTATTTCATATACTTATTTTATTTGGCTATGTATTGGAATTTTTTATTATTATTATAATAATATTCCTCTACATCCATTGTTATATTATTATGATCCCTAGCATAAGTTCTAACTCCATCTTCTCTAAGAAACTGCTTATCATCTAGATATTTGTATATAACATTTACAACTTAGACCTAAATATAAACATATTGCCTTTGAATATTTTTCTCCCAAACAAACAATCACGATAATCATCTAAGCTTAGGATGAAAGCTACCCAAGACTATTGTTTTTTGTGGAATATTATATACAATATTGGTAGCATAATCAGAGGAATCAAATTGAGAATCAATATCGTGCAAAATATCTTTGTAAAAATCTTGGATTTCAATGGTGTAAATCGGTATCGGTTAGTATCAACATAATTCAGAATTATCTTATCATCATAGTTGGGCTTCATAAATTGATAGTAAAAATCATACAACTTCAGCTTTGATATATTGATTGATATATTGGTTTATTGTAGCAGGTAAATACTCGATCTAATTGGATAGCTGCCATGTTGTGAGTAAATACTTCTGCACTGTGAAAATTGAGCTTGGATATAAGCACTCGACCGCCTGAATGCCTACCTCGACTTTCCCAATCCGTTACAATTTTCACGTCCTTTCGTTTATCAACGTTTTCCATTGTTTTACCATAAACTGCATTGTTTAAAAGCTTGAAAAAAATTCCTCGAAAAGATTTTACTCATTTTTTTGATCATGTGTATTTAAATCTATATACTGCTTCAGCCAATTGGATTGTTCAGATTGTTAAATCCTGTGGATGCGAGTCACTTTCAACCCATTTTTAAATATGTTGCTGCAGCTTCCTATAGTGAAGGACATGTCTTTGTTTGTTTGTCAAATCAGTGATCAGTTTGGTGGTTTTCGAACCTGGTGGAACTTTATTTCCTGATCAGAAAGGAAGATCATTGTGTAATTCGTGTAATGTAGTTAGATACTTCAAATCAACTTCAAAAAAACAGCCAATATCTGAATCTGCAGTAATGTTTTGAATATCAACATCATTAATTTTTTCTACCCACTTAAAACCAGCATATGGTAGTGGCTGTGTCATTGCCCAGCCATATAAATTGTTTCCGTCTAAGTACATTAAATATTGCTCTTGAATGTCGATGAAAACATTGCGTGATACCCCCCAAATTCCCATTTTCATAAAATGATGCATTTCGATATCTGTCTCTAGCTTAATGAATGTAGTTTTAAGCATAGCATTCCACGCCAATCCCGGATTTGTATAATATTGACAAGGGTCAACTCCATAAATATTTCTACATACATTTCGAAAAATTTCAAATACGTCCGTGAGAAGAAGGACATCTGTTTTAAGGTAAAATTCCAAATAGTCCTAAATAACAGCACAATGAAATTGCTTCCAAACATTTTGCGCATGGTCATAATCTGTTTCTTTGCACTCAGTGTTTGTCATTTTGTTGAAAAATTTCTCCCGAGAAAGTAAAGAAGCTTCATTCAGTCGGTCCCACCAGTTTATATAATTATAAGGAAACACACCCTTTCGCGTAAGAAGTTGAAAATTTCTCTGTGCACATATACTGAGAAGACAGTCTTCAAATCTACTGAAGCCAGATTTTTTTTCAAAGGCATCCAAACTGCTATGCATGAATCTAGTTGAATCCAAAAACTGAAGCTCAATTGTATTAAAACCATTAACGGGTATTCTTTTGGACAATGTGACGTACAGTTCCTTATTGAGGGGTCTTATCGAAATAGTTCCATCAATGCTTCCTAGTTCTTTTACAAATAAATGACAGTCATACCCTGAAAAGTTGTGAAACAGAATTGGGAAAAATGTAGGAACGCGAAACAAAAGGTTGCATGAGCTATGAGCCGAACCTCTATATTTCCCGGTCAAGTGACAATGGTCACGCACTTTATCACTATCAAGATTTTTCTTGCAAATATGACATAATATTGCTTCTCTTTGCATTTTTTCTTCATCTAAAGATAAAGTATTCATTGATTTAGGATTCTGTATATAATTATTGTAGAAACATTTTACATCATTAAATAAAGAATTTATAAATTTTTGGGGTGAATCTGGTCCCTTGTAAATGTTAAACCTATCGAACCTAGAATCAAATTAACATTTATGATAATAAGCGAAATCACACGGAATGTGTTCTTGAATTGTTGTTGACGATATCGTCGCGTCGGGCTTGCAAGTCTCAACATCTTGCAGAAGGCATTCAAAATCTGTATAGACAACAAATGGTAGGTCTAGTTGCCGCTCGAAATGTGTATACTCCAGCGTTGATTTTTCCGGGTCCACCATTTTTGTCACAATTCTACTACATTCACCTTTATGGCTATCCAGCTTTTCCGCAGAATAAAAAAACTGCAGACATGTGTTGCACACATATATTGCGATGTTGTGTGACGTTTGTTGTGAGCGAATCAATCTGTCGAAAATAAAATGTGTGTAATCCTCTAAAAGAAAAAAAACTAATCTATGTTATTTTTTCCTACCTTGATATATGCTTTATACCAAGATCATGGCTTTTTTTCTTCTGCTTGCAGCAACAACAAGTTGATGTGATGCGTTTTTTTTCCTCCTTTGTTAAGTCATACGGGCCAAAAACTTTTTATTAACTTCCCAGTATATGGGAAGTTCTTGTAATCGAAATTGAAATTTTCAACATTTCTTTACGTTTTAAGGTATATAGAGTATTTATAAAGTATTTTTAGAAAGAAGTATGTATGTGTGTGTGTGTGTGTACGTACGTACGTGCGTTCGTGGACAGTTTTTTCTGCGAGCATAACTCAAATAAATAACGTCGTATCGACTTTAATGAGGTGTCAATTGAAGCGTCTTTGCAATCTTAAGAGCTGATTAGTTTTTGGGACACTTCGGTCGGGGGGGGGGGGTTGTTGTTTTGACCCTTTGAAAGTCATTTCTGTCATGCGTTATATCTCCGGAACCAATCATACGATTTGCATAATTAAGGTGTCAATCGAAGCGTATTAAAATTTGTGTTAATCTATCAAATTTTCAATAAAATCGTTGGAACCGTTTTTTAATTTATTAAAAAAAAAATGCTAAAAATTAGGTTTTTTCCATAAACAATAAGTTTTTGGCCTGATTTGCAGCACCCAGTAACTAATGTATATAAAATTTATGTAGTACAAATAATTTTTGTAAGAAAACCAACAAAACTTTACTTCATGATTACGTAAAAAATGAAGTTAAAAATAAAAAATCATTAAAAGTCATCATGATTTTCAAGGTCATTTTTATCATTCACTATATCTCACGAACCATATATGATATTTGCATCATTGAGGTGTCATTCGACGTGTGTTAACTTTTTTGTTATGTTTTGACTTTAAAAAAAACCTTTCTGCTTCTTTTTCCATTTAACTTCTATTAAATGGAAAAAATGGCAGATGGGAAAAATTAGAAGTTTTTTTCATAAAAAATAAATTTTTAACCTGATTTGCACAGCTCAGTAATAAATGTTTATATAATTTATACATTCCTAATATTTTTCGAAGAGAAACTGGCCAAATTTTTTTGCATGATCCAAAAAAAAACCTAAAAAAACGGCTCGTGAAAAAACACAAGATCAATGATTATGCCAAAGTCATGGCAATTTTGAACAAAATTATTTAAAATGGACACCTCGCGAGAAAACCTCTTCAGTGGGCGTAATAACAAGAATGCATTCATTTTTGCTAGCGCTCTTTTGTCCTTCAAGCATCGATATAAAAATAACAAATAAAGTAAAAAAGGCTTTATAGCCCGCCCCCTCCGATTTATCCGCGTGAATAGTCAATCAAACCAATCCACCCCCCACCCAACAAAAGCCTTTCGTCATCAATCAACGCTACAGTAGATGATATGATTGATATTAGCTAATTTCAATTACGGTTATGAGAACCTCTCATTATTATTATTTAAAGTAGTAGTATTTTCATAATTTCTTTTGTGTTTAATATTTTTAATATTCATGTAGATATTACTGGGAAGTTGACCGTGTAGACCTCAAGGGTCGCACCTCGCGGCTTGTTTTTAATTATTTTGATATCATATCCAAACAAATTAATGCTGCCTGTTAGATTCAGCACCTCGAAAACAGCAATGTCCTGCACTTTTAGCGGAAACTCTAGACCCCAATAATGAATTACTAATCCATTATTTAATAGAGTAACATTGCCTGCAATGTCATCGATTCTATATGATGAGGTTTCCTCTGGGTGGTCGTCCATTGGATACAGAGCGGAAATCATGCTCCAATTGAAGCTACCTATTTTTTACATACCAAATACTTTGTCCCTTTCAGTGGCTTCAACTCATTGATATTTAGCTCGCAGTGAGTTATCCTTATCAAGGCCCATCCACTGTCCGTCTCTTGAAACTTTTCCATTCTTTTCTTTATTTGCAGTTTCATACTATTGAACCCGATCCGTAATTCGCTAAAATTCAATATTGCTTACATTTTCGTTTGAAATAATTTTATGCTAATGATATATTCACTCTTTGCATCGTCCATAACACTAGAATCCATTTTCCTATATTCGGCAAAATTTCAACATTAAACTTAAATGCCGTGCGTTACTGTAATTTTTGTAATTTCTGTAAGTATTCCATCAAGGGATATTTCATCCTATTTAAAAATTCATCGACACTTAAAAGATCCTCATCTTTATTTTCGAAGAGCAGAGTTTCAAAACGATTGCTTAATTAAACTTTTCACTCGTTTTAAATTTGCATCAGTTGACTCTGTAGCGTTTTGCTTGTGCGAATTCATTCTCAAATGAGACTGCCACGACGCACTTTCTACCTCATTATGACAATACATGGTTAATTTGATTTGATTTAACTATCAGTTTACAGAAAAGGCAAAACAATAACAATTAGTTTCTTAGTGACACTGTGTTTTTTCGGGATTTTGATTCCAATTCGAACATTCGCTCGAAGCGCAACAAGAAACGAGACAACTTTGAATAAAATTTATTCAACCAAAACTTTTTACCATTCGATTTACTGCAAAGTGCACATGAAAATGCTTCTTTGCAATTCGAACTCGTTTGATGTCAGACAGTCCAAACATGGCCGGAAGGCTTGATTTTATTCACAGAACCAGTCTTATTAAAATTCTGAATATCCTGCACGACTCTGTGTAATTTGAATTTTAAATTTGTAGAAATTATTGACGTAAACTTGTTCGGGAATTATGTTACCGTTTACAACATTGTGGTTAAGATATTCTCGAAGTACCTTAGTCAGGCTAGATTGGCCAATTTCTCGCAAACAGATGTAATGCCTAATGTGTTTTAGATGAGGTTGCTCGTACGCGCATTCTCCTTTGCCAGTGCCATTAGTTGATTCCTGAAAACGTTTATTGGGGCTTCACAGGGGGTATAAGGCAACTATTATCATCATTAGCGCTATGTGCAGTTGCTGTACATGAGCTGCTTGTAAACACGTTTCCTTGTAGTGGCAGTCGAGAAAGAGCATCAGCAACCGCGTTTGCCTTACCAGGCTTGTAGACAAGTTTATAATTGAATTCTTCGATCCGAGCTTTTCACCTCTTGAGCTTGAAGCTGTGATTCCTATTGCTCATTGCAAATGTAAGAGGCTGATTATCGGTAAGAATCCTAACTTTTTTGGCTCTGTAAAGATACGTACGCAGTTTAAAAATAAAAACGCAGTTTTCACAAACTATCAATGTTTTTTGTTAATTGTAAATACATATTTCGGGGGCCACTTACTCCCTTCTTCAGTACACAACTTACTTAGATTTTGGCAAGCTACATTGAAATTTATGCTTAGGACTATTTTCAGACAGAAAGAAGGGCGCCATTCACTCATATTATCCGTTTATGGGCCATTTCTAGCTTCTTTTGGTTTTCCTTATTTGCAATAAGCCTAATTAAACACGAGGGGCAATTCCCTTGGTCAGCATTTAGTAGCTGTTTTTCGTCTTCACGAATGGTTTCTAGGCTTTCCCAAGGGTCCACTGTGCTCGTTCTATTTGTGTGACGTAGCATTTCCAGGTTTTCCTGCTGGATGGCGTGGCTTTCTGCGATGATGTGGGCTGCTACGGATGAGCGTATTACTGCGTTGGATTTCCGGGTGCTATTGGCTGCTTCTTTTATATGTTCATTGAATCGCGTCGTTATTAATCGTTTTGTTTGCCCATTATAAATTTTGTCACAATCATTACATGTAACACGATATATTCCGCTTTTCTCTGTAAGTTTAAGTGGGTCCTTCACGCTGCCTAGAGACTTCCTGAGGGAGGTGTTGCAGCTTGCTCCGACTGCTTGCAATCCAATCTTATTTAATGAGTTTTTAATTTCTTCGAACATGTAGGAGTTGGGGATGCTTGTACGTCTTAGCATGTTTTCACTGGATTGCGTAAATAGTGTCGTTTGTTTTCCCCGATTTCGCTGACATGCTTTTTTCCTGATCAATTTTTCTATGTGCTGCGAGCTATATCCGTTTTTTACGGCTGTGTCCATAATGAATTCCCGTTCTTTGGTATATCCTTTTTCTGTTAGGAGATATGGGATCAATCGGTGCACCATGTGGTCGTAGGCCGCCATTTTTTGTGCAAACGTGTGATTCGAGGTAAATTGTATCGTTCTTTGTGTTGTAGTTGGCTTGCGGTAGATTTCAAACTCCAAACTGCCGTTGTTGTTCTTGATGAAAAGGTCCAAAAATGAGATTGCCCCGTCCATATCCCATTCGATCATGAACTCGATTGCGGGGTGAATCTTATTTATTCCTTCGAGGACTTGGTCGATATCTTCTTTTTTGATGATCTCAAATATGTCGTCTACATATCTAAAGCACACTTTTGGCATCATACCTACCGCTTCGATTTCCTCCTCGATCGACGCCATGAATATGTAAGCAATGGTGAAAGAGGGTTTTTTCTCCTCCTTCCAGTTTGTCTTTTTCCGTCGATATGCTATTTTTTAGTTGAATTTCGCTCAAGTCCCTGTGCATATCCGAGAATGTTATAAAGAAGTCTGGGTGTGCCAGACGAAATGGTTTTTGAATTTAACTTAAATCATCAATCAATATAATAAAACGGCAGGCTAAATTTGTTTTTCTATTGTGATTAAATAATGTTTATGAGTTTTAATAGTGTTTAAAAATCATTATTCAATTATTGGCGCTTCAATGCGTCTCGAACGTATAACAATGCTAAGCGTTTTGCGCATGTCATCATTCGATTTTCACATTCTTGGGATCTACCAAACCGGTTGTTGTAAATAATGTTAGGAAAATCAAACATCGTTTTTAAATCTTGAAAGTTTTCTTCAACTGAAAACGCTTTTTCGTGGAATGTTAGACGACCTTCAGCAAAACAAACTAAAAAAATATGAAATATGAAATTGATGAAATGTACGTATACATTTGCATAATGAACGGCGACGCTATACACACGAATGATCCTCAGAGAGAAAGCAATCACACAACACCGAACCAGTGAACGCACAATCCACATGAACGGTATAAAGTGTGAATTAAAATATTCCTAAATGTGGTGAAATTTGATGATTACCTTCCAAAAAAGAAACTAAAACACTTGCAACAGTCCTAGATATGAACCTGGGACTCCCGCGTGCAAGGGCAAATGGCCACTTCATGCACTAAACAGCCTATAGAAGATCAGGGTTTTTATCTTGGTAGTGAAGGCTAGTATACCATTGGTATTTATCGCTGTGTGAACGTTCAACGATGTGTATGATTGGTAAGAAAATTTATTTTCAATTTTTTTTCTATATTTTCCGAACAGATTTTCACAAAAAATACAATTCAGCACATCTACAGGATATTCTCTTTCCATTCATGTATTTTTTACGAAAATCAATTCATGTTTACCGCGGCGACGCTAAATACAATACACAAGAACGGTCCCCAGAGAGCAAGCTATAACACAACACCGAACCAGTGAACGGCTAAATACAATACAACATGAACGGTGTAAAGTGAGAATGCAAATATTGCTAAATATAGTGAAATTTGATGTTTTAATAGCTTCCAAAAATGAAACTAAAACACTTGGACCAGTCCTAGATACGAACCCGGGACTCCCGCGTGCAAGGGCAAAACACTATCGTATGCACTACACAAACCATACACCTTTAGAGTTTCTATTTTGATACTGAAGGTTAGTATACCATTCGTATTCATCGCTGTGTGAACGTTCAACGTTGTGTATGTATTAGTAAGAAAATCTATTTTCCTTTCTCTCTCTATATTTTCCAAACAGATTTTCACAAAAAATACAATTCTGCACTTCTACAGGATATTCTTTTTCCATTGATGTATTTTTTATGAAAATCGGTCCAGAAACAACGGCTAAAATGGTACCACAAGATTCATGTTAGCCGTTCAATTATATAGATACTTGAAGTGGTTAGGCCAACGGCCGGTCCTCGGACGATGACCACTATTAACCATTGCAACAAGAGCTCAATAAATTAGGTCATTATTGAGTGTATACGATATGCAATCAGTAAATGCCATCGGGGAATCGAAGTTTTTCGTGGGAACCAATGATCAACGTGTATGATTGGTCGTAGTTAACTAATGGTGAATTTAGAGTAGGGATTATTATGTATTTACAATTAAGAATTTTGAGAATAAAAGAACGGACGGAGCTGAGGCTCGTCCTCATTAGTTTTGGTGAATTCTAACTGTTGCTTCAATTAATCAGCAACATTGCCTTCTTTCGGCAATAAGATTTCTCCCTCGAAACTCGAGAGAATTAGTCTGCCTAGCATATCGGCAGACTTTGAATTGCCTCCATTATCGGCAACTCAGAAAGGGAATTAGAAATATCGGCTGCCTGTCCTGACGGATTGCGCCAAAGATGAGGCATTTAAACAGATGCCTGTAGGACGATTTAGAATCGTCCTTACCTTTCTATCTTAATTTGACTTCCCCTCAGCAGCAACAAGAAGGTCATTTCATTGGAGGAATATCGAAGGAGAAGAAACTGTTTCACGGCGAAGAAGAGGATTTTGGAGGACGATCCGGCCTGCCTGCCTGCAAGATATGCTTGCATAAAGTTCAAATTTTACTACAAAAGGGTCGTT
Source organism: Oxycera nigricornis (assembly GCA_963942545.1). Lineage (NCBI taxonomy): Eukaryota > Metazoa > Arthropoda > Insecta > Diptera > Stratiomyidae > Oxycera > Oxycera nigricornis. The sequence continues at coordinate 61,584,160 of OZ012661.1, read as the reverse complement.
CCTTAGTTCTAAGTAGTTACCTTTAACAAGCTTTTCAGTCACGGCTTTGTCATAAATATCTTTATTCATGACTACGACGTTGTTTCTTTTGTCGACTTTGAGGAAATTGGAAAATAGAAGAAGCCGAGGTGATGGTGTCGTTTGACATCAAAGCATTATTTCCAAACACTCCGGTAAAGCAGGCGATTTTTGCATATGAACAATGGCTAAACCAGTTCGGATCTACCACAGAATGGAAAAGAAAAGCTCGAATTTATGGAAATCTAGTAAGGAATTGTATGGACGAAAACTCCTTCACATTCCGAGGCAAATTCTACAAAACTACCTCCGGAGTAGCAATGGGAAACCCTCTTTCAACATTGCTTACATATTCATGGCGTCGATCGAGGAGGAAATCGAAGCGGTAGGTATGATGCCAAAAGTGTGCTTTAGATATGTAGACGACATATTTGAGATCATCAAAAAAGAAGATATCGACCAAGTCCTCGAAGGAATAAATAAGATTCACCCCGCAATCGAGTTCATGATCGAATGGGATATGGACGGGGCAATCTCATTTTTGGACCTTTTCATCAAGAACAACAACGGCAGTTTGGAGTTTGAAATCTACCGCAAGCCAACTACAACACAAAGAACGATACAATTTACCTCGAATCACACGTTTGCACAAAAAATGGCGGCCTACGACCACATGGTGCACCGATTGATCCCATATCTCCTAACAGAAAAAGGATATACCAAAGAACGGGAATTCATTATGGACACAGCCGTAAAAAACGGATATAGCTCGCAGCACATAGAAAAATTGATCAGGAAAAAAGCATGTCAGCGAAATCGGGGAAAACAAACGACACTATTTACGCAATCCAGTGAAAACATGCTAAGACGTACAAGCATCCCCAACTCCTACATGTTCGAAGAAATTAAAAACTCATTAAATAAGATTGGATTGCAAGCAGTCGGAGCAAGCTGCAACACCTCCCTCAGGAAGTCTCTAGGCAGCGTGAAGGACCCACTTAAACTTACAGAGAAAAGCGGAATATATCGTGTTACATGTAATGATTGTGACAAAATTTATAATGGGCAAACAAAACGATTAATAACGACGCGATTCAATGAACATATAAAAGAAGCAGCCAATAGCACCCGGAAATCCAACGCAGTAATACGCTCATCCGTAGCAGCCCACATCATCGCAGAAAGCCACGCCATCCAGCAGGAAAACCTGGAAATGCTACGTCACACAAATAGAACGAGCACAGTGGACCCTTGGGAAAGCCTAGAAACCATTCGTGAAGACGAAAAACAGCTACTAAATGCTGACCAAGGGAATTGCCCCTCGTGTTTAATTAGGCTTATTGCAAATAAGGAAAACCAAAGGCAGGTATAAATGGCCTAAGTAAGTTGTGTACTGAAGAAGGGAGTAAGTGGCCCCCGAAATATATATTTACAATTAACAAAAAACATTGGTAGTTTGTGAAAACTGCGTCTTTATTTTAAAAAAAGCACTACAAATAGCGGACAACGCCTAACATATTCCGTACGCAGTTTGTCAAGAGCGCAGACAATAGCGAGCATTTTTTTTCATCAGTACTATAATTTTCTTCCGTACGATTTATTGAACGTGAAATAAACGTGATTAGCCTGTCTTTGTCCATCTCACTTTGTGATAGGACTGCTCCTATTGAATAGTTTGTGGCGTCCGTTGTGAGGATGAACGGCTTCTCAAAGTCCGGAAACGTTAAAATTTCGGAGGATCTCAACTGTGTTTTCAAATTATTAAATGCCTCGAGCTCTCGTCTCCCAAGTGTAATTAACTGTTTTTGGACTGGTGGGTCTTTACTGGGGCAAACTCACCTCTAGTTAATAAAGTCAATGGATTTGCAATTTTAGCGAAATCCTTAACAAATCGGTACTACAAAGCTAGCGCAAGGAACGTCTTTAAGTCCTTGAGGTTTTCGGGCGGATTGATTTTAGTAATTGCTTCAATTTTCTTAGGGTCTGGTAGTAGTCCTTCTTGAGAGACTATATAACCCAAGAATTTGACTTCATCTTTTAAAAACGATGATTTGTCCAGGTTTATTTTAAGATAAGCGCTGTATAATCGAAGTAGCACTGCTTCCAGGTTCCTAACATGTTGGTCTTTGGTTTCGCCTAAAACGATAATATCGTCAATATAGACGTAGCAAATTTTGCTGATGAGTGGCTTAAGAACGTCGTCAATCATCCGCTGGAAAATTGAAAGTGCATTTTTAAGACCAAATGGAAGTCGCAAAAACTCATATTTTCCATTTGCGATAGAAAAGGCGGTTTTGGCGAAATCATTTTCCTTCATACGAATTTAATGGAAAACGGGGGTCAAATCAATAAACGTACAATATCTGGATCTACCAAAACTGGCAAGTGTGTTAGTGATGTCCGGAATGGGGTACGAGTCGGTTATGGTAACAGCATTTAGCCATTTAAAGTCCACTACCAATCTGTACTGTTTCTTTCCTAACGAGTTTGGCTTCTTGGGCACAATCCAGAGTGGTGAATTGTATGGACTTACATGCACGTATAATTCCGTCCTTGAACATCTTTTGTATTTGCCCCTCCACGTATGTTCGTAAGTTAACCGGATAAGGGTAGGAGAACGAATTGATCTATCTACCACCGAACAGAATAGGGGTTCGGTGAGGATTAGTCGACGAAAGTGTTTTGTATATTCGCGTTTTGCGTACGATGAATGGGAAGTATTTTGTTGGTTGATGCCTTTATCGTGTTATCAAATCTATTTTGGTGTATGGAAATGTTCCTGAAATTTAAATTTTGAAACTCCAGACAGGAAGCATATGCTTCGGGCAATGTCTGAGGTTTCTGTACGACTAAAATCCTGGTAAGGTCACCATTTAATCCACGCACAAACACGTCGAGAGCCCTGTTTCCATAATTTTCGATTAAGCCGTGATAGTTTCTTGATTATAATTTTCCGTCCTGATCTTATTGATCAGCAGGTAAAGCTGATGATTTACCGAAGAGTAAAATTCATCAACAGTCTTGTTACTTTGAAACATGATATGAAGTTGATGCTCAAGGGTTCTAAAGTCGCGTTTGTCTGCATAATGCAGCGATAGACACTTCTTTATGCTACCTCAGCTATCATTGAAAATATTGTAGGATATAAGTGCCACGTCGGCTGTAACTCTTATTTTTTGGCTTATATGTCGCAGAATAGCTCTGTAGATAGATTTTTGACAACTGATTTCGTGGTCCTGCAGAATGGTGTCAGCGTTATGTACCCAGGATATGTTATGCATGGGGCTGCTCTCGAAAATTTGAAGGTAGTAGTAGTAGTTTTTTGATCACTTTCTGTTTGAGGGACTCGAAGAATTATTTTGAGCACTACTTTGAGCTTGTTGCTCAATAAGACCTAACCTCACTTCGATCCATTTTATTTGCTCAATCTGAGCATTAACCGCCCCGGTTAGTTGCTTGATCACGTCTTCGATAGCGTCCATTTTCGAAAAAGGGTTATAAAGCGATAAATGACAGAGTACAAATAGGATAAGGTAGGTTGTAATTCAACCGAACAATAAACACGCAACTTTTCAATAAACGGAACAGATCGCGATTGCACTAGCTGGGTTTACAATTCACTACTATTGTTTTCGAAATTCACTTAAGTAATCATAAAATATAAAATATATTAAAAAAATATGAAAATTAGCTGAAAGCTAAATGCAATGTTTAAAATTTTTTTCGCAAAATTTAATTCTTATTTCAGAAATCAAAAAACTTTTTCTTGTATAAAGCAATTTGAAATTTGGATTGCTGAAAACTTACAGGATGCAAATAAGTTAAAGTTTGCTGCTTCTTTGGACTGTCCGCGTTTGTCCTTTTTGGCTGCGGCCGTTGGTAAATTGGCCGCCCCTACCATGGCTTGGATGCAGATCATTCGCAGAGTCTTTGCTTCTGGAATCCTTGTGTTCCTGCAGCTTTCGCTTCTAAGATATAGCTTCCCGTGTTGAGCCTCTTTATTGACAATTTAATTTGTCATGATTCGCAGGTTGGGATATCAGCTCCACACTAATTTACAATGCAATCTGCTCTCGGCTCCACACTTAACTGAAGCTTTTACTGCAGAACACGATTACGTTGAATGTCAGTTATGGAGCGCTGATCCAAAGAACGACTTCGGTCAAATCGACTGTCTCTTTATTGACTTAAGCAACGACTAACAATGGTTGAACTTATGCTAGAATAAAGTAAATTACATTATACTGACTCAGCGGTTTACCCGCCTAGTGCAATTGTCGGCTTGGCAGATAGACATAACACGATCGCGGTGAAATATGATAGAAGTCGCGGAATGTGTGGGAAGTGCTTTTTTAGGAAATGTGGATTTCTAAAGGTAAAAGAAGGTGAGTGGGAGGTAAATGGGATGTGTGTAGGTAAGTTATTACACACACCTACCTAACTTGAATGATGACTTCCAAAAAAGTCTGTAATTGAAATCATCAATGAATATGTTACAAAATACTAAAATTATGGTAGACCTCTGGTCTTATTTTTTTTTGAAAAGACTTGAAAGTATGCCCTAAAAAATGACAACAACGTCCTTTATACTATGAAAAAATTTAACTGGCATAAGTGTATGCACCTCATATGTAAATTTATTAAAGTGCTCAATCACAAGTACAAAATCCAATATTTATTTAGGTAAATTGAGTCAAGTACGCAATGATGTTAAAAAATTATGGAACCTAATAAATGGATGCTAAGAACTTTGTCATAAACTTAAAGTAGGACTTCATACTCAATTTCACACAAAAAAGCTGAAGCACTGTTTAATTATTTTTAGAACCATTTGGTAACTATTGCGAAAAATGCTACAGTTAATTGTTACAGCCCAAATCTCTAATAATCAACCATGCATAATCAAAACTCTACCTAATTCATGATATTACTGAAAAAGAGATAATTTTTATCATATCAAAATTTTCAAAATGATTCTACATTTTCTAAAAATAAAAAGAAAAAATTATTAGCTATTTGTGTGTTTTTAATCTATTTTATGAACAAAATATTTTTTGCTCCAAAACTCAAAGAATTATTGCTATTCTCATTGCAAGCCTACTGACAAATATTTTATAGACTCAGAATTCCCAATAGAGGGCAGACTAGCGTATGCAGAAACGCAACTCGGGACTGTTGAAATTTACTCTGTACAATAGTGGTCCCTCTTTTAAATACAAAGGCTCCGAACAAAAAGTCGGGTTTTCCGTATTCGGAAAATAATTTAATGTCTTCACAAGAGTGAATATTGAGTGCAAAAATTAACGAAAGATACGCGCTATCAAAAAGTATCGGATCTGTATGCTTTGTCAGTCTCGGCTCATCTCAATGTGAGCAATCGCCTTCCAATAAGCTTTTCTTATCGATGTTATTTTTTTGTTTTCATATTAGATTTTATCACTGACTGTGAAATCTATGAATGTAGAGTCCGTTGACAATCTCATCATCCATTTTTTTAAATTTTAATTGGTTAAATAGTAATTTCCTTTGTTAGATGCGGTGTTGAAATTTTATAGGACTCGAAGAAAACTTTGTTATATAGAAGATTTTTTTTCAATAGAAGTTCTTTGAAGGGAAGTTATGTTGATATATTTATACATTCAAATTATATATTTGCAACACATTAAAATTATTTGCATATTTATTGATTTACGTGAATATTTTACCAAATAAATGCTTTTTTCACCACTTTCTACAATTGGTCTATGTTTGTAAAATTTCTTACTGATATGGCTTGTTTATGTCTCCACACAAATTCTCAATTGGATTAAAATCCGGGCTCGTTTATGGTCAGTCTAAAACGGCGACACTATTGTCCTCCAGAAACACTATATGCGCTGTGCCGTATAGTTCGGAGAATTATCATGCTGAAACTTCTAAATAGTACATAGATTCTCATGAGTTCACGGCAACATGAAGTTTTTCTTAGAGGTTGACGTACTTTATCTTGGTTGATATTCCTTCCATACCCTGTATTGGTTCAACACGAAACTACGAGAAACAACCCCAAATACCGATGGAGCCATCTTTTAATTTTAATTTTGTTTCTAAACTTTAAATAAAAAACAAAGATATTCAAACTAAATAACTTATAGGACCTCCTTTGAATTTTAAGACTTCAAAAATCCTGTAGTGTAATACAAGCCACAACAAACAAAACAATATTCATACATTGCCATCTGATAACCCGGCACGAGTCAAAACATTGTGAGTCAGGCTTTGTGGGTATATCCCGAGTCCAATTACAAACAATGAAATTAGAGCGACTCAGCAAAACAATTGAAGACCAACAATGTGCACTGCGGACGGGTTCAGCATGGCATAACAATGAAAACAAATGTGAGGTTGATGGCATTTTATTGCTTACATCTGCAGTAAGGTTCTTGAAGCTAATAAACTACACTTTATTGCTTGCACTTGCATTTTTGACCATGGGAAAATATTGGAAATAGATTTAGGTCAGGAATATGTAAATAATATTTGATTAGTTAGTAAGTTATACATAAGCAATATTTTAGTATAAAAGAAATGATAATCAACGAATAAATTAACATTCATAGTAGAGAATTTGGATTGCCTACATCGGCACCCGTTTTCTTTTGTTTGTTCATTGCGGCGCTTGCGCTGTGTAAGAAATATAGGCAGCTCACGCTTGCCATCAGCTTTGGCGCTAGACGCCGATAATTAGGTGAGTCCCTTTCCTCTAATAAAAACTATGGCCCCTAACGAAGCACATTTCATGGCGATCCTGCCAGGAGATTTCATGGCGATCCTGCCACTGCTAACCCATTTCATGGCGATCCTGCCGACTCGAAAACTAAATCAAGGCGATTTTGCTCATTTGATGCTGAAAGTTTCTTACTAAAAATAAGAACAAAAATTTAAATTTGTACGTTGATGATTAACGCTGCGACCGAAAATGAAATTTCGACGTGAGATAATGGATTTGGAACTTCAACCAAGAATATGGAAGACAATTGCAAATTGGAACAAGGCGAAGATGAAGAAGAATTGAGTTATTTGCGAGTAAAGTAAAAAATTAACTTAATGATGACTAAAGGATTTAACGGCAACGACCAGCATTTACAATTGTACACTAGTTATTTCAAGTCAACTTTAATTTTATATAGATATGAACTGAAAAAGAATAGTATTTTAATTGGAATTTGCTACGTTGATACGCGCTATCAAAAAGTATCGGATCTGTATGCTTTGTCAGTCTCGGCTCATCTCAATGTGAGCAATCGCCTTCCAATAAGCTTTTCTTATCGATGTTATTTTTTTGTTTTCATATTAGATTTTATCACTGACTGTGAAATCTATGAATGTAGAGTCCGTTGACAATCTCATCATCCATTTTTTTAAATTTTAATTGGTTAAATAGTAATTTCCTTTGTTAGATGCGGTGTTGAAATTTTATAGGACTCGAAGAAAACTTTGTTATATAGAAGATTTTTTTTCAATAGAAGTTCTTTGAAGGGAAGTTATGTTGATATATTTATACATTCAAATTATATATTTGCAACACATTAAAATTATTTGCATATTTATTGATTTACGTGAATATTTTACCAAATAAATGCTTTTTTCACCACTTTCTACAATTGGTCTATGTTTGTAAAATTTCTTACTGATATGGCTTGTTTATGTCTCCACACAAATTCTCAATTGGATTAAAATCCGGGCTCGTTTATGGTCAGTCTAAAACGGCGACACTATTGTCCTCCAGAAACACTATATGCGCTGTGCCGAATAGTTCGGAGAATTATCATGCTGAAACTTCTAAATAGTACATAGATTCTCATGAGTTCACGGCAACATGAAGTTTTTCTTAGAGGTTGACGTACTTTATCTTGGTTGATATTCCTTCCATACCCTGTATTGGTTCAACACGAAACTACGAGAAACAACCCCAAATACCGATGGAGCCATCTTTTAATTTTAATTTTGTTTCTAAACTTTAAATAAAAAACAAAGTTATTCAAACTAAATAACTTATAGGACCTCCTTTGAATTTTAAGACTTCAAAAATCCTGTAGTGTAATACAAGCCACAACAAACAAAACAATATTCATACATTGCCATCTGATAACCCGGCACGAGTCAAAACATTGTGAGTCAGGCTTTGTGGGTATATCCCGAGTCCAATTAAAAACAATGAAAGTAGAGCGACTCAGCAAAACAATTGAAGACCAACAATGTGCACTGCGGACGGGTTCAGCATGGCATAACAATGAAAACAAATGTGAGGTTGATGGCATTTTATTGCTTACATCTGCAGTAAGGTTCTTGAAGCTAATAAACTACACTTTATTGCTTGCACTTGCATTTTTGACCATGGGAAAATATTGGAAATAGATTTAGGTCAGGAATATGTAAATAATATTTGATTAGTTAGTAAGTTATACATAAGCAATATTTTAGTATAAAAGAAATGATAATCAACGAATAAATTAACATTCATAGTAGAGAATTTGGATTGCCTACATCGGCACCCGTTTTCTTTTGTTTGTTCATTGCGGCGCTTGCGCTGTGTAAGAAATATAGGCAGCTCACGCTTGCCATCAGCTTTGGCGCTAGACGCCGATAATTAGGTGAGTCCCTTTCCTCTAATAAAAACTATGGCCCCTAACGAAGCACATTTCATGGCGATCCTGCCAGGAGATTTCATGGCGATCCTGCCACTGCTAACCCATTTCATGGCGATCCTGCCGACTCGAAAACTAAATCAAGGCGATTTTGCTCATTTGATGCTGAAAGTTTCTTACTAAAAATAAGAACAAAAATTTAAATTTGTACGTTGATGATTAACGCTGCGACCGAAAATGAAATTTCGACGTGAGATAATGGATTTGGAACTTCAACCAAGAATATGGAAGACAATTGCAAATTGGAACAAGGCGAAGATGAAGAAGAATTGAGTTATTTGCGAGTAAAGTAAAAAATTAACTTAATGATGACTAAAGGATTTAACGGCAACGACCAGCATTTACAATTGTACACTAGTTATTTCAAGTCAACTTTAATTTTATATAGATATGAACTGAAAAAGAATAGTATTTTAATTGGAATTTGTTTTTAAAAAATTAGGTAAATTTTACTGTAGCATAAAATAACTGCTCGAGTTATTATGAAAACTATCGTAATATACACTTCATATTTAAAAGGAAAAATATGGTTAATGATAAGGATAATTATTGATAAATTTAGAGAATTAACAATGGGTAACGCGCACTAAAATAACACTTTACACTCTAGTTAAATTAGCCATCGATCATAAAAATATTCGAAATATTGTATTTAGACTGTGGTTTTTATCTATTCAACAAACAGTTTGAGTCAACACAAAATAATAGTGAAACAAGTTGATATTACGTATAAAAAAATAAAAATCACATTCTTTCTTTAAATTTAGTTCGAAGCATTCGATAAATATGATAATTTTCAATAATACGGTATCGTCAATGCTTAAATCGATTCTGCACATTTTAATTATGGCAGATGCAAATTGGCAAATAGAACCACTCAAATTGGAATGTTTGTACTTACGATAAACTTCTTTAGATCCTATCTATATGGCAGAAAATTCATTGTGGTTACTGACCACAGACCTCTAGTGTCATTATTTACTCACAAAAATCCGTCATCCAAATTGACGAGGATTAGATTAGACCTCTCGGATTAAGATTTCGAAATTGTGTTTTAGCAAGAAAAATAAATTGCAACGCGGACGCATTATCACGCATCAAGTTAGTTTCAGATATTTTAAAAACAATGATTCCTCATAAGAGAGACGAAAAAGCCAAAAAAGTGTTGGCAATAACAAGGGGTATGTCTGCAAAACAGAAAACAGACAATTTAATAAAAAAATACTTCAATAGATGAGCCCGATGCACAAGTAAAGTCTGATCAACTTTACGTATGGGACTGCACATCAATATCAGAAATAAGAAAAGTTATGAAGTTGAAATTTATATTGCGCAAAAATAATAAATTCAATATCGTCAGAACAAGCGACGAAGTCATTGTATACTGTAGTGATAAAGTTACCGAGAGATACGTTTCCGCTAACGAAAAGCTATCGAGCGAGCTCAAATACAATTAGATCGAATGTTAGAATCTGCAACGATAAGTCCAGTGCGATATACGTATCCACCATGCAAAAGTGGTTAGATGGAATTCTCGAGATGAATATGAATTAGCGTTATCAAATAACGATGATATCTTCAAAATAATGAGTAAAGAAGATTTCAAGAATATAATTAATATGTTGCAACAAAGTAAAAAATATGAAAGTCGCGCAAAACTAAGTATAATGTTATATGAGCCCCCGAAGAGTATAAAGAATGCAACAATACAAAATCAATTGATACAAAAATATCATAACACGCCACACGGAGGACATCTGAGAGTTAGAAAAACACAATTAAAATTGTAGCAGAGATATTGCTGGAAAAACATGAACAGCATTATTAAAAACTATGTTAATCATTGCACACAATGCAAAGTGAATAAACAAGTGCGGCACACCAAGGAGAAAATGTTAAAAACTGATATCCCAACCACTAGCTTTGAAACAATAGCCATCGATGTAGTAAAACAAAAACGTGTCAGTAAACTAATAAAGTCAAATCCAATTAAATTAAAAATAAATGATATGGTTCTCTTGAGGAAAGAAAATAAAAGAAAATTAGAGTCAACAATATTAAATTCATATTTTGAAGTTATGTGTAAAGTAAACTAAATATTATATATAATAAAAAAAAACACATGTAATGAAACTAGATAAAAGCTCACGAAAAAATATTTTGTATTATATAGGAATTAAAAGTAGAATACTTATCTTTAGTTGTAAAATCTCAGGTGACCAATGCACATGCAGCAAGAATAATACCGTGAGATTTTTCTTCTTCTATTAAGTATTCTGTACTAATAATAAAATTAGTACACAATACTTCTGAGCGGTAAGGGTGTAGTGTAATACAAGCCACAACAAACAAAACAATATTCATACATTGCCATCTGATAACCCGGCACGAGTCAAAACATTGTGAGTCAGGCTTTGTGGGTATATCCCGAGTCCAATTACAAACAATGAAATTAGAGCGACTCAGCAAAACAATTGAAGACCAACAATGTGCACTGCGGACGGGTTCAGCATGGCATAACAATGAAAACAAATGTGAGGTTGATGGCATTTTATTGCTTACATCTGCAGTAAGGTTCTTGAAGCTAATAAACTACACTTTATTGCTTGCACTTGCATTTTTGACCAAGGGAAAATATTGGAAATAGATTTAGGTCAGGAATATGTAAATAATATTTGATTAGTTAGTAAGTTATACATAAGCAATATTTTAGTATAAAAGAAATGATAATCAGCGAATAAATTAACATTTATAGTAGAGAATTTGGATTGCCTACATCGGCACCCGTTTTCTTTTGTTTGTTCATTGCGGCGCTTGCGCTGTGTAAGAAATATAGGCAGCTCACGCTTGCCATCAGCTTTGGCGCTACACGCCGATAATTAGGTGAGTCCCTTTCCTCTGATAAAAACTATGGCCCCTAACGAAGCATATTTCAATCCTTGTTTACATGGACTGTATTAATTTATTCAAAAATTCACGGTCAAGTTTCCGCCATTCGTCAGGAATTGCAGCTTTCAATTCCGCCAGTGATTCATACTGGCGATTTTCAGCAAATACCCATCTGACAAGAATTCTCCAAATCTTTTCAATGGTATTCAGATCGGGTGAGCACGCTGGCAAATCCATCGCCCGTTTGGAATTTGTTTCCATCCAACCCATTGTTTCACGACTGGTATGAGTTCTAGCATTATCTTGTTGGAAAATCCAATTTTTATTATGTTCCACCAGGAATGGCAGTAAACTGCTTTCGAGTACTTAAATATAAACTCTACTGTTCATCCGCGATGAAACAAATTTTATATCCAAACATCCTGCAGTAAAAATGCTCCCCACAATATTACAGAACCGCCGTCAGAATTCCTCCTCGAGAAATACAGAGGTTCCTTCCTCAGATCGCACCAGTAAGAATTAAATCCGTCGGGTGCATCTAAATTCCATTTCTTTTCATCAGAAAATATCACCTGGAAATTAAATCTTGCACTTCAATAATGAAAAAATATGAAAGCGAGTATTTCTTACATTATTGCTATGTTGTTTTTTGAGAATTCCAGTCGAGCTTTCTTATGGCGATCTAATAGTCGTGGAGTAGTCTTCATTTTACTTCTACAAGTAATAGGATTACATAGAATCGTTCTCCAAACCGTTGTTTTTGACACCTTTGCTTGCCAATTTATTGCAACTTAGTGTAGAACTACTTGCTGCTCGTACAATTTTCCTCTCTACCCGCAGAGACAATTTTCTTTTTCTTCCCATATAACTCCGGATCTTTTAAAAAGTTTTGAATTACACGACGACTGCGAGCAAGTTTTCTTGATATTTCACTTATGTTCAAACCGCCATCTTTGAACAATAAAATTTTACCCGTTTCTACGTCATTTAATGACACACCACGTGGCATTTTAAATAATAAGCTTATTGCGAAACCCTCTTGCAAACAACAACTAAACTGATTCAATATGCCGATTTCTAACTGCACTAATCACCACCAATAAAGCTTTATTTTGTTTGGAACTTCATCTGGGTTATAAATATGAAACGCACCAAAAATTACGAATTTCCAATTACTGCAGGAAAAATAATGGCAATGAGAAATTGTTTACAGAACGACCATTGCACAGACTTTCTCAATCTTTTCCGTATTGAATTTGGGGTAAAAATAATTTTAAGGCGAAGATAATTTGAAATTGTTAGGTGGGTTATCAATATGAAACGGAGTTTGTATATATACATATATATACATATATATGTATATGTATATATATATATATATATATATATATATATATATATATATATTTGAGTCACTTATATAACATCTGCGTGATCTTTACCTCCTGCACCTAAAATACATCACAGCCAAATCGAGGCATTCGCGTTAAATTTAAACTTCTTTGCCTTCTAAAGCCAATGAATACGTTCTAACGACACTAAAAAACTGCCTTCCGCATACTTAAACCATGCGGTATTATAAACTTTATGCTTTGTTTTTACCCAAAAAAAATTTTTTTTGATGCTATGCGTCCCTTGAACAAGCGTACGAACACGATGACAAATATTACGATACGGAGGCAGGCTGGTCAAGTAAAAAAACTGAACGTGATGAAAGCAATGTGCATTTGGACGCTGTCCATCAAATGAAATTACTGTCATTTTAGCATCGGCGACTCACGCTTTGGTTTACGCAAGTCAACGCACAGTTTAAAGACAGCTGAAGCGCCACATATTCGACAAAATTTAATTTTTTTATCGCTTGGTGTGATTATGCATTTCTCGATTAAATCGCAAATATGGTAGAGAAGTCACGAGACACAGAAAAAAGCACGGCAATGCGACGGAATTGGATTTGGAGGACAAAAAATCGTCACAGTTAAAACGCGAAATGACGCCTTTAGCCGGTAATCAGATTCCTGATCATGCGAAAGAATTGGTGGAGACAAATCTTATTTGGAGAAAATATGAGTGAACTTCATTTTGAGGAGAGACACATAATGAAGCGTGGAGTGCGAAACTTTTTGCAACCATATGCAGTACCAACGGCGGTAAAAGTGGTGAGTAGATAGATATTCAAGATTTTATCTGAGCTCGAAAATATTCTGCTTCTGAACGCAAATCAGGTCCTATTGCTGGAATGATCAATTCAGCAAATAGAATATACTTTAATTCAAGAACATGTACTCAGTCATAGTGTCCTTAACAATTAAAAAGGATACCGTCGAAGAGATCTTCGGAAAAATTATATTTTATTTTATATATTTTAGAATGTATACAAGTACCCGATATTTTTACTTGTGTAAGACCTCCTCGCAAGAGCTTTTAATTAGAAATAAGTATAACAAATTTGGTCATTTTGAGGGAATGTTAATGTTTTTTAATAAGCTACCTTATATACCTTTTTATCTATTTCCTTCAGAAATGTGATGTTGTTTTGTAATAAAAAATCTTCAGTAAAATAAATGTTTGGTGAATTTTTTATCACAATATTTTACATCATAACAGCTTCTTTACGTAATATATTTTCCGAGTAACTTTCCGTTGAGAAATGATTCTCAGCTACGCCACTGTATGCTTTTCTTTTTCACTCTGCGATGGTCGATAATTGCTTCAATTCTTTTGTATCACCCCTGCACTGGTACACTGGATGTACACAGCTATAGTCAGGCCAATTCTGACCTATGGGGCTATGGTGTGGTGGGAGGCGCTGAGCAAGAAATGTAACCTGGCTCAACTCACTAAGATCCCAAGAGTGGCGTGCTTGGGGATAACGGGTGCTTTGCGTACTACTCCCACAGCTGCATTAGAGATCATTTTGGATCTTCTTCCATTAGATCTGCACTGCAAGGAGGCGGCAGCCGCCAGTGCTGTGCGTCTGAAGGGTGGAGGCTTCTGGAGGGAAAGGCCCTATGGGCACTCCACAGTACTGAAAAGTCTTTGTGGGAAGCAAGGCTATGTCAACATGGACTATAGAGTGCCAACACTGGACTTTGGAACAAATTTCTTGACCGTCGTCCCCTCAAGAGAAGAGTGGGAGAGCGGGGGGCTAGCCGGCAAAGGAACTGTGTCAGTGTACACGGATGGCTCGAAAACGAGCACGGGCACGGGAGCAGGAATCTTTTCTGAGTACTGGGGCCTTAGTATATCGTTGGAGCTCCCCGTGCACTGCACAGTTGTGCAGTCGGAAATAATGGCAATCTTGAGAGCTGCGAAAGAAGTTAACAAGAGAGGGGAGGTCGATAAAGACATCACTTTCTTTGTGGACAGCAAAGCAGCCATAAGGATGCTAGAATCAGTCTTAGTGTCCTCCAAATTAGTTGAAACCTGTAGGTCGGAACTGGGGAGGATCTTTCAAAAGAACAGTTTAAAACTGTGTTGGGTTCCTGGGCACAGCGAAGTGCACGGAAATGTAAAAGCGGATCAGCTCGCTAGGGAGGGATCCCGTGAGGCGCACCTGCATGAGAAAGTGGGGGTAGGGGTCTCAATGAAAGTTCTTAGGCAGGATATAAAGGTATCAGCCTATGAGCTAGCATTGAGGCGCTGGAGATATTTAGGCACATGCTGTACCGCTAGACAGATGTGGCCAAATTATAACAAAAAGCGCACTCTGGGCTTGTTATCCCTAGACAGAGGTGCAATAAGAAACCTTGTGGGTATACTGACGGGTCATGTGGCTTTCGGTGAACATGCAAGAAGAATCGGGCTCCCAGCGAACGACCTGTGTCGAAGCTGCGGTGATGAAGAGGAGACAGAATCTGTAGAGCATCTTCTCTGCAGTTGTCCGGCTTTAGCGAATAATAGGAAAAAACACTTAGGTGCTTTCTTTTTCGTTAAGCTAAGTGAGCTTAGTGTTATGAGAATGGACCAGTTCCTGGATTTCCTCAAGGAATCGGGGTGGTTCATGGAATAATATGGTAGTTTTTCCATGTCTTCAGGGCACAATGGGCCAACGGGGCCTAAGTGAAGCGGAAGCCGTGCGGCTTAGCACCCTTCAACCTAACCTAACCTAACCTATCACCCCACCCAAAGCTCTTCCCGAATCGAGCCGCTAATAGAGTGAACTATGGAGTCGAACATCAACATAATCTATGTTAGCCGTTTCGCTTTGTATTTGTGACATCTTCATGGGGTAGTGGTGGTCATTGGCGGATGGCATCAAAAATTTGAGAGGCCGAAATTTTGGCAACAAATTTCAAAAACTTAGCATTTCGAAACATTATTGAAGAATATATTACGGAAATTTTAGACCTGAAATGACAAGAGTTTGCATTAGTAACAAATGGAAACCCAAAGTAAATTTACGTTTTGATGAGTTACAGCCCGCTCTTTTAACATTTAAATCCTGAACATATCGAATTAGTTCTCAAATACATGTAACACTAAAAAAATTAGGTTTAATACACAAATAAACATTTTAACATTACATATTTTGGAGACTTCTTATAAGATGATTTTTGAAGGTCAGAACACTCAATATTTGAAATTAACAGTAAAAAAATGGGACCACTCAACTTAATTTGTTAAAGTTTCAAGCCACTCTCTCCCTTTTACAACCGGGCGTGGGACCGGCTTTCGCCAAGTTATTGTCATATCGAAGGATATGATTTTTAATTAAAATAGAACATTCGTTCTGATGGTATGCAAACCAATCATAACGAATGCGTTTACGACCGTTCACATAAAGTCATAGCATGCAAAGATGCATCTTCTAATTAAAATGAACCATTCGTCCTGATGGCATGGAAACCAATCATAACGAATGCGTCTACGATCGTTCACATAAAGACATAACATACAAAGATGCATTTTCTAATTAAAATGAACCATTCGTCCTGGTGGCATGGAAACCAATCATAATGAATGCGTTTACGATCGTTCACAAAAAGTCATAGAGCGAAGAATGGAAGGATGTATTTTTTAATTAAAATGAAAATGTTTACGAGACCGTAAATTTATTTTTAGCAATGGAAGTGTTCGTGTTCGCATATCATAATTGGCGCAGTCGGTAGGATCCTTTTTAAAACGAAAAAGGGTCCAAAAAGCGAACAAATTAAAATCGCATATTTAACATTGTTACAACCGCGAAAAGGTTTTAACTTTAAACGTCGCGATTGAAAAAACTACGTGAGCAAAAGTGTTTCCCTTAGTGAAAACAGTGCAGCTAGAAAGCTTTGCAAATATTCCCAAGAAAGTGTAAAAGTGTAGTTCCCAAAGAGGTCATAGTTCCAGACTGCAGATAAAGGTGAAGTTCCGAAGCAGTTTGATTCTGTTGAGTTGGTTCGTTTCCGAGAAAATGAAAGAATGTTTTGACGACACGTCATGCTTTCATTGAATATATTCATGGACTAACAAAAAAAAATCAGTTACTGTTTTGGCACTGAAAGGCCACTCTCGTCATTCATAGTGTGCCCTCTATCCATTCAAAAAGGCACGAACTATTGGGAAGACGGACACGCGTAAAACAGTTTTAATACTTCCACCGTTTAAGCGTGTTTTACAATCATACCCATACACTCACGCAACATACCAAAACGCTCTTTTGGTAAGGCCTTGGTGAATATATCAGCCTTTTGCTGTTCTGTAGGAACGTACTCGACTCTTATTTCTTTGGCTTCCACTTTTTCCCGAATATAATGGTACCGGACATCTATGTGTTTCGTGCGTTTATGAAATTGCGGGTTCTTGACTAATTTTATTGCACTCTGATTGTCAATAAAAATCACGGTCGCTTCTGTACAAAGATATCCGATATCCTTCAGTAGCTTTCGCAACCAAATCGCCTCTCTCGATGCCGCCGCCGCCGCGACGTATTCGGATCAGTCGTTCTGAGCGTGACTAGCTTCTGACGCTGACTCGACCATGTGATTGGACCACTCGCGAGCTCGAAAAAATACCCGGTTGTTGACCTTCTGGTCTCAACGTCACCTGCATAATCCGCATCAGAATACCCGATCAACTTAGGCACACTTCCACCGCCGCGATATTCGATGCCATACTCTAACGTTCCCGATAAATACGCAAAGATCCTTTTTACCGCTCGCCAGTGGTCATCGCTGTGATTGTTTGAATACTTGCTCACGGAATTTACGGAATATGCTAAGTCAGGACGCGACACGATCGCCATAAACATTAAAGAACCGACAGCTTCTCTGTACGGTACTCGCTCAGCTTTTTCTTCTCCGTCTGTTACCGGATGCAACACGACATGCGAGTCCGCCGGTATGCTCACCGATTTCGCTTTACTCATCCCGAATATTTCTATTACTCGTCTCGCATGCGCACTCTGATGCACGAATATCGTTTTCTTTTCGCGATCGCGCTCGATTTGCATTCCAACAAAAGTACTCGAATCACCAATTGTGATTTCAAACGAATTGCTCAGATGTTCGAGAACTTTCTCGATGACCACATTCGATTCGGCTGCTATCAGCCCGTCATCGACGAATAACGTGAGATATACAGCAGAATTCCCGACATTTCCAACGAAAATACACCTGTCTGCTTCCGTTTCTTTAAATTTAAATTCTCGTAGAAACGCACTGAACTCTAGGTTCCAACACCGTGGAGCTTATTGCAGTCCATATAATGACTTCTTCAAGCGACACACAACATCCTTTGTCGCACTCATTGTAGACTCGTTGATATTCAGACCCTCAGGTACTTCCATGAATACCTCTTCGTTCAGTTTCCCGTACAGGAATGCCGTCTGCACGTCGAACTGAGCCAGCTCGAGATCTCGTTCGGCAGCTACGGCGAGTAACACTCTCAGCGAGTCATACCCTACTACCGGTGCGAAGGTTTCCTCGAAATCGATTCCTTTTCGCTGCTTGAACCTTCGAGCACATAGCCGTGCTTTGTACCTGAAGATTTTTCCTTCGGTATCTTTCGTTAGTCGAAAAACCCACTTGGAATCAATGAGTTTTATCCCGGGTTTCTTCTCAACTAATGACCAGGTCCCGATTTCTTTGTGCGCGTTCAGCTCTTGTCCAATCGCCTCGATCCATTCGGACGATTCCTCACTCGTTATCGCCTCTTCAAATATGTCTGGTATATTCACCTTTGCGACATTCGTTTCGTAGCGCGACGGTCGCTACAAACTTCCTCGATCTCTCAGACTTTGCTCTACGCCAACGGGCTGCACCTGGACGACCGACTCCTGTCTCTCATCCACTGCATCCATCTACAGCCGGCTGAAAAATCTTGTCGTCGTCTTCTGCTTCTTGTAGACGTTCTTCAACCCTCGCCGGTACGAAATTGTCGTTGGATGCCGCTGTCTTTTTTCCGATTCTTTCGTGGAACACTATGTCCCGCGATACAGATACTTTCTTTGACACTGGATCATAGACTCGATAGTTGGACGAATTTCCTTCATACCCGACTAGTATCATCTTCGCTCGAGCGTCGAATTTCGTCGTAAACCTCTTCGGCGTGTTCACGTACGATTCAGTTCCCAACCTGCGCAGGTGCTTTAGGTGCGGCTTCTTTCCAACCCAAAAGCTCGTACGAAGTCCATCTTGTATCCCCGATGATCCCGACCGATTCATCAGGTACACCGCCGTGTTCGCAGCTTCCACCCACAGAGTAATGGCAAGATTTTTAGCGTGCAACATAGTCCTCGCGCTCTCGATTATCGTCCTATTGTCTCGCTTTGCTTTGCCGTTTTGTTCCGGCGTGTACGGCGTGGTGTACTCCCGTTGAACCCAACGTGATTCGAGATAACGGTTCATATTTTTATTTTTGAATTCACTGCCGTTGTCGGACAATTTAAATTTGTTATATACGTCACTCTTGTGTCGCAAGAAATATATATACCGGTAACTCGTCGCATCGTCTTTAAATGTCAGGAGATAACGCGCACCACCTGGCGTCTCCGCGGACAACCTCACCGGGCTCCGTAGCTGCTCGTTCACGCTCCTTCCGAAACGGACGCCTATGGGATTTCCCGATCTGACACGATTCGCAGAACACCTCATCATTTTTCGGCAGTTCAACCATTTCCACGAGTTTGTTCGCAACGAGTTCGCGTGTTGTGTTTTTATATTGATGCCGTGAGGTGGGACACGTTCGCTGACAGATGGCGTGCAGCGCTTCCGTTGTCTATATTCGAAGAGTGAAATCCTCTTCGAATGATTGCTGGTTCTAATTGATTAAGATCAATTAATTGCCTGAGGAAAAGGGAATTCGGGGATACCTACAGGCAGCTCAATGGTTGCCGCAAGATTGGCGCTGGTCCATCCATGGTCCATGCTGCCGATATATTACTATGTTCCCGAGTTTAACAGGCAAATGGTTTTGTAGTAGTGCTGCCGAATTTAGAAGGCAGCCTGCTAAATAAAACAGCAGACCTTCTGGTTGTAACTACAAAACTGATTTTCTTTATTCGATCATCTTTCTTATATACTAGTTTCATAACATATCTTATCCCTACTCTAATTCTATTTTGTTATCAATTATTGATTATCTTGCATTCCCACGCTGGGAATTTGCTGAGTAATCAATATTGCATCAAATTGATGCACTCGAATTCAATTAGGTCATTGTACGCTTGTTTTCTTGATTGAGTCAATTTAATCAAAAAGCTTGATATGATCTTCTAATTTTATGAACGAGTTGATTTAAATAAAAAGCTTGATTTGAATTCCCGTAAGTACTCACAGCGTAGGAATTGCATAAGCTTAGGCGTGTGCATAGGATGGTGAAGTCATATGGTTTTGGTACATTATATATACAGGCAGTCCACGTACTTACGGCATGTTAGGTTCTCAAAATACGCGACGTAAGTCGAAACATATTTTTTCATATGTTTACATGTAAAACTCAAGGGTTAGGATCCACACGGACTCAAAATTAAAAAAACTGCATTTATGACAAATGATATACAAACGTACTTTATTATCAAAAGTAAGTTCTTAAAATAATTATATATGTGCTTATGAAATTGCTAGTAATTTTTGGTATTTGTGTGTTATTAAATTTAATAATAATGATAAAACTTTAATAATCAAAATATGTAATGAGAAATAATAAATTAAACTTTTGGTCTTAAGCAACTATCGATTCTAAATTGCTTCGCTTCTTTCTTCTTGCTGTCGTACAGGTCTTGGTAAGAAAGAAGAAACACTGAAAGGCTGCACAAATTTTGTTATTAACATTAAAACTTCTCTCAAAACTAGGATCATTTTCTCCAAAAAATTTCATGGCATTCTCCAAATTTGCAAAGGCTACAGAAAATTTCTTTAGTGTAAGTTCTTTTTCAGAGTTACTAATAGAAGAAGCTATTTCTTGTGAATCGATTGCTTTCTCTTGTACTTGTGCCTCCAATTCAATAAGATCTTCATCAGTCAGTTCTCGCGAATGTGAGCTTAACAGATCATCAATATCATCAGCAGTAGCTGCAATGTCAGGCAAACGGTTAGCCAAATGAACAATGTCAGTTGTGATCTCATCGATATTTGGTTGATCTGTAGATGAAGAACTTTCAGATGGCTTAAAAAATGTGGGCATACCTTTTTCGAAACTCCTTTTAAATTGTTGGGTGTCACCTCATCCCATGAAACAGCAATATTTTTTACGCATTGCAAGATGTTATAACTTTTCCAAAATTCTCTCAGCTCCGTGCCATCTTTTTTCTCGAGACAAGTGAATTCTCCAATGCCGGAAATCGAAACAATTGACATATGCCTGAAGAATAGTGTCAAAACATTGTTCGACGTAACTTGAAACGACGTAAATCGAAACGACGTAAGTCGAGAACTGCCTGTATATTGATTTAAGTACATTACACGCGCAATGCACGAGCATTCATGTGACCGAGCCACTCGTGCCACACCTGAAGATTCGTTTTCGCAAATCTCGTTTTCTTGCTTTATCCCATGAGCCAACACTTCGTTACCTTGTATAATGTTTACGTATTTTCCGGTAAATACGACTTCTTGATCTCTTGAGGTACACACTCCGACAGAAAACAAGTTCCTTTTTATTTCCGGCACGTATAAAACTTTTTCGATTCGCGATTTAAACCATGCGCCATCGATGTACTTTTCGATCTCGATTGTTCCTTCTCCGGCCACTTTACATTCCTTGTTATCGCCCAGAGAAACTATCCCGCCATCTGTCAATTTTCGATACTCACTGAACCATTCTCGCCGATGCGTCATGTGCCGCGAGGCACATTAGCTGTCGCTAATCCACGTTTCTTCTTTACCGGCCTTCAGCACCGAATTTACCACTTCGACGGGCAGAATCGAGCTGCCTTTGTTCTTCATCTTCGTCGACCGCTTTTCATCGTCTACATCTACGACGAATGCACAATCATGCCTCGCGTTATCGTCTTTGCCTTGCCCTTTGTTCGGACATTCTCGCACATAATGCCCCTTTTCGCGACACTTGAAACACTGTACTTTTTGTTTGTCACTCGGCTTTTTCTTCTTTTCCTCTTTCGAGCTCGGTTTTGCACTTTTCTTCGCACTTTCGTATGCAGAGAAAGCCCCAGGAGTTTCGTCATCCGTGATTTAACAAGCTTCTTTGCGAATGAGTCTTTCTTGAAGATTTCCGAGCGTTTGTAAGACCTCCGCGACATTATCCCACGCGGTCTGAAATGCCGCGTACTTTGGCAGCAAATTCGCGAGCACTTTTGCAATTATCGTCAGGTCAGACACTTGCTCTCCGACATCACGTAACTGCGCGGCCATGTTCTGTATCGTCGATACATGTTTAATTATGGAGTCCCCCGGAGACATTCGATACTATTACAGTCTCGTCATAAGCAACAATTTGTTTGACGCTGACTTTTGTTCATGCACGCTGGCTAATATCTACCACATTTCTTTCGCGGTCGAACATATCAACAGCGGCTGCAACTGGTCGTATTCCATTGCCGAGGAGATTAGGAACATCACGCGTGCGTTGTCCGATGGCCACATTTTCTTCGCTGCATCTTGACCCTCTCCTTCTGGCATCTTTCGAGTCCCGTCGACCACATCGTATATATTGTTCGCAATAAATAACATTTTCACTTGAAATTTCCATCCTTGAACATTTTCACCGTTGAATTTCGTTATATTCCGCGCTGAGATTGCGTCAGACATTTCGGATTTCGTCACATTCGTGATTACGCACTGATCTTCCAGAGAAAAAAACACGCACCAAGATGGCTTTCGTTTCGCGACCTCGTGTCCCGCTCTCTACGCTTCTCGACAAAACCACTCGACTTTATTTTCACAAACAACGCTAAGTTTGTGTGACTGGGCCCCCCTGTTGGGTTGGCTCGTTTCCGAGAAAATAAAAGAATGTTTTGACGACACGCCATGCTTTTATTGAATATATTCCTGGACTAACAAAAAAAGTTCAAATGCTGTTTTGGCAATAAACGGCCACTCTTGCCGTTCGTAGTGCGCCCAATCAAAGAGGCACGTACTATTGGGAAGGCGAACACGCGTAAATCAGTTTTAATAGATTCAAGCTCCAGAACAACAGCCAACACATTCGAAATGGCAACAGATAACGATAGTATAAAGACAAGCGAGATTAAGGGCAACGAGGAGAAAGGCGCTTTGAGTCTCGTGATTGATCCACTAAAGCACGCGTCGCATCTTCCTATTTTTGATGGAAATAGGGATCAACTAAAAAGCTTCATCGACATGGTAGATCAAATGGCCCCAACACTGTCAACTTACAACCATCATTCACAACAAATAATTTTAAGTGTTATAAAAAGTAAGATAGTTGGTAAAGCTAAACAAATTATAGACGCGAACCCTCATTTTGTGAATTGGGACGAAATTAAAAGTTTATTATTTGCGAATTTTATGGATCAGAGAAATAGCTCTCAATTATTAAATGAACTGAGAACAACTGAATTCAGAGGTTCTGGAATAAATTTTATAAATATTTTACAAAAACGGTTAACTGCTTTAAACATTAGAATACAACAGGAAAATCACCCGAATTTGTCTGAAGTTATCTTGAATAATCACAAACTTGCTGTTGACGTGCTAAATAATAATTTACCGGAGCCAAGCCGGACACTTTTATTTTGCCGGAATCCTGATAGTATTGAAAAAGCAATTAGTATTTTAACTGAAACAGGTCATCTATATTATAGTCAAAACAAAATCCAACAAAGAAATAAAAACCAACACAAATAATCATTTAAAAATTATTATCGACAGAATTTTCAGCAACCAGTTCGTCTAAATAACTATCCTAACGTAAATAACTCCCATCCGAATTTTAATAATCTCGGAAAATTCGAAAACTTTCAAACTAACCCCCAATATCAACAATTTCCTAGAAATTCACTTCAAAGCCGTATTAGAAAGTTTGGTAGCCCTCAACCTATGGAAGTGGATTATTCAAGACAAATTCACGTCAAACAAAATAAAAACCTAAAATCTCCTGCCGGTGAAAACAGTAATATTCAAAATTTTCAGAAACTTGCCTCGGAAACTGCCTCGGAAACTGCCCCGGAACCAGTAACCTACCATATATTCGAATAGATTCATTTGGGATTTCACTCAGATTCCTTATAGATACAGGAGCGAGTATGAGCATTGTTACGTACCATAAAGTAAATTCAAATATCTTCGCGCCTTTTCTGCCCGAAATAACTAAAGCATATAACTACCTACCTGGTAATGACTATTTGACAGTGTAAAGCTCGCCAAGTTCCGACAAAGCTAGTCAAACGCGTCATCTCGCTCCAACCCTCGGATCGTGCTCAAGCTTTCGCGAATACGAGGATTGATCACACCACGCTACGCGAAAATAATAGCTTTTGAATGTTGGAGATGCCGGAAATAGGGCGTGTGAGAAGATTGGCGAGGAGTCTGGCGAACGGGACGGACGTCTCGGATTTTAGGTAAAGTTCAAATTTGATACATAAATTTTAAAGTTGAGCTGAACAGACTACGAAAAAAAGAAAATTAACGGAGAGAATAGGCAAAGGAGGATGGTGTGCACATAGAATTTCAAAAATCTATTTCTGCCTGTATTTTGCGATTTGTTCCTGATCGAGGTGTCATTGTGATTATTTCAAAACATGGTTGCGGCCGAAGCGAGCGAGTATGTTACAGGACATGCTTTTCGAAACTTAGCGCAGAAGGTGATGCTGCTTAAAAGGATGGAAGAAGCGGCTCGCCAGCTAGAATCAACGAAACTTAGCAATATCGGTTTTACAGTTGAATTCAAAGTTCGCGAAGATTTAATGGTGCTAGAAATTGGAGCATTTGGTTGTCCGCTTCAAGAAGGCATATTTTAGTGAAGCTACGTGAAAACGAGTTCAAAAGTGGGTGGAGAAGGCGAAGCAACGGTGCGCATATCTAGACCCTGTATAGGAGTGAAAAAAAAAACGAAAACATGAACAACAGAAAGTGTGGTTAGGAATTTCTCTTTTGTAACGTGATTATCGCATAACTAGTATCGAATTTCTATGTTTAAAGTGTGGTTAGGAATTTCTCTTTTGTAACGTGATTATCGCATAACTAGTATCGAATTTCTATGTTTAATTTGTCCGAGGATAAGTGAATGCAAAAACAATCGATTGTTGAAAACTCCAGAAAGAATTCATATTTGTATAGTTTGTCAAGATTAATTAAAGCAAAAAAAATTGGAATAAAATTAACCTATAAGTGATGTGATTGTTTTCTTGAGCAGGGGTGGTGCGTGTTCGAACGCGGTTCTGGTGATTCTTCTTTTTGTCCAAAACCCACGACTCGGTGAGCTAGTCGCGGAAAAATGTAAAATCGGGACCGCCCCTATGAGGTCGTCTTGGTAGCAGTCCCGGCGGCGCGTGTACTCACTAGGCATCCGGGGTCGAGGAGCGTCCAAAATGGTGGGGTACTCGATCTCGGATCCTCGGGTTTGCGCGCGTGGTCGGGATTGTGACAAGTGGCGCCCAATTTATGGGACCTTTCCCATATTCTTTTTCTCTTCGAGTCTATTCTACGGCAGTATATCTGCAATTCTTTCTTGTTTCAAGTTTTTCCTTCGTAAATTCAAAAATCGTGTCGTGATGTGTTAGCCGCGTGGTAGTTTGAGTCAAGTTAGCTTTTGTAGCACTTTTTGTCACTTCATACGTTTTGATTCCGTCGCGAACGATTTTCGAAATTACCTACACCAAATTCTTCTTGCATTTGTTAAATTTTGGCTGAAAACTGGTAGTGTCGCGCAAATTGTTCGATTCATGGGTGAATTCTTTACACATGTACTTCGCAATTTGAGTGTTCGACATCCGGTACCAGTACAAAAATATATTAACGTAAAATCTGAAAATTACCCGTTCCTACATCGCTGCTTTTGTGGAGGAAGGCAATCACACACTTTAATATCATAAATACATAAAACTAAAGTACAAACAAACAAAAACAAAAAGAAACAATATATTCCATTTAATCAGGTTTAATGTCTATACAAACATGTTAAGGTACCGTTAAGTAATGTGTAACCACTTATGTAAAAACTTTGTAAAAACTTTGTAAACCACTTATGTAAAACTTTGTAAAAACTTTGTAAAACACTTATGTAAAACTTTGTAAAAACTTTGTAAAACTTATGTACAAATTATGTAAAACCTTTGTAAACCGCACACACCCTCTCACACACACTAATCGGTTCCGGTGTCGCGTATTTAATATTTCGGTTCTTGAATATCTATCGTTGGCATAGTGATAACGCAGGTTGATCACTTTAAGTAGTATTAGCTTTTGGGGCGTTTCGCTTATTAGCGAGTAATCAGTATCGCCATATTATAGTTGTATACAAATATCGTCGCGTATAAATATTATTTCGTCAAATGTAAATTCCCTGGCGAAAATATTTAATATATATCGTATCGTATATCGTTTCTTATATAATACTACATTAGTATATCGGTCCTCGTATTAACGTAATTTTTATAAATAATATTATTCATTAACAATATGGACGTTCCTATGGCATTTTGGCCTAATAAGGTGTCTACACCCAATACGTCTAACAATCGGTCTAAAAGTAGCCATTCGTTGGAGTTAGGGCGAGACAGCGCCATAAAATCAAATCGTTTGGTATCTTATCTATTTTAGCCTTTGTATCATATCGTGTATATACTGTTGCAACCCACAGTGATGGCACTGCGGTCGCGGACAATTTGTTTGGCCTAGTCTCCCACACCCCAGGATGGCGCAACTTAGCCGGCTAGCTTCAGCGCGTGGGTGTGGGTTGTTTTAGGGGAGGAAGAACTAGGCCCGTGCCGAACCATCCTCTGAGAGAAAAAAAAAGAAAAAAAAGAAAAAGAAGGAATGGGATTGGGATGAGGGAGAGTTCACTGAGCCTGAAAAAAAAATCACTCGCTTTTTACTCCATCAGTGAAACGCCAAAATTTATGAAAGACCAAAAAAAATATATAATTACGAATAGAAAGCAAGAAAAATAATAATACAACTAATACTAGATTAAGATGTATAAACAAAATTCAAAATAAAAGGAAGAAAAAGAAAAAAAAAACTTAAATAGGTATATGTAAAAATAAAAAAAAATGGAAAGAAACAAAAAAAAATTAATATAAAATCAAATAATAATGCTTCAAATGCTTAAACAAAATCAATAGAATAATTAAACTCACGTTTAAGCTGCCGATGAGGAGCGCTCTCCATCTGCGTGGTCTGCTCAAGCCTGAAACCAATGGTGCCGTTGATTCGGCATTAAATTGAAAATTAATTAATTTTTTTTTCTCTGTTTCCCTTGTACAATACTTCAATTATAGACAATACTCCTTAGAAAATCTATTGTTAATTCACTTTTGTTTATTTTTTTCATCCTACTTTAGGAATTCCGGCTCTGTTCCATATTATCAACTATGTACTATTTCCCTTTGGCCCTTCGATTATTAGTTAAACTTGTCTTTGTTTTTTTTTGTTCTACTGTGTTCACTATGCATTTGTTTCCGTTGTTAAATTCAATTGTTATTTTGTAATACACTTTTTTTCGCTTTGATTTGTCAGCAGCACAACGTTGTTGGTATTTAGCAATTTGCATGACTTCACCATATAAAACAATTCAGTCTTCTCAGAGTTCACCTTTTCTTTTCACTAATATTTTCAGAGTTTTTTTTCTTTTTTCACGATAACTTGTCTCCTTTCCTAATTTTTAATTTTCAATTTCCGATTTTCAATGTCTTACAATCAGTCACTTTGTGTTTTATCCCGGCTACGGGAAAAGTTTTTATCCAATCTTTCACCGATGTGCGACCTTTTGTCGCCAAAACTTGACTGCCCCCCCCCCGCATTCATTTTTTTGTTTCTCAGCTGTCCGACAACGGCGGGTCACATCTGTCGTTGACCCCCTATTCCGTTGCTGGTAGCTGTTTCCTTGTCGGAAAGGTCAGCGGCCGTGCCACGACCTAAACTGACCCTTGCACTGAGGAAAACGAAGGAAAAAAAAATATATAGAACGCAGTTCCACCTAGATTTGAACCCAGGCCTCTCACGCGACCGTTTAAAATGCTATTACTCAGCCACGGAACTCTGTTGCTGTTCAGCGAGTCTAGGCACCAAAAGGTCCGTAGGCTGGTTGCAACAAACGTGGGGACGACCTGACCCAGGAGGTGGGTCTCATCACGCCGGGCAAATAGCTTTAGCTGCGAATATCCTGGGCATGGAATACACTAATCCGGTTTCCACCCTCATCCGCCAGTTCATATGACACCTGCCCAATTTTCCGACGGACTACTGCGCTGTAAAACACAGGCGGTAGCTTGGCTGCAAAGCGGTTTGCCGCACTGCTAAGTACGTGATTACGTTCAAAGACTCTTTGCCCGGGAGTAAACTGTTGTGTACGCGTTCTCAGGTTATAACGTTGCGCTCCCTTGCTGTACGCCTCGCTTAGTTTCGCTTTGATTCGGTCGTATGCGATACGCTGCCTGTCGCAGGGTCGGAGCGTTACCTCGCCATCTTCGAAAGCCTTTAATTTACGCAGCAGAGCATACTCTGATCCGTGCCTTACTGGTTGATAACCGAACATCAGGAAGTGCGGCGAGTATCCTGTTGAATCGTGTATCACATGTCGGAACGCGGCGCAGGACTCCGCAAGATGCTCATCCCACTCGCGATGATCTTCGCCAACATATGAGCGTATAGCGGCTAGCGTGGATTGGTTGGTGCGTTCTGCGGCATTTGGCTGGGGGCTATATAAGTGCGTGAAGCAATGTTCGACCCCAAAGTTGTTTAGCAGCTGGGTGAAAATTTTGGAGGTGAACTGAACGCCGTTGTCCGTGTGCAGGATTTCCGGTACCCCATAGGTTAGAAATATTTCACTTGTTAAAAATTTGACCACGTTTTCTGCGGTGGCTTTCACCATGGGCTTGAGCCAAATGAATTTGGTGTAGTGGTCCAGCACGACTAACAAGTAGACATTACCACTCTTAGAACGTGGATAGGGCCCCATAAAATCAATGAAAATTCGCTGCATTGGTCGTTCGGAACATCGCAGTAAACCCATTGGAGGTCTCATCGTGCGGTTAGATGGCTTGCATTGTTTGCACTTAAGGCAAGAAGCAATGTGGTTACGAACATCATTAGCGATACTAGGCCAGTAATAATTCCTACGTAATAACTCCAGTGTCTTTCTTATTCCTCGGTGCGAAGCCATAGGTTTATCATGGGCCTGGGAAATAAGTTCCCTGTGATAGCTTTTAGGAACCCATAATTTGCGTTGTGGTATGTCCAAAAACAAAGAACTGTTAGAAATGGTCTGGATGTAGACTCGCCCTTCCTCCGTGAACACGTGAACGCTCTGGGCTTGCCTTAATCTGTGTGATCAAGTCCAGGTACTCCGGATCTAAAAAGGCGGTATCTGGGATAACTTCAGCTACATCCGTGACGAGTTCACTCAAGGTATACGATCTGGATAGTGCATCAGGTACCACGTTTTGCGTACCTTTTCGATGCTCGATGTTGAAGTTGAACCCCTGCAGCTTCAAGCTCCAACGGGCCAATCGGCCAGATAAGTCCTGTTGTGACATAAGCCACTTAAGACTGGCATGATCCGTGATGATGGTGAATGGCAACCCCTCAACGTAGGCTCTAAAACGCTTGACACTCTGCACGGCAGCCAAACATTCAAGTTCAGTTATACTGTAGTTTCGTTGGGCAGAGTTCAGCTTGGTGGACATATACGCGATCGGGTGCTCCTCACCATCGTCATCTTTTTGGAAGAGGACACTTCCGATGCCCGTAATGCTGGCATCACACTGGATGTAAAAATGTCGCGTGAAATCTGGGTTGGTCAGGACTGGAGCGGACACGAGTAGTTCCTTCGTCTGGATAAAGGCCAGGTTAGCAGATTCGGACCACACGAATGGTTTTTTGATTTTAAGAAGGTCCGTTAGTGGTGCTGTAACTGCTGCGAAGTTCGGAATAAACCGTCTGTACCAGCCTGCCATACCCATGAACCTCCGGATATCTTTGGCCGTTCGCGGTACGGGATAGGCCAGGATGCCAGATACTTTCTCGGGGTCAGTACTGAGTACCCCATCACTAACTACATAGCCTAAGTATTTGATCTCCTTTTGAATGAACTTGCTCTTCTCAACGTTTATCGTGAGGTTTGCTTTTACGAGTAAGTGGGCATGATTGTGAAATGATACAGGGGTCTCCCAGGGATGGTAAAGGCGGTTTTTTCCTTAGCGCTCGCGTCAAGCGGAATCTGCCAGAAAGCATCCTTCAAATCCAGACTGGTGATGTATCTGGTGTCTTGCAGCCTGGCCAGCAGGCCCTCAATGAGAGGAAGCGGGTATGCGTCTTTGAGAGTCACTGAATTCAGGCGTCTGGCATCTAAGCATAGGCGCACTTTTCCAGGTTTTCTTACCAGCGTGACGGGGGAACTCCAAGCGCTGTGGCTTTCTTCAATTACCCCCAGAGACAACATTCGATCGAGTTCGTCATACATCAGTTTCTGCACCACTGGAGAAACCGCATAGTGTCTTTGTTTGATAGGCACTGCTGTGCCGGTATCAATAGAGTGTGACAATAAATCAGTTTTTCCCAAACCCAACTTATTAAATGATGGAAACTGCTGTTTGACGAAATCGAGACGCTTCTGCTCTTCCGGGGACAAGTGATGGAAGCCACTGGATGTCGGTGTCGTAATAGCATCAACGACAGCTAAGGGTACAGGGGTAATTTTAAAGGCATTCCAAAAATCCATGCCAAGATAAATGGGATTGGCTAGCGTGGGCACTACCAAAAATACGAAAGGGAGTATGCGGTTATTGCACTGCACTGGAACATTGACGAATCCCAGGATAGAGGCACTTTGACCCGCGGCAGTTCGAACCTTGCCATTCATGGTGTGCAGGTAGAGATCTAAATCCCTGATGAGTTCAATGGACCCTTTTCCTAGTATGCTGACAGTGGCCCCACTGTCCAACAGACCGATAAGTTTCCGCCCTTTGATTGTGATTTGAGCAAAAGGGCGGTTGTCTCCGTGCTGCGCTACGATAGTTTCCAGGCAGGCACTTCGTAGGTGTTTACGATCTTCAAAATATTTGCAAGCCCGAAAAAAACGTGGTGCTCGAGGAGTTTGAGGTTGTTTAGGAGAACTGTTTACTGATAATACAGTCTGGTTGACAGCGTCAACAGTCTCCACAGTCTGGACTCCAACGTCACACATAAAAGGGGTGCCTATTAGACCCTCCGCCTTAGCTCGGGATCCGTATTGGCAGCAGCTTCGGTCGTCTTCGCTGTTGGTCTCCGGCTCTGGGGAGCACTTGAGGTTCCGGTCTTCCTCATTCCCCATTGCCCGTTTCCCGATCGACAATTCAGACAAGTTGGTTTCACGGTATTGGGTCTTCCACAACCGTAGCAAAATTGCCGCTGGTGTGATTGCGGACATTCCATGAAAGAATGACCCAAATCCTGGCAATTCCAACACACACGGTACTCGTTCGATCAGCCTGCGGGTGGAATTCTTGGTGTGGACGCTGTGCTTGATAACCAGACTGGTCAGGCGGCATCGGAAGTCTAGTCCGAGCTGGTGTGGGATCGAAATGGCAGCCTGTCATCGCCTCGACTGTATCTTCTCGTATCCAGTCTTCTTCGCATATACTTCATTTAATGCTAGTGATCGTCTGTGAGAGGGTCGATTTTGATGGAAAGCGCTGTTCTGGCCTGTGTTTTTCCCGTCGGGCCACCATGTCGCCTCAACAGCAACGCATCGTCGAATTAGTTCTCGAACCGATCGGAACTCCAGTCCGGCCAAATGATGACTTAACCTAGGATCCATGTTCCTTAATAGAACATATTGAATTTCAGCATCCGGAAGAGGATTTTTTAGTTGCACCATTAGCTCTTCGACGGCATCGTAAAAATCTCGGAAAGCTTCCTTCGGCCGCTGGGTCCTAGCATCTATAGCTCTTCGTATGTCCACGTCCGACCGTCTGGCCTCAAATCGCTCGCGTAAACCTGCAGACAGGTGACTCCAGACTGGTATAGGAGTTATTTCTAGATATCGCCAGTACCATTCTTCAGCTGGCCCTTGTAGGAGGATATGAAGATCCATTGCCAAATTTTCTCGGGACACACCATAAATATTGGCCAAATGTGTAGCCCGAAAAATAAATCGGTCAACACCCATTCCCTGAGAAGTTCCATCGAACTTCAGGTTCCGCTTTGTCATCGGAAGATGAACTGCAGATCGGCTGGGATGCACCATGGTGCTGGATAAGTCTGGATTGGGTCGGTGAGGTGTGGACTCTCGACCTTCTCGCGCTAGTACTGGGGTCGTGGTGGAACTTGAAGTTTGGTTGCCAGATGGAGCAAACATCACTTCCGCGTCCCGTGTCTCCCTATGGGGCTGTTGTGCAGCTGTATCTACGGGTGAAAGCGTGAGGCGGTCCAAACCACGTGTGAGACGAACTATTCCCGAGTCGTCCGGACGACGCACTGTGTTCGGCATTGCAAAGGTTCTAAACTAATAATTAAATCAATGAATGAAAAACCCTCAATAAAATATTTTCCTTTCGAAATTAAGAAAATAGATAAATTTAAACTGAAACGAAACCAAACTCAAAAAAAAATCGTGTTTTAAAATGCGTTGGATAGATTAAGTTTGTTTGTTTGTTGTTGTTTTTTTCAGACTCAGTGCCCCTAACCCTGTAGAAAGGAGAAGAAGGAAGAAGAAAGGATGGAAAGGTTGAAACTTGAATTGCATAATATTGGAAAATAACGAAAAAAAACAAGAAGTTGCATGTGTATTACAGTGCGAGGAAGCTTCCCTACGTATCTCCCTCTAATGTCTTCATATAGGCCGACTACGGTCTTATTCTACATTTTATATGATGGAATAAGCCGGACAAGAGTCACAGGACGACTCCCTCACACAATGAATAGTCCCCAGGTGTATCGAGAGCGTCGTCTAACTCAATCAAAATCAGGAGATGTAGACGCGACACAAAACTCGATGGATCCCACCTGTTAACCACTCCTACATACCCGCTAAAGTCACATTAGCATGACTATCACTACTATATGCGACACTTGTGGGCGCCACCGCGACCGCAGTATCCAATCATTAAATCAATAATTATTTGAAAAGAAAGAAAACTCAAGAACTATAAAAAATAAGCGTTTGCACAATATTTTAACAAATTAAACGAGTAAAAAAAATCACAAGAAAAACATTACTGCTACAGGAAAAATTTAAAATAATACTAACACAAAAATAAAAATCTATTTAATGGAAATGCGAAAATTGCCATATAGATATGTTGAAATTACTCTACTCTACATTAGAACCAACGAAGTTAACTAGTCAAAACCTCATTACCACAATACCAACTTGGGCGCCATATGTTTCAACCCACAGTGATGGCACTGCGGTCGCGGACAATTTGTTTGGCCTAGTCTCCCACACCCCAGGATGGCGCAACTTAGCCGGCTAGCTTCAGCGCGTGGGTGTGGGTTGTTTTAGGGGAGGAAGAACTAGGCCCGTGCCGAACCATCCTCTGAGAGAAAAAAAAAGAAAAAAAGAAAAAGAAGGAATGGGATTGGGATGAGGGAGAGTTCACTGAGCCTGAAAAAAAAATCACTCGCTTTTTACTCCATCAGTGAAACGCCAAAATTTATGAAAGACCAAAAAAAATATATAATTACGAATAGAAAGCAAGAAAAATAATAATACAACTAATACTAGATTAAGATGTATAAACAAAATTCAAAATAAAAGGAAGAAAAAGAAGAAAAAAAATTAAATAGGTATATGTAAAAATAAAAAAAAATGAAAAGAAACAAAAAAAAATTAATATAAAATCAAATAATAATGCTTCAAATGCTTAAACAAAATCAATAGAATAATTAAACTCACGTTTAAGCTGCCGATGAGGAGCACTCTCCATCTGCGTGGTCTGCTCAAGCCTGAAACCAATGGTGCCGTTGATTCGGCATTAAATTGAAAATTAATTAATTTTTTTTTCTCTGTTTCCCTTGTACAATACTTCAATTATAGACAATACTCCTTAGAAAATCTATTGTTAATTCACTTTTGTTTATTTTTTTCATCCTACTTTAGGAATTCCGGCTCTGTTCCATATTATCAACTATGTACTATTTCCCTTTGGCCCTTCGATTATTAGTTAAACTTGTCTTTGTTTTTTTTTTGTTCTACTGTGTTCACTATGCATTTGTTTCCGTTGTTAAATTCAATTGTTATTTTGTAATACACTTTTTTTCGCTTTGATTTGTCAGCAGCACAACGTTGTTGGTATTTAGCAATTTGCATGACTTCACCATATAAAACAATTCAGTCTTCTCAGAGTTCACCTTTTCTTTTCACTAATATTTTCAGAGTTTTTTTTCTTTTTTCACGATAACTTGTCGCCTTTCCTAATTTTTAATTTTCAATTTCCGATTTTCAATGTCTTACAATCAGTCACTTTGTGTTTTATCCCGGCTACGGGAAAAGTTTTTATCCAATCTTTCACCGATGTGCGACCTTTTGTCGCCAAAACTTGACTGCCCCCCCGCATTCATTTTTTTGTTTCTCAGCTGTCCGACAACGGCGGGTCACATCTGTCATTGACCCCCTATTCCGTTGCTGGTAGCTGTTTCCTTGTCGGAAAGGTCAGCGGCCGTGCCACGACCTAAACTGACCCTTGCACTGAGGAAAACGAAGGAAAAAAAAATATATAGAACGCAGTTCCACCTAGATTTGAACCCAGGCCTCTCACGCGACCGTTTAAAATGCTATTACTCAGCCACGGAACTCTGTTGCTGTTCAGCGAGTCTAGGCACCAAAAGGTCCGTAGGCTGGTTGCAACAATACTTATAGTATCTTATCGTAGGTAGTAATAGATATAGGTATGTATCTTCTAATTATCTTTAATAATTTTGGATTACTGTTAGGTTAGTTTGAGTGATAGGTTGCAGATATAACATTTGAGTAATTAGGCAGAGCGTAGGTCCCTTATAAGAGTAACAGTCCAATGAGGTTTCCTGTTGGCCTCACGCGTAGTGTTGGTTGCATCAGTGTGGATGTTGCTCCTTTGAATTAGGTAGGGAGTGGTCCCTTATAAGGGCAGCAGTCCAATGAGTTTTCCTGGTGGCCTCGCGCGTAGCGATGGTTGCATCAGTGTGGATGTTGCGTCTTTTCATTTTGGTTAGGTTGAAGTATCGGTTTGAAGTTAACGGTCCAATGAGTTTTTCCTGGTGGCCTCGCGCGTAGCGTTGGTTGCATCAGTGTGGACGTTAATCATTCATCGTGTATATCAAAAGTAAAGTTAATTCGGTATATCTGCAACGCAAATTTCAGTAGTTTCTTGTCCATATAATAAAAATTGGGTTTGGAGTCACAAAATGCTAGAGAATTGATGACCTCTGGGGTCCCTAAACTAGTCCGCGTTGAGCGTTGACGTCTGTATATAATGTAAATATTTTGGTTTAGTATATAGGTGTGTATAGAGTATCATATTATTGATAATTGCTCACAGGAAGTGAGACCATATATTTTTTTTGTCGTATTCTAACCATAGCTCTTTATCTTTCGAATATTAACCATTTTACCTATCGGAATCTAGTATCGGTCGGCCATGTACTTAGGTCTGCTTCATTAGTCATCTTTCCAACGCGCCAGTGTTTCATTTTGTTTGGAAATTACGTAACCCGCCGTCGATAGGTTCCGTTCCTGTTTTAGGCTAGTTCGACTAATTAATTAGTTTTGAAGGCTTATTTCGGGTAAAACTGTCGTTCGAGTAGGGCTACCTTAACGTAATACCGTATCGAGGAACTTGCGTGAACATGTATGATGATTTCGACGTAAATACGTTTTGATTACATCTGCTGTGCTTCATGCAAGACTTCCCTTTTGTTAATCCCTCATGGTTCGTTTGAGCGAGCATGATGATTTCGACGTTTAGACGTTTTGATTACATCTGCCTAGCCTCATACCAGCCATGAGATCTTTCCTTCCTTAGAGTTCATTCATAGCCCGGCTTATAGTGGAGAGACTCTTCTCAGGGCGGGGTCGTCCCCACGTTTGTTACGTACCATAAAGTAAATTCAAATATCTTCGCGCCTTTTCTGCCCGAAATAACTAAAGCTTATAACTACCTACCTGGTAATGACTATTTGACAGTGTAAAGCTCGCCAAGTTCCGACAAAGCTAGTCAAACGCGTCATCTCGCTCCAACCCTCGGATCGTGCTCAAGCTTTCGCGAATACGAGGATTGATCACACCACGCTACGCGAAAATAATAGCTTTTGAATGTTGGAGATGCGGGAAATAGGGCGTGTGAGAAGATTGGCGAGGAGTCTGGCGAACGGGACGGACGTCTCGGATTTTAGGTAAAGTTCAAATTTGATACATAAATTTTAAAGTTGAGCTGAACAGACTACGAAAAAAAGAAAATTAACGGAGAGAATAGGCAAAGGAGGATGGTGTGCACATAGAATTTCAAAAATCTATTTCTGCCTGTATTTTGCGATTTGTTCCTGATCGAGGTGTCATTGTGATTATTTCAAAACATGGTTGCGGCCGAAGCGAGCGAGTATGTTACAGGACATGCTTTTCGAAATTTAGCGCAGAAGATGATGCTGCTTAAAAGGATGGAAGAAGCGGCTCGCCAGCTAGAATCAACGAAACTTAGCAATATCGGTTTTACATTCAACTTCAAAGTTCGCGAAGATTTAATGGTGCTAGAAATTGGAGCATTTGGTTGTCCGCTTCAAGAAGGCCTATTTTAGTGAAGCTACGTGAAAACGAGTTCAAAAGTGGGTGGAGAAGGCGAAGCAACGGTGCGCATATCTAGACCCTGTATAGGAGTGAAAAAAAAACGAAAACATGAACAACAGAAAGTGTGGTTAGGAATTTCTCTTTTGTAACGTGATTATCGCATAACTAGTATCGAATTTCTATGTTTAAAGTGTGGTTAGGAATTTCTCTTTTGTAACGTGATTATCGCATAACTAGTATCGAATTTCTATGTTTAATTTGTCCGAGGATAAGTGAATGCAAAAACAATCGATTGTTGAAAACTCCAGAAAGAATTCATATTTGTATAGTTTGTCAAGATTAATTAAAGCAAAAAAAAATGGAATAAAATTAACCTATAAGTGATGTGATAGTTTTCTTGAGCAGGGGTGGTGCGTGTTCGAACGCGGTTCTGGTGATTCTTCTTTTTGTCCAAAACCCACGACTCGGTGAGCTAGTCGCGGAAAAATGTAAAATCGGGACCGCCCCTATGAGGTCGTCTTGGTAGCAGTCCCGGCGGCGCGTGTACTCACTAGGCATCCGGGGTCGAGGAGCGTCCAAAATGGTGGGGCACTCGATCTCGGATCCTCGGGTTTGCGCGCGTGGTCGGGATTGTGACAGCATCATAAGGCCAAATCTATGTCATCCAAAATTACGTATCCCAAGAGAAACGTCTTGTATTAACACTTTAAATTCACAATTTTCATATTCCCACATAGTTGAAATCAAACCTTTCCAAGAATTCGGAGGAAGCGAAAAATTCCAATTTATCGAATACAAATTCAGTGACTTTTTTGATGGGCTATTAGGCAACAATGTTTTCGATAAATATAACGTAATAATCGATTTAAAAAGCAAAGTGATAAAATTTTACGATAAGATTTTACCCATATATCAGTCGAAAGAAGACGAAGAAAAAGCAGAATATATAAATAATTTATACCTGTCGGAAACATATAAAACCAAAGAACCTCTTTTGACGTTGAGAAATGATCATTTGAATTCCGAAGAAAAAACGTGTCTCATGAAGTTATTAAATAACTACAAAGACATATTCTTTCAAGAAGGTGACAATTTGACTTTCACTCATAGCATTAAGCACGAAATAAAAACTACTTGTACCAAACCCTGTGTATGCAAAATCGTACAGATATCCTTATATCCATCGGTCTGAGATGGAAGCGCAAATCAACGATATGCTATCTCAAGGGATCGTACGTCCAAGTAAATCCCCTTATTCTTCACCAATTTGGATTGTTCTAAAGGAAAGCGACGCGTCAGAAAGA
This sequence comes from Oxycera nigricornis, assembly GCA_963942545.1. Classification (NCBI taxonomy): domain Eukaryota; kingdom Metazoa; phylum Arthropoda; class Insecta; order Diptera; family Stratiomyidae; genus Oxycera; species Oxycera nigricornis. The sequence goes on along the minus strand of OZ012661.1, from coordinate 61,545,963 downwards.
CTTAGTGGCGATTAGTGGTACATGATAGAAAACTAAATGAGATTACAATCGACGATAAGTTTCCGATACCAAATATCGATGACATATTAGATAAACTAGGGAGATCCACGTATTTCACAACTCTCGATTTAGGAAAGGGCTTCCATCAAATCGAAGTTAGTGAAAAATATATCCAGAAAACAGCATTTTCAACCGATAGAGGACATTATGAATTTACTAGAATGCCATTTGGTTTGAAAAATGCCCCAGCGAACTTTCAAAGACTAATGAATGATATCCTTTTTGAATATATCGGAAAGATCTGCTTCGTGTATATGGATGATATTATTGTTTTTAGCACATCTCTGCGAGAGCATATTTTATCTCTGAAGAAAGTCTTAGGTGTCTTAAAATCTGCTAATCTAAAGATTCAAATTGGTAAAAGTGAATTTATGAAACATGAAACCGAATTCCTGGGACATATAGCTACAACCGAAGGTGTCAAACCTAACCCAAAAAAAGTAGAAGCAATATTGAATTTTCCTATCCCAAAAACAATCAAGCAAATAAAATCATTCCTAGGGCTCATTGGATATTACAGAAAATTCATTGAGGATTTTTCGAAAGTTGCTAAGCCACTAACACTAAGACTTAAGAAAAATGTAAAAATAAATCCTTTTGATAAGGACTATGTTGACTCTTTCGACAAGTTGAAAAAATTAATATTTTCAGAGCCTGTATTAAAATATCCCGATTTCAACAAAAAATTTACTCTGACAACGGATGCTTCCCATTACGCTATCGGAGCAGTCTTATGCAAGAAACCCACCCTATATCTTTTGCTTCACGTACTCTCAACGATCATGAAACTTATTACTTGACTTTAGAAAAAGAACTCCTGACTATTGTTTGGGCTGTTAAATATTTCAGACCCTACTTATATGGTAGGAAGTTTACAATTGAATTCGATCATAAACCATTATCATGGATAGCTAACCTCAAGGAACCAAATCCAAAGTTGCAATGATGGAAGTTACAATTGGAAGAATATAATTATGAAATCGAATATATTAAAGGCAAGGAAAATAAAGTTGCTGATGCACTCTCATGACCCACTCCACATATTGAAATTGCATGCAGCTCGAACGAAAATCGAAGCTTTAATGAAAAACAAAATCATATAATAATAATTTAACAATGCATATAAATGCCAACGAACTTATAGGCAACACCGACGATAGCGAAAACAACTCAGTGGCAGCAACATGTCATAGCGCTGACGAAGATAACACAAATTATATCCCTATATCCGAGTCTCCATTAAACGTTTATAATAATCAATTAATAATAAAATTGGGAAAAGATAACCGCATCATAAAGAAGAAATATTTCAAGAAATCACGAGTAATTTGCATTTCGAAAGAATTAAATGATAAATATTTTCAATACACATTAAATAATCAAATTCCACAAAAGGGAGTAATTGAACTTTATATGCCAGACTTGCATGTGCTTTCATAAGTTTCAAACGGAATATTTAAAGTGGAGAACCCCACATACTGCCATTAAATTTATAAAATGTAGCTATCTACTTTTTGATTACACGGAAAAGGGAGCGATGCAAGAAGAAATCCTAAAGGAACATAAACGAAATAACCATAGAGGAATTGAAGAAGTCTATAAAGAACTAAAACTTAAGTACTAACTACTACTACTAAGAAAGAGATCACGAAAATAATCAATAATTATTACACTTGCCAATTCAGTAAATATGAGCGAAGACCTTCTAAATTACCGTTTTTTAAACCTACAATTCCAGATAAACTACATGAGGTAGTTCACATGGATATATGGTTCATAGATAGAAATCACTTTTACTTAACTCTCATCGACAAATTCTCAAAATTTGCGCAAGCAATATCACTGGGCTCACCAAACTGGATAGACATAAAAGCAGCTTTAAACCAACACTTTGCAACATGTGGCAAACCAAAACATATCATTACAGATAACGAAAGTGTTTTGACACACAATTTAGGAAATTTTCTCAATATTGAAAACATTACCTTACACTTTACTACACCAGGTCTTAAAACTAGAAATTCTGACGTCGAAAGACTCCATAATACCCACAATGAACACACTAGAATTAAAATTACAGAGTCCAAAGTATCTCCATATATGATAGACATTCAAGAAATCCTCAAATATTATAATGAAACGATAAATTCCACAACAAATCACAAACCGATAGAAATTCAAAATGACATCATCCCCTCTGAAAAATATCCCGAAATTAAGAAATATATGGGGAAAAAAAACAGAATAAAACATAGAGTATCGAAACAGGCACAGGAAAGCAGTAGAAGTTAACCCGAAATATGTTATAAACAAAAATAAAAACAAAAAATTTGATAGACCACAGACAACAACAATAGAGCAACGAAAAATAAAAAACTTTTCATGAAACATAAAAACTTCCAACCACCTATTCATTTACAGGAACCTTCATGCTCTTGGTCTCTTTTATAATTACTACCAAACGCCAAAATTTGTGATTGACAATATAACCTTATCAAACTAGAAGAAATCAAAATAATTAAAGGCTTTGTAAAATTTATACAGACAATAGATTTGAAAGAAGGGAAAGACATTCCGACCGCACAAGAAATTCATGTTTATAATATTGGCACGGCGAAATTGCAAAACATCTGAATTGCGGTTGCACAAACGAACGAATTATTATTTTTATTTTACCCAAATACCATATTTTTCGAATGACATATTTTTAATCGCAAATTGTACCAATTCCTAACAAGAAAAACTTGGAATTATTACAAAACGTTAATTACTTTTACAAGCAGCATCTATGTAAACACTAAGGGCAACGTAGAATATAAATGTATTGGAAAATTATTGTGTAACCCAGAAGATTATGTAATGAAAACAAACACAAAAGAATTTATTGAAAATATTTCGGAGAACATTATCATTACGAAAAATTTAAAATCCACAAAAACGTTACATAATTGCATAATCAATAGACAATTCTGAAATGACATATCATTATTAAACCTACCAATTGTTCTTTAGGAATTGTAAATTTTACATTCAGAAATAGAATAGAACATATTAGTAATAAAACGACACTACCCAATATCCTCAGAAATACGTAATACAGCCAAGAAACGAATGTTACATTAAATGAATTAAATAGCAAGAACATCGATAATTTGGATAAAAAAATTTCCGAATATTAGAATTAGAATTTAAACATGAAACATTCTCTTGGATATGGAAAAATTTTTGATGCTAATATTGATCATACTTACCGTCATCATTATAGTTTACTTTAAATTCAATAAATCTGCTTCACAGATTGATACTTGCATGAGGACACGCAACTTAAGGAGGGGCGTGTCATATCGAAGGATATAATTTTTAATTAAAATAGAACATTCGTTCTGATGGTATGCAAACCAATCATAACGAATGCGTTTACGATCGTTCACATACAGTCATAGCATGCAAAGATGCATTTTCTAATTAAAATGAACCATTCGTCCTGATGGCATGGAAACCAATCACAACGAATGCGTTTACGATCGTTCACATAAAGACATATGTGAAGATGCATTTTCTAATTAAAATGAACCATTCGTCCTGGTGGCATGGAAACCAATCATAATGAATGCGTTTACGATCGTTCACATAAAGTCATAGAGCGAAGTATGAAGGATGTATTTTTTAATTAAAATGGAAATGTTTTCGAGACCGTAAATTTATTTTTAGAAATGGTAGTGTTCGTGTCATCTTATTGATCACTCGAACTAAGAGGATATTTGTTGATAAATAGGATAAGGAAGAAAGTCAATAGTTAGTGTGGAATAATAACTTAAAGAATAAAGACGGGTTTCACGGAACATTCACGTGTTTTTTTTTATGTAAAGAGTGTATTCGCACTCGCATATCATAGTTTTATAGCTTGCAGCAATATCAAATTTGAAGTAAAGAATTGATAAAATTCATCCTATTACATTAATTTCTGAAACGTCACTGACTGACAATTGGACACAAATTAAAGAAATGTCATTTTTTGTATTGGATATTTCAGTGCACATAAAAATATGAAATCATCAATAAAAACTGCTTTTAAATGCACTCAGTCTTTAATACAGATAGTAGCGTGTATATTTACAGCACAAAAGTATGGAACTGCACTCATTTATTTCGAAAAGATGATGTATTTTAACAATCATAATTTACACACTTTATATCACAAATTCTTGAACCTCACTATATGCCTTGACAATCTATCAACACTGTTTTCTTTGGACTGCTACACCCAAGGTCATCAGTTGTTTGTCACACAAAACTTCGAAAAATAGTCAGGACCCGCAAAAGACCACTAAATTACGATGAATACGCGTTTCTTTTTTGAAGGGACCTGTCAATGCAAGCCATTTGAGGTCATGTTTCCTTTTGCGATCCAGTTATTTGAACCTGGATCACAAAAGGCACGAAAGATATGCAAACAAAGTGGAGGCAAATGACGAAGTACGTGTAAATGCACATCTAAACTCCTTTAACTTAAGGAACAGCTGGGAAAAATTGAAAATATCAAATAATAAATCAAAGTTTGAAATAAACTCAGCGGTATTTGTGGGTGTGTGAGAAGGTGAATGTGCATCACCAGTGGCTAGGGAATATAATGCTGAGACCACAGTGTGACTGAAAATTTGGGAAGCAAGTTTATCTTTATTTTTTTTATTTGAATAGATATGACAAATAGTAAGCTTGGGAGGTAGCTTCAATTTTTGTTTCGAGTCTATTTCAAATAGTGCGCGAACATCTGCAATGTCAGCAATTTTGTCATTAAATTTAATTTTGTAACCAAGAAGAATATTCCGTATGTACTTAAGAAGATGAGGTTGTTTAAATGTGTAATAAATGAACTAATCCGTATCACACACATTAAATGACGCGGTTTCCGGGGTTATGTTAAACATATTAGCTAGAGAAACAAAATTTGAGCCTTGATCCGAAATGTCTGCAATTGGATTCAAACTCATTTGACAAAGTGCAATAAATACTTGAATTAATTGTACCTTTACATTTTCGGAGGGGTAGAAACCTTGACTAAAAAATAACCCATGAGATGTTTCCAATTGTATGCCAGGCCACGTTCCATAAATATCAGAGTATATCGAATTACCTTTAATGTTTAATGAGTACCATAATCTTCTAGTCCAACAATTTCACCAGTGTTTGAAATGAAATCTATATGTGGTGTAGATGACATCGCATATAAGCACAACACAATTACGGTCCATTTCAGAAAGAAAAAACTTTAAATTCACGAGGTTCAAAATAAGAACAGTGCAGCCCAGGTTAACTGGGCCAACTTTTGATATAGAAACGCAAAGTTTGACGAATAGGCAAAAGCAATCGTTTTCGTAAAGACGAAAAAGTTACCGGTGGAGTAAAATAAATCCGAAGGGATACCTCTTCCATATCCTTAGAGAATCGGTAACCTGTTTCCTTACGTTTCAAAGTCTTAAAGTTCACTCACGTGTAGACTCACGTGGTTGTCATTGGCAGACGACATCAAAAATTTGAGGGACCAAAATTTTGGCGCAAGATTTCAAATATTTTACATTTCGAAACATTATTCAAGAATTTAATACGGCAATTTTAAACCTCCAATGAAAATAGTTTGCATGAATATCAAATAGAAACCGAAATCAATTATGCATGTTTGGCTACAGCCCACTCACTTAACGTTTAGATCCTGAACATATCGGATGAGTTCCCAAATACGTGTAACATTAATAATTTTAGTTTTAAACACAGCAAAAAAACATTAAAATCATATGTCTTCGAGACTTATTAAAAGATGATTTTCTATGGTTAATGTTAAACTTTAAAAATATCGTCAATATTGCAGTAAACCACTCAATATTTAATATTAACAGTAAAAACTGGGAAAACTCGACTTAATTTGTTAAACTTTAAAGCCACCCTCTTCCTTTTACAACCGGGCTATGGACCGGCTTTGGCAGAATTATGGCTGTTACCAACATCGAATTTGAAATAAATAATTGATAAAATTCACTTCGTCTCATTAATTTCTGAACGCCACTGATTGTCAATTGTACACAATTCTGAGAAATGTCATTCTTGGTATTGGATATTTCAGTACACATAAATATATTAAATTTTCAATTAAAACGGCATTTAAAAGCACTCGCCCTTTTTAACAGATAACAACGTGTATATTTACTGCACTTAAGTACGAAAATGCACTCCTTTATCTCGAAAACATGATGTATTTTCACAACCATATATTTTGCACTTCATATCGCAAATTCTTGAATTTCACTAACTGTCTCGTCAATTTATCAACACCGTTTTCTTTGGGCAACTACATCCGAGGTTGTCACATGTTTTTGTTCCATAGTACTTCGAAACAAGGTCAGGATTTGTAAAAAACCACTAAATTTCGATGAATACGTGTTTTGCTTTCTTTTTGTTAAGACCTGTCAATGAAAGCCGTTTGACATTTATGCACCTTTGACACTTATGAACTGTGCTCTATTGATACCACACACGTATCGGCGTTTATTCAGTTCGTTCCGTTCCTGTTAGTTTCCTGTTCCAAGGGTTGAAGTCAACGATTTTAAGAGTTTACATTAGGATTGACAACGACGTCATTTGCGTTTCAAGGGTCATGTAGACACGTATTTTTGTAGTTTAGTTTGGGAAAAAATAGAACCTTGACAATAGTTTAGAAGAAGTATTTCGTGCAGGTTTCTGAACTGTTAAATTTAAACGTGATTAAATAACTAAAGGTCAGGCAATAGATAAATATTGTTTATTCGTTTAAGTAGTAAATTTAATTCATAATTGAAATCTAACATCGGCCGCGATATAACAGTTTCGCCTGACAGATTGCTGTCTATCCGCATATGCAGGACCAAAACATACGTATGATATATTAGACTATCACGTTTTATTATTAGAAGGTAAGTACATTATTTCAGTAGTAACTATGTTTCGTTAAACATAATGAAAATACATATGTACATACTATTCGTATATTAAGGTGCTGTTCTACAATAAAAATTTGATATGTAAACTCAGCGGGATCATGCTACACCGACGATTTGTCGCCTAAAACACTTAGTGGCGAATTTAATTTTTTCATATTTTTTGAGGGGTGTTTTTTTTATGAAAATTCATTATTTTGTTGTTGAATGAATGTGGTTATTTCATTATTATGTGAATTTGGTTATTTCACATATACAAATGAAGTTTGTGGCAAAAAAATGTAGCTAATATAATTTCACTTTGAATGGTTCCATTTTTGAAAAACGCCACTACGTGTTGAAGGCGACGATTAAACTGTGCGTTCAAGTCTATGCTATTTCTCAATGACGTTATATTCCAGTCTTATAGACAGTAAATATTGATGAAGAATGCTCGCTAAAATTACTATTTCTATCAGAAAAACAGTTGTAATGTTTCTGGATCGCCATGTGATGGTTCTTTTCCATCGTGACTACGGATTTCTATAGTGGAGACATCCGGAAAAGAAAAGTAAAAAAAAGGAAAATTATAAGTGAGGAAGGGCCGGCACAATTTTGATGCCACTGGCCAAGGTAAAATTTATATGCCAATGGTAGGCATTTTCTGCAGTGCCAAATGATAGGCACAATTCAGGGAAAGTCTAAAGAGGATGTGCCGAGTAGGAAAGGCACAAGTAAGACTAGCTCGCTAGTTCTCCAAAGACTATATTTTCTTCAATGCTTACTTGGTTGGTTGGTTGGTTGGTTGTAGTGGCAGCCCCCTTTGTCAAAAGGCGGCTCACTTAGGCCAAGATAGGCCCATTGTGATACCACATTTTAATAGGGAGCGGCACTAAAACCTGTTGGGTGACGAGAACCATTTCGATTCTCGTATGAATCCGGCGACGCAACTAATGTTCAAATCAGCTACTTCCGTGAGGCTGTCCAGGAAGGGTGAGCCTAAGGTTTTCATGCGTTTCCTGGACAGTGCTGGGCATTCACACAGAAAATGTTGGATCGTTTCCTCCTCCTCCTCCGATCTGCAGCTGCGGCAGAAATCGTGGAAAGGGACACCCAGTCTTTCTGCGTGTCTGCCAATGAGACAATGCCCCGTCAGTACGGATACGATGAAACTTAATGTTTCACGGCTCGTGTTGAGGAGCTGCTTGGTGCGCTTTGAGCTCAATGCGTGCCAAGTTTGCCTGGTTGTCCTGCAGGTTTCTTCCAGCAGCCAGGCCCTGTTCGCAGCCTCTATATAATACTGCTTGAAACTTAGCTTGACGGAGGCCAACGGATGGCCGACTTGGGGTGTTAGTGTATAATCCTGGAGCTCAGTGCCAGCTCTAGCTAGGGCATCAGCTTCGCAGTTCCCAGGTATATCACTGTGACCCGGCACCCAGCAGATAGTCACTTCACAGTGAAGCGACATCGCGTTCAGTAGTGTGCGACATTCCATTACAATTTTGGATGAGGTATACACGTTGGATAATGATTGGATAGCAGCTTGACTGTCGGAGAAAATGTTGAGATTTCTTATAGAAATTTTCTGATTTCTCAGCCAGTCCACTGCCTTATGTATGGCGATGACCTCTGCCTGAAAGACACTGCAGTGATCTGGTAGCCGGAAGGATAGTCTCAGACCTAGCTGTTCGGAGTAAACACCACAGCCAACTTTTCCATCCATTTTTGATCCATCAGTGTAGATGTCGACCGATTCCTGTGTCCTATTTCCTTCCATGATCCAGTCATCTCTGCTAGGGATGACGGACTTGAAACTGTGGTGGAAGCAGGGAATCGGAGGAGTGAGGTCTACTTTCCCTGGCGTTGGTCCATCCCTCCTTAATATGGTGGAGTGGCCGATATTCCCATCACGCCAGAGATTTAGAGCTTTCAATCGAATAGCAGAGCACTTGGCCTGCTGTCTCGTTAGGAGCTCCGTCGGGAGCCAATTTAATAGCATAAACAATGCTTTTGTCGGGGTAGTGCGTATAGCCCCGGTGATTGCAATAGCTGCAGTCCTCCTGACCCTGTTAACCAGGTTCGCGTTTGATGTTTTTGCCATTGCTGGTCACCAAATAACCACGCCATACAGAAGGATTGGTTCCACTATCGCTGTATAGAGCCATGATACAGTTTTGGGTTTCAGTCCCCATCTTTTCCCAATAGCTCTTTTGCAGCAGTAGATTGCGCATGCCGCTTTACGCGCTCTTTCCGCTATGTTTGCTTTCCATGCGAGTTTGGAGTCTAAGATCAGACCTAAATACTTGACCTGATGAGACGGATTGAGACTTGTCTCACCAAGTTTAGGTGGAGCAAATCGTGGAATTTTGTATCTTCTTGTGAAGAGCATAAATTCCGTCTTTTGCTGATTTATCTTTAGACCACACTCTTTGCTCCATTTGGTAAGAATACCTAGGGCAAAGTTTAGTCTTTCCGATAGGGTGTTAACAAATTTTCCCGATATTGCTATTGCAACATCGTCGGCATAAGCTACGACTTTGCAGCCAGTCGCTTCTATTTTTGACAGGAGTTCATCCACCACTAGGTTCCATAGAAGGGGTGATAGCCACCCACCTTGTGGTGTGCCTCTGCAAACCCTCCTTCATAAGGTACTGTTTCCTAGCGTGGAGTTGATGTTCCTGCTGCTAAGCAATTGACCGATGAACCCTATCAGGTTGTCGTCGGCATTGCTTCCCCCGAGTGCTTTACCAATAGCCTTATGGCTGATATTGTTGAAAGCCCCTTCGATGTCTATAAAAACTGCTTGCGTGTATTCTTTGACGCTTAGCGATTTTTCGATGTAGCTGGTGAGCGAGTGAAGAGCTGTTTGAACCGATCTCCCTTTTGTGTATGCGTGCTGCGCATTAGAGAGTGGTTTCAGAATAGCTCTCAGATGGATCTCTATCAGTCGCTCCAGCGTTTTTAGCAGAAAAGAGGTGAGACTGATAGGTCTGTAATCCTTAGGTGAGGAGTGGGATGTTTTACCCGCTTTAGGTATGAAAACTATTTTTGCTTCTCTCCACTGCTGTGGAATGTAAGCCATCCGTACACATGCTTTGAAAATGGCGTTCAACCATGGCAGTGCTATATTGATACCCTGCTGGATCTCGATAGGTGAGATGTTATCCATGCCAGGGGATTTGAAGGGTTGAAATGAGCTGATTGCCCAGCGTAGTAGCCTGTCATTTACAGGCACAGTAGTTGGCATGCACTCCGGGAGCGTGTGTGGATCCGCTTTGTCAGCCACACCCTCACTGCCCGGGAAGTGCGTATCTACGAGAACGGACAGAGTCTCTGAGCTGGATTTCGTCCAGACTCCATTTGCGTCCTTAACGGACCCTAAAAATGAGGGGGAGCTCGTCATAACTTTTCGCAGGCGGCTGACATCCTTGGAGTGTTCTATTTCTGCACAGAAGCTTCTCCAAGAGGTGCGTTTAGCCTTTCTGATAGAGGATTTGAACTCCTTCAGTTTTGTTTTATAAGAACACCAGTCATTAGATTCTTTAGCTCGATTGAAGGACTTCCTACATTCCTTCCGCAGCTCCGCAATGTCACTATTCCACCATGGGGGTTTGTACCTCCCTCTAGGCTTCGTTGGACTACATGCAGACCTTGCTGCGTCATTGAAGGCCAATGTAAGGGTCCCAACAGCTTCCTCAAGACCGGGTATGTCTACAATCTCTGGAGGTCCGCCTTCTAGCGCAGACTCGAATACCGATTGGTATTTGACCCAATCCATCCTCCTTTTGTTAATGAAGGTTGGATTTGTCGGAGGGTCAGATGCCAAATCGAACCTTATGTATAGGTGATCGGAGAACGAGCACTCTTGCGATACGTGCCATCCCTTGATAGCTTGGTTCAAGTGCTCGTTCGTCATAGTGATATCCAGAACCTCTCTACGGCTTGCCGTAATGAAGGTAGGATCCTCACCTTTGTTAGCTAGAGCTAAGTCATGTAATAAGATAAATTCAAATAGTGACTCACCCCGTTTATTCGTGTCGGTGCTACCCCAGATGCGATGATGGGCATTGGCGTCCGCTCCGACTATTAGAGGGATGCCTCTTGCAGTGGCTTCCCTTGTGATCCTCTGCAGGCTAGTTGGAGGTGGCAGAACATCATGCGCCATATAGCAGGAGACAGCCCAAAGGGGTTTGGACTGTCTTTCCACTGCTATCGCAACGGTGTCCTGGTCACTGAAATTATACAAGGTTAAAAACTTCAAGCCTTCCTTTACAATTATGCAAGCTCTCGGTTTACCTGCTGTGTTGAAGGATACTGTGTTGTATCCTTTCAAGTTGAGCCCGCAAACCCGGTTTCCAACAACCCAAGGTTCCTGGGCCAGTATTAGCTCCTCTCCTTTTTGAGCCAGGTGGAGGAGCAGCGCGGCGGATGCCGCCTTGGAGTGCTGGAGGTTAATCTGCAGAAACCTCAGCATCGCGACACAATGTTTTATCCGCCTCCTCGTCAGATAAGGACATCTCCTCCTCCTCGACCAGGTCGAGGGTTTGGAGAAGGTCCCCAGCCAACTCCGTGGTGGAGGTGGTGCTTCTTCCGTCATCGGAGAGAAGATCTGACTCAGAGAGGTCCACGGTCGGGTCTACTGATGCTTCCACAGTTGCCTCGCTTCCACTCTCCTTGCTCGGTTCCCGTACTGCCTTCCCAGTACGGTCCTTGCGATATACTCGCAGGGTGATAGCCGAGAAACCGTAGCTGATCACCCCGCTCTTCGACTCCAATGGAGCTAGCGACTCCTCGTTCAGGATTATTAGGGCCTCTCGCTGTCCATTGCTGGGCTCGCTAACCTTAGCTACCTTCCAATTTTCCACCGGGAGGTCAGCATTACTGAGCTTGATTAGCTCAACAATTTCTTCCGGTGTGGATGGCTCCGCTGGTATCCACGCCCTGGACCGAGGCCTATTCGGGATATCTTCCCTGGAGACAGCGTCCAGCTTTGCTCCAGGCCAGACTTCTCCCAATCTGCCTATAGCCTGCTTGTAAAGATCCGCTGAACATTGATCTGTACAGGCTATCAATTTAACGTGACCCTGGTACCAGCCAGCATCACGACAACTTGGTGGAGGGCCAGGATTTGCCTCGAGTATGGGCTTGTACACCCGAAGAAGCGCGATTTCTACCATCTTCCAATTTGACGGTGAGATGGTACCATCGCTACTGCTTCTGTCGATAACAGCCCATACCAGGCTGTCCTTGGCTGCTTCACTGAAACTCCTGCCCTTAACAGGATTGGGTGTGACCAGTTTTGGTCTTTTACTAACCGGCAGTTGGACGCTCGGTTGAATTGGGGCAGACTCATTAGATCTACATCTTTTATGAGTTGCCTCTTTCTTTGGAATAGAGGCTTTGTAAGCCTCTACCGTGGTGGTTGCCCATTTCAGGGAGATTTTATCCTTCTGGGAAAGACCATCCGGAGGTAAATCTTTCAGCCTTTTCAGGACTTTGAAGGCAGACCTTCTGTCTCTGTAAGCCGTAACTGAGGGGTTTTGCTGCTTCTTAACACCTGAAGTGGAAGCGGTGTTGGAGGGCACTCCGGAAACAGTGCGGACCGGCTTGTTCGCCGTTACCTTGGTGTTACCGCTAGCGCCAATAGGCTTGACTGAGGGGGTACTTGCCCCTGGCATAGCTGCCTTGGAGCATGCATCTCTCGAAGAAGTAGGGGGTTGGCTGAGTATCGCGGTCTTCTTCCCACTAGAAGGACGCTTCACCTTCGTCCACTTCCCTTCCGGGCCGAGTGGATCCTCCTTTTTAAATTTATCGGGATTCATTGCGATTTGGGTCCCCCCTCATAGCCGCTATCTCCACTCGTTGTGCAGTTCCCCTGAGACCCCATGGTTATCTATGCCGAAGCAGGGAGGCCATGCGAGGGTTGGCACAGTCCCTTATGAGGATATGTGCTCAGAGCCGGGCCGGGGATTAATCAGGAGTCCAAACTCAACTGAACCTACACGGCCAGACTAGTGGCGACGAGTTTTGAACGTACCGTGAGGCCTGCCAGGGTTTTACCGGGACGGAGGCAGCATTGGCATTAGCCTGAAAGCCATTTCCGCAAGATGTCACTCTTGCGTACTCAGGTGACAGAATACCACTACTACCAGCCCAAAGCATCAGATATAGTCGTTAAGACGAGAGAGTTGTCCAAAAAAACAATCGAGAGTCGTGCCGTGGTAGATCATTTAGCGTTACCCAGGATGCACCGCGAGGAGGCGATCTACCCATACATCCCAATGCTTACTTGCTATTTATACAAATTCTTAACACTAAATCAAACACTTATGGCCTAATAAAGTATCCTAAATTATGCATTTCAATAACTTATCACTACTCGTTCCACATGGCACTCACAATCAAAAAGCGATGTCGATGCACGCAAGGATCACGAGGTGATAAGCGCTGTCGGTACATTCATGAAGCGATGTATTTATTGGTGATAAATACATCACTTTGATGTTGGAAGGATAGCCTTTCATGGAATTGAAGTGATGTATTTATTGGTGATAAATACATCACTTTAATGTTTAAAAGATGTTCTTAAAGGACACCACACCCTAACCCTTTAAGAAATTTCTTTACTTGTGGAAATAAATTTCTAAAATTGTTTGACGTAACTGTCCTAAGGTCTTTAATATATTGTTATGATAAATTTTATCTTTACTTCTTTTTTTTTGTATTTACTCCTAGTCTTTCTACTACTTCGTATGGACCTTTATAGGGGCTTGTTCTTTTTTTTCTATTGTGATTTTTGAGAAATATAAAATCTCCAATTTTTAATTTCGATTTATTGCAATTCTTATCATATGTTTCTTTTCTAGTTTTTTTAGCGATGTTCAATAAATTTCTGGCTATTTTTACAGAGCGTTGCAATCTTATCTTAAGTTCATTTACATAGTGGTCTAAATTATATAAAGGTTCTCTATTTGATATTATATCATTGGGTAAAATTGGTAATTTTCCAAAAATTAATTCATATGGTGAGTAGTGTGTATCTACATGTGGTGTTATATTATATGCGAAGGTATAATATGGGATCCATTTGTTCCAATTTTCGTCGTTTGCGAAATTTAAAAGATACTCATTTAGAACTCTGTGGTTTCTTTCTACGCTACCTAAAGTCTGGTGATGGTAAAGGGTTGAAAATATTTGTTTAATTTTGAGTAGCTCACAAACATTCTTTAGAGTTTCATTTAGAAATTCAGTTCCTCTGTCTGATTTGAGGATTTTAAAACAACCGTATGTTAAAATGAATTGTTCGACTAAAGTGGTAGCTATTTGGTTCGCTTCTTTTGTTTCAATAGGGTATGCAAAGATAAATTTAGTTAGTTCACATTGTATTGTGAGTATATATCGGTAACCATTTGAGATTCCTAATGGTCCGACAGTGTTAATCGAGATAATTTCAAAGCTTGAGCTTGGTGTTTCGGTTATGGTTAGTTTTTCTTTAATGTATTTTGTTTGTTTATTCTTTTGGCATAAGAGACAATTTGATACAAATGATTTTACCAATTTTGATATATTTTTCCACACATATCTTTGTTTCAGCTTTAATATAGTTTTTCTAACTCCGAAATGGCCTCCATATGGTGTGTTGTGAAATTCTTCGATAAGCTTTTGTTGTGTTTCGCTATCGGTTATTTTTATGGGTGGTTTATATATAATAATTTTTTATTGAGAACGCTTAAATTTTTCAATATCTTCTTGTGCATTTTTGACATTATTTAGACCTTTTATATATTTGTCGACGTTTGCTTTCTGCAGATTATTGAATTTATTTTTAAATTCTTCTTTCGTTATGAGCTTGAAAATTTCATTATTTTCGTTTAGTGCTAGCTCTGATATACCGAGTTTTCGCATTTGTAGTATCGGTTTCTCCATCAGACAATCTGGATTGTGAGAATTATCACTGTATCTTACGATTACCTCGTATTCGTTTACTTCAAATCGCATATTCGATGATAGTTTCTTCGATCGATAACCTGAGTTATACGAATTATCACTATATCTTGCGGTTTTCATATCATCTTTAATTTGGCCATTGCGCTCTAGTAAAAAGTCAAGTTTCTTAATATTTCTTATGTCCGTGAGAGGCGTACATTCCCAAATATGAAGTTCATGACGCTTCGTTTGATTAATGTCTCCGTCAGAACCTTTAGATTGTGTGCGTTTTTTTGACATATTTGGTGTAATTGCCAATATGTCAAGTGATTTTGGAGTTGTATTGCTATCGATGTGGGAATCATTTCTTTCAATATGTTAGAATCTATTTTAATTCTTGATAATGCATCCGCGTTAGTATTAGTTTTTCCTTGTTTGTATACGATCTCGAAATGATAATCAGCTAGATCCAATCTTATTCTTGTTAATTTAGAGGAAGTGTTTTTGTGGGTAAAGAGCGACACTAATGGTCTGTGGTCAGTTACGACTATGAATTTTCGACCAAATATGTAGGGTTTAAAAAAATTTATTGCCCAATGTATGACTAAAAGTTCTTTTTCAATTACGGGTTTGTTGATCTCATGTTAGTTCAGCGATTTACTAGCGTATGAAATTGGTAGATCAAAACCTATCTCACCTTATGAAAGTATTGCTCCTAGTGCTTGATCAGATGCGTCTGTAGTTATAATGAATCATTTATCAAAATTTGGATATTGTAAAATGGGTGGTTTCATTAGGTTTTGTTTTAGAGTTCCAAATGCTGTGTTACATTCTTCTGACCAGATGAAAGGTTGGTTCTTTTTTAGCAAGTTGTTCAAACATATTGCAATTTGCGCGAAGTTATGTATGAATCGACGGTAGTAGTTGCAGAATGCAATAAATCGTCTAACTTCGTCTGCATTTCGTGGTGTTGGATAATTACTAATGGTATGGAATTTCGATGGATCTGTTTTAATTCCATCTTTGGTTATTAGATGTTCAAGATATACTACTTCTGGTCTTAGAAAATAACATTTGTTTGGGTTTAATTTAATGTTGTATTGTTGTAATCGCTTAAATACTTTGATTAAATTCGCATTATGATTTTGTAGGCTACAGCCAAACACTATTATGTCATCGACATATAGAAATGCGTTACTATCTAAACCACAAAGTGCTATTGTTAGCATGCGTTGGATAGTATTGGATGAGATTTTAAGACCAAATTTAAATTGAAAATGTCAATTTGAAGTTGAAAATGCTGGCAGAGGTCTTGATTTTTTGTTAAGGTTTATTTGATGAAAGGAACTAGTCATGATTTTTTACATCCTCAAAATTACCATTACCAATATACGTAACGAATATCTTTTGCAACCTTTTATACTGGGCTAGTTTTTTTATTATTTTATTATGTCTTGAGAGAATCCATATAAATTTTCAGCTCAAAATATTGAAAATTGACGAACTTGTGATTTTTTTTTAATTTTATATATCGTCATCGTCAATGCAGGACTTTGTAACTACAATTTTTGATGAAAATATTTTTTGGTCACTTTTAATGTTTGCATTGCTTTTGAGATAGCTTTTATTGCATCCTGAATTTGTCACGCCTATTAGTTGCATGATTTTTAGTAGGGTGCAAAAACCTTCATTAAACAAACACACGTTTGTGAAGCAATGTCAACAATGTTTTTGCCTGCAAATGTATTTTTTGGAACCAAATTCCAGATGCACCTAAAACTGTTTTTTGTGTTTTGTATTATTACTCAAGCAACAGTTGAGTAAACCGTCTGACTTGAGATCGTCGTTTTGACTCCCATCATGCAGATTACATTTGGTTGGTTGGTTGTAGTGGCAGCCTCCTTTATCCAAAGATGACTCACTTAGGCCACTATAGGCCCATTGCGATACCACAAAAGATTGAGACGGCACTAGAACCTACATGATGACGAGAACCATTTAGATTCTCGTATGAAGTTGGCTATGCAGCTAATATTTAAATCAGCTACTTCCGTGAGGCTGTCCAGAAAAGGTGAGCCTAAGGGTTGCATGCGTTTCCTGGATATTGCTGGGTATTCACACAGAAAGTGTTGGAATGTCTCTTCCTCGTCTTCCGATCTGCAACTTCGGCAGAAATCGTTGAAAGGAACACCTAATCTTTCTGCGAGTCTGCCAATCAGACAGTGCCCCGTCAGTACGGATACCATGGAGCTCAATGTTTCGAGGCTCGTATTAAGAAGCCGCTTGGTGCGTTTGGAGCACAGTGCGTGCCAAGTTTGCCTGGTTACCCTATAGGTTTTTTCAAATAGCCAGGCCATATTTGCAGCCTCCATGTAGTATTGCTTGAATCCTAGCTTTATGGAAGCCGACTTGAGGTGTAAGTGTATACACTTGGAGCTCAGTGCCAGCTCGTGCTAGGGCATCTGCTTCGCAATTTCCCAGTATATCACTATGCCTCGCTACCCAGCAAAGAATCACTTCACAATGAAGCGATATCATGTTTAGTTGTGAGCAGCATTCCATTGCAATTTTGGATGGGGTATACACGCTGGATAGTGATTGGATAGCAGCTTGACTGTCAGCGAAAATGTTTGAGTTTCTTATGGAAATTTTCTGGTTTCTCAGCCAGTCTACTGCCTTGTAAATCGCAATGACCTCTGCCTGAAAAACACTGTAGTTATCTGGTAGTCGGAAGGATAGTTTCAGGCCTAGCTGTTCTGACAAAACGCCACAGCCAACTTTTCCATCCGATCGATTCCTGTATCTCCCTTCTTTATATGGTCCAGTCATTACTACTCGGGATGATTGACTTGAAACCGTGGTGAAAACAGAGAATCGGAGAAGCGAGGTCTTCCTTCCCTGGTGTTGGTCCATCCCTCCGTAGTATTGTGGAGTGGCCATTGTTTCCTTCATGCTAGAAATATTTGACCTGTTGAGATGGATTGAGGGTTGTCTCATCAAGTTTGGGTGGGACAAATCGTGGAATTTTGTACCTTCTCGCTTCTATTTTTGATAGAAGTTTGTCCATCACTAACTAGGACTTTGTAGTCACATATTTGGATGAAATTTGGCACACAAGTAGAAGACGTCAAGGATATTCGATCCTTAAAATACTAGACCGCAACACTCCCCCCCTTTTGAGAAAAACGCCTCTAAAGTTTTTAGCGTTGCTTATGGATTGGTAAGTTTTAACGTCTGTCAGAAGCGGTTCAGTGTAGGTAGCAGTGCACAAAGCTCTCGATCGAGTGGTCGTGTGTTCGATCCCCGGTCGGGGTATTGATTTTCTTTTTGAATTATTGTCGTCGTCGTGTGTTCAATTACCGGGGTGAGTATTGTTTTTGCGAATAATTGTGAATGTAATTTTTTATGGTGAATGAGCAATGTTCACCTACAAATACCCAGTACGGTCCATGCGCTATACACTCGCAGGGTGATAGTCCAGAAATTGTAGCTTATCACCCCACCCTTAGACTCCAAAGGAGCTAGCGACTCCTCATTGAGGATTATAAGAGCCTCTCACTGTCCATTGCTGGGCTCGCTTACCTTAGCTACCTTGTCCACCGGAAGGTCAGCATTGCTTAGCTTAATCAGCTCAACAATTTTCTCCGATGTGAATGGCTCAGCTGGTATCCATGCCTTGGACAGAGGCCGATTCGGGATGTCTTCCCTGGAGACAGCGTCAAGCTTTGTTCCGGGCCAGACTTTTCCCAATCTGTCGATAGCCTGCTTCTACAGATCCGCTGAACGTTGATCCGTGCAGGCTATCAGCTTGACATGACCCTGGTATCAACCAGCGTCAAAACAACTTGGCGGAGGGCCTGGATTTGCCGCTAGAATCGCTGCTACTGCTGTCAATGACAGTCCATACCAGGCTGTCCTTGGCCGCTTCGCTGAAACTCCTGCCTTTAACAGGGTTGGACGTAACCAATCTTGGACTTTTGGGGACCAACAGTTGGGCACTCGGCTGATTTGGGGCTGCCTCATTAGATCTGCATCTGTTATGAGTTGCCACTTGTTTTGAAATAGAGGCTTTGTGAGCCTTTACTGGGAAGGTTGCCCATTCAAAGGAAATTTTGTCCTTCTGGGAAAGACATCGGAAGGTAAATCTTTCGAGTGGTGCATGCACCCCTCGAAGAAGTGGAATTGTAAAAATATGACAAATAAAAAAAATATTTTTTTATACTACCAATGAGTAAAATATGTTTTGTGAAAAGTTTCATGTTAATATGTAATAAAGGTAACGAGAAAAAAATTCCCAAAACTTCATTGCTTTCTTGGATTTGTAATCCGAATTAATACCTTAAGCCTCACATTAATAGGCAATGCCGCTCGTATCTCCGGTTTCGTATTAAGGCACTCTCATATGTTTATTGACATTTCTTCCTCCGTCAACCTATACACTGGCCTCGTTAGACCAATCCTTGAATATTGCTCGCAAGTATAGTCACCACACTATCAATATCTAGACTCAATGATTGAATCAGTACCGTACAAATTCACTCGTTTGCTTATCTTTGAATTTAAAATTACATATATGCCATATGAAGAACGACTTTCGTTGCTACAGTTTCCTATTTTGCAATCCCGCAGACTCCTCTTAGATGAGTGTTTTCTGTTTCGGCTACATCACCATCAATGAAACTGGCACCTCTCTGACTGGTTAGATTATCGTATTTTAGATCGCCCTGCCAGATCTGATATAATATTTATAATTCCATATGACAGGAGTGAGACTTTCTACCATTCGCCGAAGTTGCGGCTTCCCCGAAGCCACAATATTTTGCAACTTGGCCCGTTTCCTCACTCACTTTACATTTTTAAACAGAATGTAAAGCGTATCTTATCTAATTAGTTTTATTGTGTTATGTATTTCTTTTCTTTTTTGTTCTTGTAATTAGTCTGTAAGACAAAATCTCAATGAATAAATAAATTACGTGGCCGATGATGCAGTTTAATGTACGATTTTATTTATAATAGAGACATATTGCGGGTGAAAAATAGCTTCATTCTGCATGAAATAAAGCGAAAAGGCTTTGTCTTGATCAAATCCGCAGGAAAAACCGAAAGACATTATACTTGTATATTATGATATTGTAATGAAGTAGGATCGCCATGTGATGATGTTGAATCGTCTTGCGTTGCTTGTGGTCCATTGTTGTCATAGTCCTCTCCATCTCGACTATAGATTAGAGGGAATATTAAATGATGAAACGACCGGCACAATTTGGATGCCACTGGCCAAGGAATATACATGCCGATTGTATGCATTACCTGAAGTGCCGAATTATTGGCACAATCCAGTGAAAGTCTCAAAGGAGTACCGAGAGAGAAAGGCACAAGTGAAACTAATTCGAGTGTTCTCAAAAGACTATATTTTCTTTGACTCTTACTTGCTATTTATACAATTGCTTACCACTAATTCAAACACTTATGACCTAATTAATTCTCCTAAACTATGCATTCCACGATGTCATGCATTTACAGATCCAGTAATTTATCACATTCGTAAAATTCCACATGACACTCGCAACAAAAAAAGCGATGTACATGCTCGGAATGAAAGATTACGAGGTAACAAGCACTATCTGTCCATTCATGAAGCGATGTATTTATTGGTGATAAATACATCACTTTAATGTTGAAAAGATAGCCTTTCATAGAATTGTAGTGATATATTTTTTGGTGATAAATACATCACTTTAATGTTTGAAAGATGTCCTTTAATGTTTGGAAGGAATACATCACAATATGAGAAAATAGAATAAACTTTCGTACACAATTTCCGGGGAAGAAAATGCACAATTTGAAATCTTTATTTGCAAAACAAGAAATACCTTTTTTGACAAATTACTATGCTACTACCGTATATAACTTCGAAACATCGTCGTCGTCGTCATGACATGGAGGTGGGCATTGCAGCCCTAGCACTGCGACCTGCTGGTCGATTGTACTATACTCATATTTTCCTTTCTGGAGTTAATGCTTATGTCTTGAATCTTCCGGATGAGATGATGAACCTCATCAGGTCGTCCAAGGCTAAGGTATGGAACTCCTTGTCTCCTATTTGAGGCATGCCAAGGGCTCTATATCTGTGTCTGGAGAACGCGGGACAGTAGCCCACATAATGTGCCGCTGTTTCCTCGTCCTCCTCACATCTAGTGCACCATGCATCGTCCACTATTTGCAGAAGAGCTTGGTGACTTCTCAGGCGTCCGTGGCCTGTAATCACTTCTGTGAGTTTTTTTCAGTCTGACTCTATTTAGTTTCAGACAGTATTTTGCGACTTCAGGTCGTAGGTTTGCCAGAAAGAGCTTTGTCTGTCTGCATGTTGGTAGGTTGAGCCATCGTCTTCGATGTTCTTCCCTGAGTGTCTCATTGATCTTTTTTGAGATTAGATTTATGTTCGTTGGCAGAAAAGGCTCAGGACCAACCGGTGTGATCTCTGCTCCCTTCTTAGCCAGTTTGTCTGCCTCTTCATTACCTATAATGTCCACATGTGCTGGGACCCAGGTAACAGAGACCCTGTTTCTCTGGCTCAGCTTTTTGAGGCTGTTCTGGGCACACTCCACAATTGAAGTTTTCACATTGTGGGAGCCCAGGGCCTTGATAGCGGCCTGACTGTCTGAACAGATTTTTATCTGTTTGTTTTGTATTCTTCTGTCTTGTAAGAGGTCCGCGGCTTTGGCTATGGCGTGGACCTCAGCTTGAAAGATGGTTGTTTTTGTACCCAGAGGTATCGATATTTGAGCCTCATGTGGTCCAGGGCGTATATATATTCCCGCCCCAGCCCCGACGCTCATCACTGATCCGTCTGTGTACACTATGATATCAGCGGGCCTGTGAGAAAGGTGACCGAACTTAGTCCAATCATTCCTATCAGTCAAACTCGTTGTGAAATTTTTTCCAAAGAAGAGCCTTGGGATTATGTAGTCGTTGGGCAGATCAAGGAGTGAGTCCACTTTTAAACTCTTTAAAAGTTTGAGGTGTCCCTCAGTCCAGCCGCCGTCTTTCACCATCCCGGTTCTCCTTAGGCGTGCCATCGTCTTTGCGGCATGTTGCTTCACTGATAAGTCCAGTGGCAGCATGTCCATGATCACGTTGAGTGCTTCCGTGGGAGTGGTTCGCACCGCTCCAGTAGCACTCACTAGTGCTAGTCGCTGCACCGAGCCTAGCTGACTTTTTGTAGTATCTAGGTCTGACCGTTTCCACCACACTATGCTTCCATAGTGTATGACCGGTCTTATGCAGGCTTTGTATAGCCATATCACATTTCGAGGTGAGAGTCCCCAGGTTTTACCCATGGAGCCTCTACATGCCCAGAAAATGTTTTTGGCTTTTCTTGTTTTTTCATCAACATGCTCTTTCCAGGTGAGTTTCGTGTCTAGGGTTACGCCCAGGTACTTGACTTTTTTTGAGAGTTGGAGCTCCACGCCATCTAAAGTAGGTAGCGTGTATGCATCCCACACTCTCTTCCTGGTGAACATGGTGAGTTCTGTCTTGGCTGGGTTTACCGCCAGCCCGTTTCTTCTACACCATTGGTGCGTGATTTCAAGTCCTTCTTTCATCCTGTCACACACTGTGCCGGCAAACTTGCCTTTGCATAATATGACCAGGTCATCGGCATAGCCGATGGCAAGAAAGCCTTGTTGGTTAAGTTCTGTCACTAATGAGTTCATTTGTAAACACCACAGGAGAGGGGAAAGTACGCCTCCTTGTGGGCACCCTTTTGTTGGGGCTACTGTTATACTGGTGTCCCCCAGTGACGCTGTTATTTTTCGTTCAGCGAGGAGAGCGGTCAGCCAGCCCGTTATCGTGCCGCTTATCCCATGTCTCTCTGCTGCAGATGTCATTCCACCAAATGGGGAGTGGTCAAAGGCACCTTCTATGTCTAGGAAAGCTCCCAAAGAGAAGACTCCGTCGTTAAGGCCCCGCTCGATCCCGTGAACGAGCTCATGCAGAGCCGTCTCCGTAGACTTTCCCTTTCTATAGGCATGCTGTCCCGGATGCAAGGGCCTCTCTATTAGTGCTGTGTTTTTCACGTGGACGTCCACCAGTCGTTCCAGTGTTTTCAGCACGAAAGATGTGAGGCTTATGGGTCGATAGCTTTTCGCTATCTGGTAAGTGGTTCTCCCAATCTTTGGTATGAATACCACCCTTACCCTCCTCCATAATTCTGGTATATATTTTAGGGCCAAACTGGCCCTGTATATATTGCACAGATGGTTGGTGATGGAAGCCATTCCTTCCTTCAGCAGGATGGGATAAATTCCATCCTCGCCAGGTGCTTTGTAGCTGTCGAAAGTTCCAATTGCCCACTGGAGCCTCTCTACAGTCACCACCTCGGCGGCTTGATTCCAATCCGTTTGAGACGGTACGTTCGGATGAACGGTGTTTCCTCCGGAGGGAGTTATGCTACCGGGGAAGTGCGTTTTAAGCAAGAGGTTTAACGTCTCTTCACTTGTGGTGGTGAACTTCCCGTTTTCGTCCTTAAGGAGCCCGGGGTTATTGCTCGGTCCCCTTGTGAGGATCTTCTTTACTCTGGCGGTCTCCCGGCATGAGTTTATTTCTTCACAGAATTTCTTCCATGAGTTCCTTTTCGCCTCCGCAAGAGCCTTGTGATAGTCTCTTTTGGATTGCTTGTACGCCTCCCAGATGATTTCACTTCGAGCTTTACAGGCCCGGTTGAACGCCTTATTAGCGTTTTTCTTAAGCCTGGCTAGTCTTGGTGTCCACCAAGGGGTGTTTCCCAGTGTAGTCCTTTTTAGTGGGCAGTGGGCCTCAAAAGAGGCCCTCAATACCTCGACTAAGTTCCTGACAGCTTCTTCGAGCTGCTCAGGTTCTCGGATTTTCTCTGGTTGCTGTAATTTGCATTGCACGTCTTGTCTAAAGGCCGCCCAATTTGTGTTCCTGGGGTTTCTCAACCATTTTGGCCCACCTATTGGATTAGCCTCGATGTTGAAAGTGATGTACCTGTGATCAGATAGCGTCACTTCTTTCGAAACTTTCCAGTCTTTAACCCAGTGAGTGACTGCGTCAGAGACAATTGTTATGTCTATGACTGCCTGCCTCCTGGATGTGACGAAAGTTGGTTCCGCCCCACGGTTCGCTATGGTGAGCCCGGAACTGGCTAAGAACTCTAGTAGGCTTTCGCCTCTCGAGTTGGTGTCCGAGCTCCCCCAGCAATCGTGGTGAGCGTTTGCATCACAACCTAAGATCAGATTTAGGTTGTGTTTTTTAACATATTCCATCAGTCTTGTGAGGTTTGCTGACGGAATTCGATCTTCGTAGGGGAGATAGGCCGATTCCAGAAGAGCTTCTCGTCTACTCCCCATCACCGTTGTACTTACTCGTACTACGGTTAAGTCTCGGTCGCAGAATTCCTGTACCAAGAGCCCGTTAAGAGTCCTTGGGAGCCAAACACAGGTTCTGGGTTTTTCACAATCCGCTGCCAAGAGATCCATTTGAGAGTTGGTCCCTATACCGCGGATTCGTCTTCCTGCCACCCATGGTTCTTGTATTAGAAATATGGGTAGAGCAGGTGCAAAACCGGAGACATTGCTGCCTCCGGGGGGTTTGTTGCAGCTTTCGTTACAGCGTCTAGCTATTAGAGAGCTAGCCGCCTTACTATGCTGCATGTTGATTTGTGTGACCTGAAGACCCATCATGTTTCCATGCTACATCCCCAGGTCAACCCCAAGACAACACAACACAATACAGAACAAGTATAACACTCACGCTGACAAGGAACCGCTACTTGGGAGCCTGTGGTCCTGGTTCCTTGGGCCCTTTGGAAAAGCTCACGCTAATCCTATTGAGCTCCAAGTAGAGCCATCCTCCCTTTCCCGATATATACTCCCTGTCCTTGTCCGGGATTCCAACAACCATGAGGAGTCCCTTTCGGGAGTCCTTCATGGGCACCTGTGCGTACAGGGCCCAGTCGGCTGTTTTTATCTCCGGCTGAACAATGGAGAGCCTTCGGAGAACAGTCTCCGCGATTTGGTCTGGGCCCGGGACGAAGAAAGTGGCCCTGTGGAGCACTGGAAGCCTAGATGCTTCCACTAGGGAAAATCTAGCGCCCTCCCATGCTCCCCTTAGCCTGTCTCCCTCCACCAAGGCTTTCAACCAGGCCGTTGTATTTGCATCTGCAGGGACGATCCTCAGTTGATTTCTAAGGGTCCCCACCGAGTCAAATTTCAACGGCGTGCCTCTGTCTATCTCCTCTGCGACGGCTTTGGAGATACGGCCCTTGAGCAGCTCTAGTTGTTCACCAGAGTAGCCCCAAGCCATGCCTTCCGCTGCCAGTACGAAGCCCAGATTGCTCCGAGCCACGCTCGCAAAGGATTTCTTTTGAGGGGTCTTCAGTTTGTCCCCTTCCCTCGGTCGTTTAACCTTAGGATTGGCGGACATCCTGGATACCTCTTCCTCACCGGAGCGTTGTCTTTTTTTCGAGCCTCTAGCATTGCTTGGGCCCGATTCCGGCGACTTTGGTCGAGCTGCAGGGGTCACGGAGGGAGTTGGGTTCAAAGAGGTCCCGGCCTGAGTGTCAGTCCCTGAGGGAACCTCTCGCCTCTGCTGAGCCCTTTTTTTCGCCCTCCTATTTTTCTCCGCGCCACTCCTGTTCCTCTTTTTCAGGTAATTCCCCGTCGCTGCTAAGCCCTCCGTTGCCGGTGAACTCGCAGCTGAGGGCCCGCCAAGGGTGAGCTCCTCCGGGTATGGAGTTTTTTCTGGTTCTCCGAGTACCAGGTTTTCCATGGAACCACTGAGTAATTCCACGTGCGTCGATTTTTTGCCCTCCCCAGAATCCGAGGGGCAGACTGCTGGTGTAGCAGTGTGGGATTTAGGTGCCGAAGGCACCAGACCCTCCTGGGGTAATTTGACGTTTAAACTCGACATGTCATCAGTTTGGATTCGTTTAGTCTGGACTCGCCCAAGCCAGATTTTACTCCAGCCTAGGTGAGTCACGCAAGCCCCCTTACCACGTCAAGGCGAATCCGTCAAGGAGGACTTCGAAACATATAAATAGACAAATTAAGAGATATGGTGAAACTACTGTCTTGCACACGCCCTGGCTATCCATAATAAATACTATGCTAAACTTTAACTCTTGAACACAGGCAAAATATTTGTCACTACACTTGATGTAATGAGATGCCAAAACAACTGTACTGAAATTTTTTACTCTTTAAGCCTAACCTGATTTCTTAGAAACCAAACAAGTTTGCTTTCATTCATTCGAATGAAACAAACAAAATTTGATGTTTTAAATTTGAAAAAGTTCTCACACAAATTCAAAATCGTTTGAAATTCCGCTGTGAAAAATTTGAATACGTATTTTTGTTATAATGGGTGACTAGGCAATAGTTTTTTGATAAAACTTTTTTTTTTACTAACTTCCAGTGGAGAGCTAAGGAGCAATATGATTCAATGTTTAATAAGTTTGTTATTATAAGCGATCTTACATGTTTATTCATAAACTCATATTGTAATTGGAGTAATTTTTTGATAAACTCGGCCATTTATTTACTCGCGGTTTTTCAGTATAATTATGAAGTTTTAAATTTTTAAAGTAAAATTCAGTAAGCCGCGAGGTGCGACCCTTAAGGTCCACACGGTCAACTTCCCAGTAATATCTATGCACATAAATATTAAATAAATTTAAACACAATAATAATATTGGAAATAATGCTAGTTTAAATAATAATAATGAGAGGTCCTCATAAGAGTAATTAGAATGAGCTAAGTACACTGTCGACGTCTCCTTCCCACAAACAGGACCCAAACGCAAAACATATAGCCGACCTCGAAGATAGACTATTAAACCTGCTCAATGAAAAATTGTCTACACTGTCAATACAAAACTCATCATGGATAGCAACCACAGAGAACAAACTTGAAAGTGCAATCCAGAAAATTGTAAGCATGGGCACTGTACTGTGCGAACAAAACCGCACCACCCATAACATTCCAACCCGCTGTGAACTGCCCCTAAACCATGAAATTTTGTTTGCTGACCTTAAAAACATGTTGAACAGTGCATTGAAAGTTCCTACGCAAGATAAGGCAACATCTCCCATCAAACGTTTATCTGTCGAGGATAAAAAGCCAGTTTCAACACTTACTACCCAGAAAACAAAAAGTGCCAGAAAGATTTTTCAATTCGGTACATCCTGGTCAGAAGAAGATTGGAATAGAAGGATAAATAAAGTTAAGCGTATAAATGCGGATTACGTGAAAAACGTCAATATTGCCTCGTGTATATCACGGAAGAATGAAGGCTACGAAGTATTTCATGTAAGGGGTGCCCCAGTATCTGCAGATGTAACGTGGATGATTCAATTCCTTCAAAGTGAGCTTGCCATTACTGATTGTTTAGCTGAAACTCTCTCTAAAAGCACCAAGAGAAAAACCACGTCATTCAAAGTATGTATTCCATCTCGGTATGCCTGGCTGTTCTTTCAGCATGAAGGTAAGGCGAAGCAAATTTGGAATGGGATGACATTCACCCTATGGCGTAACTCAACCAAAAAGGTTCAGCATAAGCAGAAACTAGTCAGTAAGAACAATTCATTTACGTGTACAGCCTCCCCTAAAAATGTTGCAATTTTCCCGACTAACAACCCTAATCCCGTCCAACAACTAGGTATTATTACTACTCCCACTTTACCTGCATCCACTTCTAAAGTCCCCATTAGCATACCTACGTCTTGTAAGCTTACCACTGACACCTCCTTAAAAAAAAGTCCCATATGCAGCGCAGATCCTACGACACCCACCCCTGCAAGACGTATTTTCAATACCAAGCAGCCGGCTTCAATATCCATTCCACTTGATGTTTCTTGCGAAACCTCTACTTGTCACATGATGACTGCTAAGACAAACGCAACATCCAAATATGCTAATTTTATCCGCGGTGACGATCAAATCCCCTCGCAATCCGGTGCTATCCACATGCCAAACCCTCCTATTAATCGACCTTCCGCACCTAAATTTATTGATCCACTGGTACCTCCGGTTGTAAGAATTACCTCGAACTCTACAGACGATCTTGAGAGCAGATATCTTTTATCTCGGTTAAGAGACCATAAAATTTACGACAATGTCCGCCTTTTCCTTGCATACATGCATAACGCACCGGAAACTACCTGCTTTGAGGGGAAAACGAAAACCAATCTCAAGGTCATGATCCAACAAGAAGGTCTCCCTACTGACCTTGATTCTTTACGTCTCTTTTTTAATCGATATCATGAAGAACTCGGTATGTCCCCTGATCAAGTCAAACGTGATCTTGAAACTTATAGCTCCTATGTCAGCTCTAAGTATATCTCTCTCTTACAAAAATCACGGGAAGACCATAAGAAATTTTATTCCTAATACGAAAGACACGTCTAAAATCTTAAGATTTCTCTACCATAACTGCAGTGGTATGAGGGGCAAATTAAATAGACTTTATATTGACGCCAAATCTTGCCATTTCAATATACTCACTATAACAGAGACTTGGTTGAACGACTCGTACAAAAACGAAGAAATACTTGACAACAATTGGACAATCTATAGAGCTGATCGTGATTATCTTCATACTGGTGTCTCAAGGGGAGGTGGTGTTCTTACCGCAATTCACAACTCCCTGTCGAGTGAACTTGTTACAACCGTGTCCCATAAATCATTTGAACATATATTTATCAGAGTTTTATTAGAAAAACATTTCCTCTACATCGGTGTTATTTATGTGCCCCCACACTCCGAAGATACTACTTATAATGATTTGAGCGACGTAATATCTTCTGTCATTGATTCATTGAATGTGGATGATAAAATTATCATATTTGGTGACTTCAATCGCCCGAATATTGGCTTTATAACCGATGACAATGATAGTCACCTCCTCCCAGTCAACATTCTTGGCGACATTGACTTTAATCTCATCAGTGTGTTTTATGGCAATGATTTGCAGCAAGTTATTTCGACTCCTAACCAAAATGGCAAATGGTTAGATCTGATTTTCACCAACACCGTCGATTGGAGCTAACACAACGCCCCTCATCGACAGTATAGTCTTGTCACAAGAGGCAATTATTAATGCTGTTTACGAGCTAAAAGTGAACAAAGGACCCGGCCCAGACTTACTTCCTCCTGGTTTCTTGGTTCGTTGCATAGACCAACTTGTCACTCCTTTGCACCTCATTTTCAATAGATCTCTGTCTCTAGGTGTCTTTCCGTCCTCCTGGAAATCCTCGCATCTTATACCTATTCATAAAAGTGGTGATAAGCGATCTGTTGATAACTACCGAGGGATCGCTATTTTGTCAGTCATCCCCAAACTCTTTGAGAAGCTAGTTTGCGATATTCTCACTCCCATCGTAGACCCTCTCCTTAACGAACAGCAGCATGGATTTCGTAAAGGCAGGTCGACTTCCACTAATCTCATGATCCTAGTTTCTGACGTCCTCTGTGAAATGGAAAAGGGAAACCAAGTTGACGCGGTCTATACAGACTTTAGTAAGGCTTTTGACCGGGTTGATCATCAAACCCTAATACGTAAAGTACGTAATTTTGGAGTATCTGGTTCCCTACTCAATTGGCTACAATCCTATCTCTGTGACCGAACTCAGATGGTCAAATTCCAAGGTCACTTATCTAAAAGAGTTTTTGCATCCTCCGGAGTACCACAAGGCAGTCATTTAGGCCCTCTGTTGTTTAATATATTCATTTCTGATCTATCTGCGACACTGTCTAACATACCTCACCTATTCTATGCTGACGACTTAAAAATTTACTACAGCATCAAAACACAATCGGATGCAGCCTTCCTCCAGTCCAAGATTCATGCACTTGCACACTGGTGTAGTCAGAATAAGCTCTATCTCAATGTCAGCAAATGCCACGTGTTGAGCTTTTCTCGTAAAAATGCAGTTACTACCTATTCTTATTACCTTAACGACATAGTTTTAAACAGGGCTGATCATGTCGTTGACCTCGGCGTAGTCTTAGACAACCAATTGCGGTTCAATCTGCAATATGACAAAGTCCTATCAAAGGCTAATAAACAGCTTGGCTTCATTAAGAGACGAGCCAAAGAATTCAAAAACGTTTGGGTTACCAAGTCCTTATACACCACCTTCGTGCGGCCCTTGATCGAATATGCTTGCATAATTTGGAACCCCGTTTTTGTGCTCCACAGCGACAGACTTGAATCTATCCAGAAACAATTCTTGCTTTTTGCCTTGAGGGACCTCTACAACCCGAGTGTCTTTCATAGTCTTCCTTCCTACAAATATAGACTAGACCTTCTAAACTTAATGTCTCTTTCATCTAGAAGAACACTAATTAGTGCCAGTTTCACCTTCGACGTTATCAGCGGCGCAGTAAATATAGTAGCCCTCGCTGATAGAATAAAATTTAATGACCAACAACGACGTACTCGACACACAACCCTGCTTAAAGAATATCGGCATCACACGGCCTATGGTCATAATGAACCGATAAATAGATGTTGCAGAATATTCAACACAATTAGTAACCACTATTCTCCGGGTATCCCTAAATCGTCCTTTAAACGTAACCTGACAAAGGCCCTATTGTCATCATAACCACGCACTCCCCAACTAAGCCTGATTAAGTTTTAATTAGACTAAGTTACTTTACTTTAACTTATTAATTATTTATGTATTTTGTATTGTTTACTTGATGCCTTGTTTGGTGTAAATAAATAAATAATAATAATTTGTATCAGCTACGGGAACGTCCATTGATTACGTACGAATTTTGTAGGGGGGGGGGGGTGATTCAATATTTAAACGGATCCTTCCAGGGGGTTGGCTGATTGAATATTCACACGGGGGACGTGGGGGGGGGGGTTACGAAGCCATTTCTACACTATTTGTTATTTTCATATCGACGTTTGAAAGATTAAAGGGTTCTAGCGAAAATGAATGCAGTTCTTGTTAAAAACTAATAACGTTGAAAAAATGAATGCAATTCTTGTTACTTCGCCGACTGAAGAGATTTTGTCACGTGATGGCCATTTTGAATAGTTACGTTCAAAATTTCCATCTGCGGCATAATCACCGAATTTTTTGTTACGATTTTAAATCAATCAGACTTATTTTTTTCTTATTTTGCAGTTGGTCTCGAAAAACATTAAATATGCAGTCAATAATAGGTTTAGTTGCATGTAAAAAATAAATAGTATTACAAATGATGAGGTCCTGAGGTAATTGAAATCTAACGTACACTAAAGAAATAAACTATTAAAAACTACAGTTTTTTATCCAATGTAAGCCTTTTAATTAGCCTAAGGCCTTAGAGCTAGCGCTAATTCTTAAGCTACAATTTGTAATTTATTACATTGTAACCAAATAATAATAATAATAATAATAATAAAAATAAGCCTTTTAAAACATATGATCTTACAAAGTATTGATTACAAAATATTTTACCATTCAAAGCGTTGATTACCACAAATGCAAATTTGATTGAAAAAAAATTTTTTCTTCAAAATTTAAGCAGTTTTTTCATTAAAATTAAAACACGGTACTGTTAAAACTATTAACAATCTGATCAAATTATGCAAATATTAATGAGCACTGATTGACTTAACAACAATATCTTCACTATAAGAGACATCAGGCAATATCATTCGTATGAACCCTTATTAAATTATGACTTTTAACGATTTTTTTTTTAATTAAAATTTATTGCAATCATGAAAAAGGTTTTGCTAGTTTTTTCACAACTGTTGACAGTTTATAAATTTTGTAAACATTGATTCCTTCGCTGTGCAAATCAGGGTAAAAAAAAATTCTTTGAAAAACCCTTAATTTGTTGCAATTTTTTTATTAAGTTTAAAAACGACTTCAACAATTTTTTAAAATTTTTTTTGTGGGATCACACATATTTTAATACGCGTTGATTGAAACCATAAAAATGCAAATCCTATGTTTGATTCGCGAGATATAGTGCATGACAGAAACGACTTTGAAGGTCATGGTGACTTAATGGTTTTTTATTTTTAATTTAATTTTTTTTGTAACCGCGAAAAAAGTTATACTTATGTTTTTACATCTGTTGAGAGTATAATTTTTTTATAAATATCGATTACTGTGTTGTATGAATCAGCTTAAAAATTTACTTTGTATAAAAAACCTCAATTTTTTACACTTTTTTTATTTAATTAAAAAATGGCTGCAAGAAATATTCTAAAAATTTGATAGAATCTTGCAGATGTTAATACGCGTCCATTGACACCGTGCAAATCGTATGTTTGGTTCACGAGATATAGTTCATGGCAGAAATGACCTTCAAGGGTCCAAACAGCAAACTCTCCCCACGGAAGTTTTCCAAAAACTGAACAGCTCTTAAAATTGACACCTCAACGAAGTCGAAACGACTTTATTGACGTGACTTATGCTCGTAGAAAAAACTGTCCATAAACGCACGTACATACACACACACAAACAACACTTAAACATACTTCTTTCGAAAAACACTTTAAATATACTCCAAAGACCTCAAATCGTAAAGATATGTTGAAAATTTCAATTTCGATTTTCGGGGCGATTATAAGAACTTCCCATATACTGGGAAGTTAAAAAGTATACAACGATTAAAATATCAATTTAGAACTATTATGTTTTGTACATATTTTTCAAATATGCTATTTATGAAATTTGTATGATTTGTAGCCTATTTTATTTTCTGCATCATTATTGTTAATTATTGCCGTATAGTATAACTAGCTTAAGCTTAAAGTTTTAAAAATACTGTCCGAATTGATTGTTTGCCAAAATCGTTAAGCAAATTTAAATGCAAACCGTTAAATATCTCAATGTAGGAAAAGTGCATCCAATGTCTTCAAGTGCCGGCTCAAGTAGCAGTGGAGGAAGTGGAAGAGGAAGAAGTGGTAGCAATTCTGCCAACGTAGCAGCTACAGATGCTAAACCTGATGCTAAAGATTCGAAAGCTAATCCGAAAATATCCAAAGCTCTAGGCACTTCGGCAAAACGGATACAAAAGGAATTAGCTGAAATCACGCTGGATCCACCTCCTAACTGCAGTGCCGGCCCTAAAGGAGATAATTTGTATGAATGGGTGTCAACAATCTTAGGACCCCCTGGATCAGTATATGAAGGTGGTGTATTTTTTCTGGATATACACTTTTCACCAGAGTATCCCTTTAAACCCCCGAAGGTAAAATTTGCATTAAGTTTTAAGTATAAATACTTCTTTACGACTTTTCTTCATCCCAAGGTCACTTTTCGGACAAGAATATATCATTGCAACATCAACAGCCAGGGAGTTATTTGCTTAGATATTCTCAAAGACAATTGGTCGCCTGCTTTAACAATATCTAAAGTTCTCCTATCAATTTGCTCGCTGCTTACTGATTGCAATCCCGGTATGTTCATAAACTGTAAAAAAAGAAACAAAGTAAATGCGTTTGTTCTTTAAGCCGATCCCCTGGTTGGAAGTATTGCCACTCAATATTTGCAAAATAGAGAAGAACATGATAGAATCGCTCGGCTGTGGACAAAAAGGTAACTTATGTTTAAAATAATAAAAAATATTGAACTCATATTCTTTAAGAAGAGTTGATACCAAGCCATATAAAAAAAAATTTATAAACTTTAAAAATTCTTAAGACTCTCCTGCATCCAATAATGACAAAAATATTTCTGGCCTACTATAAGTGAAAAAAATTTATTGAGAATAAGTACCGAAATATGAAAAAATTGATATATATTTTTACTTTTTTTTATAAGGAAGTTGTAATTGGTCTGAAAGTCAAAATCGAAATGTTCAATATTACTTGATGTTTTAATGTTATTAAAGTATGCCTCGCCTTTTTTAATGCATTCCTCGAAATGTCTTAAAATGACTCGAGCCTAATATTTTGATAAGATTCGGTTTGGCAATTTTTAACTTTCCAATATACATAGGGCAGTTATTGAAGTTAATCTGAAAATGAAAACCGAAGTCGAAATTTTCAACATATTCTGGCGGTTTAAGGTCTTAGGAGCTATTTAAAAGTATAGAGGTGTAACCGCTGTTAGTAGAACTTATTTATTTATAAAATTGAGACACCCACAAATTTTCCTTTTATTCTACTTTATATTTAAATAATTTCAAACAAATTGTTTCGTCCACTACTTGAGGACTTCATCAGTGATGAATGGGTTCATTTCCTAATTCTACCCTGAGATATTTATACAGACGTTTTCAAAAAACTACGGATGAAAATATATCTCCTAATGCGTTTAAGTGTTGCGGACAGCTTACGGATTAACCTAATTACTATGCTCGCGTTTTAACAATTTCAACAACCAGGTAGAGCCGTTACCTGAATCGGTATTCAGCAGGTCTTCTCTTCTGCGTTTGAAAATTTATTATTATATTATTATATATTAATTTATTTAATTGCCTAATACATAGGATGCTGACACTTCCCTTAAATGAAGAAGGCCTCAAAAAAGAGACAAATTATATACAGGAGCTAGCAGAAGTGAATGGTTATCAAAGAAATCAAGTCGATAGCCTAATAAAGAAGTGAGCTAGAGAAAAAACACGACAAAATCTATCAAACCTGGTAGCGGAGCAACCCCCCATAAAACGTTTAGTGGTAAACTACGAGTCACAAATAACGAGGAAAATGAGAAACGTGATGAAGAAGCACAACATCGATCTGATTTACACGAGCAGAGCAACAAAACTTGAAAATTTCTTAGGTTCGACGAAGGATCCTTTAGATAAGATGGGCAAAAGCGGAATCTACGAAATATCATGCCCTGAATGCGATAAGAGCTACATCGGACAGACGAAAAGATCTCTGGGAGTTCGTTTCAGTGAGCACATAAAGAAAGCTATGAACGTGAGAAAAAAGGGTGGAACAAATCATTTCAGGTCAAGAGTAGCAGAGCATATGGTGCAAGAGGACCATAAAATTAGGCCAGAGGATGTGGACATCGTCAGAATGACCGCGGACAATAGGAAGCTTGACATGGCCGAAAGTGTGGAAATTTTCAAACGCAGAAGAGAAGACCTGCTGAACATCGATTCAGGTAACGGCTCTACCTGGTTGTTGAAATTGTTAAAACGCGAGCATAGTAATTAGATTAATCCGTAAGCTGTCCGCAACCGTTAAACGCATTAGGAGATATATTTTCATCCGTAGTTTTTTGAAAGCGTCTGTATAAATATCTCAGGGTAGAATTAGGAAATGAATCCATTCATCACAGATGAAGTCCTCAAGTAGTGGACGAAACAATTTATTTGAAATTATTTAAATATAAAGTAGAATAAAAGGAAAATTTGTGGGTGTCTCAATTTTATAAATATTTAAAAGTGTTTCTAGAAATAAGTATGCATGTGTGTACGTACGTTCGTGGCCATTTCTTTCTGGAATGATATCTCACGACGTCAGAGCCGTACTGTTGTTGATGGCAACTGTGGATGTCGATAAAGAAAACACGTCGTTACATGGCGACAGTTTATTCGAGAAGAAGGATAGAAAATATGACAGCTCCTTTCATAGAGGTTATGACAGATGTCAGTACACTTAAGGGGCCGTTTACAACACCCCAACTTGGACTAATCAGTGATAAAATCACAGAACCAAACTTAGAAATTAACAATTCTCTTTGACAAACAATTCAAATAAATTCTATATTAAACTTGATTCACTGTTAGTCCACTCCAAACCGAGGCCCTTTGCTCCGAACTCCATCTTACCAGCGCTAACTGCTTTGGTTAAACAATCGGCGACATTCTTTTCTGACGAAACATATTCAAGTATGATGAGCCTATTGATGACATATTGTCGATAGAAATGGTAGCTCACCGCAATGTGTTTGACTCGAGGGCTGAATGCGACTTGACTTGCCAATGCCATGGCACTTTGATTATCACATTTAATGACGATGCTCTTCAACTCCACGAACTGGCGGATGACAGAAACTAACCATAATGCTTCTTTTGCCGCGTGTGACATAGCGACATACTCCGCTTCTGTGCTGGAAACCGCAACAGACTTTTGTCGTTTGCACGACCATGTGACAGCTCCACCTGCCAATATGAATACATACCCAGAGTACGACTTCCGCTCGTCCGATTCATTCGCCCAGTCTGCGTCGACAAATCCGCTTATTGGTCTGGTGTCTCCTCGCCGATATGCAATTTGATAGTGACTGGTGCCGCGAACATACCTCAGAATACGCTTGACGGCCATCCAATGAGTTGATTTATAGCAATCGTTGAAGCGACTGACACTGCTGACTGCAAATGCCAGGTCTGGACGGGTTGCCTGTACTAAATACAACAGGCATCCAACCGCTTCACGATACGGGACATCTTGCTCCAACTTGAGTCCATCAGACCCTGTCAGCTTCTGCGACGAATCACAAGGGCTACCGACCGGTTTGCAATTCTCCATGCCGTATCTTTCCAAGACCTCATTCGCGTACGACTCCTGGTTGAGAGTGATAAAGTTTTCCTCATACTTAATCGTCATGCCTACACAAGTCTTCGCCCGACCCAAGTCTTTCATATAAAACTTTGTAGACAACTTCTGCTTTAGTTCATCTCGTGTCGTGGCATCCTTCCAGAAAATCAGGAAATCGTCGACGTAGATGGCAACAACCAAATCCCCGTTCTTTCCAATGTAAACACATGGATCTTCCTCCGATTTCAACAACCCGAATGACAGCAATGCCGCGTCGAGGCACTGATTCCATTGTCGACCGCTTTGTTTAAGCCCATACATTGCTTTATGTAGCTTGCACACTCTGCCGGAGCCATCTTCGAATCCGTCCGATTGCAATGTATAAATATCTTCATACAAATTACCTTGAAGATACGCGGTGACAGCATCCATTTGGTCAATTTCCAGTCCACGTTGAACTGCTAGTGCAATCAAAATGCGAAGTGAACTATATCGAACGACTGGTGAAAACGTTTCACCGTAATCAATTCCATATTTATGCAAACATCCCTTCGCAACGAGCCGTGCTTTGTACCGCACGATTGAACCATCCTCAGCACGCTTGGTTTTGTATACCCACATGGTTTTTATGAGCTTTCGACCTTCAGGTAAGTCCATCAACGACCAAGTGCCGTTGATTTCAAATGATGCCAATTCGTCCTTCATGGCCTCAATCCACTTCTCACGAGCAGGTGATTCGATGGCCTCTTGACGGCTTATTGGATCTTCCGCCGTACAGTCTCGTGCGAAGTATGAGACAAATCCGTCTCGAACAACTGGCTTTTTCTTTCTTTCAGAACGTTTCGGCTCGCCTGGCGTATTAGGCAACTTGATGGCTGGTTTAAAATCCGGATCATCTGAATCGTCCAATATCCGCTCGTCGATAGGGGTCACTTCACCCACGTTCTCGGCTGATTCATCAAGTTGAGCTGGCTTTGAAGCTACTATCCGCAACGAATAATGATCCCATTTTGGCTGGTTTTGGTGTCAGGAATGTCACATCTCGACTGGTAAACACGCGTTCGCTTGCCGGGTCATAAAAGCGCATGCCTTTCTGTGTATCCGCGTAGCCCACGAAATACATCTCGACTGCTTTCCTGTCCCATTTCTGGCGTTTCTGCTTCGGCACGTGCACCATTGCCGGTGATCCAAAGATCTTAACTTCTGATAAATTAAGCTTTTGTCCTGTCCAGATTTCTTCTGGAGTGCCTTTCCCACTTGATCCCACAGTCGCTTTTCCATTTCCGCATCAGCAAGCATACAGCGAGCACGCTCCACGAGCGTACGGTTCATTCTTTCAGCGACTCCATTTTGCTGAGGAGTGTAGGGGATGGATGTTTCGTGGATAATTCCGGCTTTGGAGCAAATCGATTGCATGGTTTGATTACAAAACTCCATGCCATTGTCTGAACGCAATCGTTTGATTCTGCGTCCTGTCTGGTTTTCAACCAAGGCCTTGAAGCTCTGAAATGCCTGTGCGACTGCTGACTTTTCGCTCAAGAAAGAAACAAATACCTTTCGTGAGAAGTCATCGATCATAACGAGGAAATACCTGGCTTTTCCTAATGTAGGTGTCTCCATAGGTCCACACAGGTCCATATGAATTAATTCGAGCACATTCCGTGTCCAAATTGTGACCTCATTCTGCTTGAAAGCAGCACGCGTTTGCTTTCCTTCAGCACAACTGACACATCCATCCAGATCTTGTTTTCTTCCGTCGAATACAACTCCACTATTTGCTGACCGCAACCGCTCCATTCCTCCATAGCTCATGTGACCCAGTCGGCGATGCCAGTCGACCACCTCGCTATCCTTTGCCAACATACACCCCACATGCTGTGCACCAACACGATATACTCCGTTGTATGACTTCACCTGGATCAGCTTCTGTCCTCGAGCGTTGAATATTTTGCACCAGTTCTTGCTGAACGATACACTGTTTCCGGCATCTGTTATAGTTCCTACAGACAGCAGGTTTGCTCCCAATTTCGGAACAAACAGCACGTTTCGAACAACAATGCCGATTCCGTTGACACTGATGTGCACGGTCCCACATCCATTTACTGGCAAACGTTCGTCGTTCGCGATAGAGATATCCGGATATTCGATGCTCTTGAAATCCGATAATATGTCTCGACGAAACGGCATGTGCCGCGATGCTCCACTGTCGATGAACCAATCTTCCTTGCAATAATCACCCGCAACTGCGGTAATTGCATTCGCGTATTTCGCGTCTGGTATCTTCCCTGCGTAGTTTACACGTCTGGACTCGACGTTCGATGCTCGTGAGGGGCATTTAATTTTGTAGTGTCCGAGTTGACCGCATCCGAAACACTTCACGTTTGTTCTTGCACCTCCGTTGCTCTTCTCTGAGCCACTTACATTGACTGGCTTCGTTAGCCTTCCGCTACTGCCAAAAAATGCTGTATCTGTCTTGCCGCTCGCCGGAGTCAACGTTAATAGCACCCATTTGACCTTCTCCACACTAATGGTCGTGCCGCTACCTGCGAGACCCATCACAAACGGCTGGTATTTCTCTCCAAGTCTACCGATCATTAGCAAAGCGACGACTCTGTCCTCAATGATCACCTTGGCGTCCGTGCACCGTTTCCATGACTCCATCATCTTACCGATGAAATCGTCAATTGACGCACAATTTTCTAATCGCGTCGTTGTTAAGCCAACGATAGCTGCCACTTCACGATCTAGTCCGGATTCTGCGAAACATTTCCCCAACATATTCCATGTGGCCAGCGGAGTCGCCGCATCATCGAAATGGTTCGTCACCGTTGAATCACACGCGAGGTATAGCCAACCCATGGCCTCCTGCAGCTTTTCGCTATCTGTTTCCGTGGCGGGGGCTGGCGCGACACACTTCGCCAACTTACGTGTGCGTAAAAATGCAAGCATCGATCGCTTCCAATCTCCAAAATTTTCTCTGCCTTTCAGCTTCTCGAATTGGATTTCTCCCTTCGGCATCGCTTGGCTGTTGAACGTTGACCACGTTGAATTTTGATTGCTGATCATACGCGACAGCTTGAAATTATTTAGGAAAATAATTGCACACACTTGTTAACCGCTTCTCTCCGGTTTTATTTTCGACATCTGGGCCCATAACCTGTTGTTGATGGCAACTGTGGATGTCGATAAAGAAAACACGTCGTTACATGGCGACAGTTTATTCGAGAAGAAGGATAGAAAATATGACAGCTCCTCTCATAGAGGTTATGACAGATGTCAGTACACTTAAGGGGCCGTTTACATCACGTACAGATTTCGTTAAGGTGTTAACAAAGCTTCCTAGCATTGAACTAAGCTGATTAGGTTTTGGTAAGATTCGGTAATGCAGTTTTTCGTTTTGACACGATATCTCATGAACGAAACGTTGTATTAACGTCGTTTAAGTGTTCATCAAAATGTGTTAATATTTGTAAGGATCCATTAAATTTTCGATAAATTTAATGAAAGTGTTTTTTTAGT
Organism: Oxycera nigricornis; assembly: GCA_963942545.1. NCBI lineage: Eukaryota > Metazoa > Arthropoda > Insecta > Diptera > Stratiomyidae > Oxycera > Oxycera nigricornis. Next base: position 61,506,036 of record OZ012661.1, on the reverse strand, counting down.
TTAATAGAAAAATCGTAAAAAATAGTTTTTTTTTATTTTTAATGTTTTTTGCACTTCTGGCAATCAAAGATTTAAAAAATCGAATGCAAGATATTGTTTTTAATTTTTTTTCTTGTTATTTGCATAAAATCTTTTATTTGAAAATAAACCATTAATAGTTATTTATACTCGTATTATAGTACTGAATTAGGAGCATAGTACTGAATAAGGAGTTGATACGAATAATATCTGATTTCACTTACTCTTATGATGTATTTATGGTTTCGGTCAAAGCGTAGTCATTTTTATAATTTGGTACATATCAATAAATTTAGTACAGCCTTTTTTAATCTAATAAAAAATGCAAAATAATTAATTTTTTCTCAATTTTTATTTTCAGTCTGATTTGCACTTGTAACAATCGGTAATATGAAAAATCTGTTGCTTTTAAACAGTACTTATAAAACAAAAAGAAAGTACGATTAATATTGACCCATTCCACTTACTGTAATATGTCATTATCTTTATTATTATTATTTAAAGTTTCATTATTATTAATGTTTTTATTAGATACGTAGGTATTACTGGGAAGTTATTCCTGTGAACCTTAAGGGGGGTAAGGCATTAAAAGGCATTTTTTAAAAAAAAAATAACTGAATGCATAATATCTCAAGAATATTGTATCAAAATTTCAAGGCGATTGGAGTAAAATTGACGAAGTTCTGAGTTATGATAAACTTCGCTTATGAATGTTTTATACCAGATTTTTTAGTGTTGAAAAATTTAAAGCGTTTTCCCCACAACTCGCGTTTTCAAAGTCGGTGCCCCTCATAACTTCAAAACTACTGCACCGATCCTTTTGAAATTTTGAACATTATCTCTGTACATAATTTACGAGGTAACGCTGGAGAGCTTTTCTCAAATTTGTTAATAATTTTAATTTCACAATAACAAATTAGCCGATTTTTTCGCAAAAAATCGCGTGTTTCTCTTCATAGTGTTCCAAAAAAGTGAAAAATTAAAATTTCAAAAAAACCCGTTACCTGGGGAAAACTGTTATCTAACGAAGGAAATTTGATGTTTTGATTTCAAATGATCCAGCGCACCAAGTTATGAGGGGCACCTCAATTTTACTATTTTCCGAGACACGTCCGAATAATTGCTGCCATTGCCGTATTTTTTAATATTTCTTCGTGTAATTTTTTTTATATTTATTTTTAATGTACCATTAATTTTAATACAGAGATTTTAACTGTGTTGTCACTAAAAATTCTCAAAAACCCGCTTTTTTAGTACGAATTAACCCCTTAAAAGTCGCACGAAACAACTTATTTTTGTTAGCTTTTGCCTGTTCAAATTTCTGCTCAATTTTGAATAACTTGAGATAACTGCCCTTCGAAACTGCAGAACTGGAAGAAGAGGTTTCAAATGAAACAGATTGGCCCGAAGATGATACAAAAGCTTCATGTATTGCCTCAGAAGTAATTTCTTGGTAACATTTTTATTCTCTCATTAAAAACAAGCACGTTGCAGTGCATTGCCAAAAAAGAAAACAGTAATCAAATGCATGGAATATTACACGCAACTAATGAATATGGGACAATTTTTCATCCATTAAACCAAAATTGAAAGGAGATTGACTATTTTGCATTCTTACGTAATTATAAAATGTCAACTTACTGGTACTGAGTGGACCACTAATTGAGAGAGATGCTCATTCACTGAGATTGAAAGTGATGACATTTTCATGGTCCAATAAATTATTGAGATGGTATTTTAAGTTTTTAACTGTTTTTCCTAGATTGTGGGGTGAGTGAAATTTAGGGCGGGTGATTAACCGAATCATTGTCACTAATATATTGAAGCTCATACATATATAGAATTAATTCCATTCTAATCGCAAGATACGTTTATTTGTATTTTGACAAATCGGAGAAATCCTAATGAATTCTTGGAGCTATTGCCAAACTAAATAGTAAAGATGAAGTTAAATGGAGAAGGCTTTGACTTGATGGCCAACACGTTTCATGTTTGCAACTTTTATGTAGTGCTGTTTAATCCTTAGCTTTGTGGTATTTAGAGGGTGACCTGTTAGTGTGCAGTTTTAGAGCTCGATGTCATCTGTCGCTAAGGCAACTGCGTCCCAATTTTCAGTTATGTCACTGAACGGACATCATATTCAGTGACATTTCGTGGCTATTTTGGATGACATTTTGTGGCTTTTTTGGGTGAGTTGACAACGTTGAATATTGATTGATTAGCAACCTGACTATCGGTGAAACTGCTTAAATTTGTAGATTTTTTTTTTGATTTTGTGTATTGTCATGAGCTTTGCTTGAAAACGCTGAAGTTGTCAGAAGGATAGTGTTCGACTTAGCTATTAAAAGAATAAACCGAATCAAACTTTTCCTCTATTCCGTCCAAGCTAATTTCTTTGTGATACAAGAGTGCCTTTGTCGGAGTTTTTCTTAGTGGAATTTCGATCCGACAGCTGGTCAAAGCAAAACGTATCTCTGTGCACTGTGCATTTTTCGTTCATTTTGTGAAGCTGAATAATAAAATTAATCAAAAGTGGATATTTGTCATTCCGAACTTTCATGTATGAAAGTGATAGTGTAGTCAAACACGGTAGCTTTTCTAAAGCATCACTCTGCTATTTTATTTCCCTCATATTCAAAGCGAAGCAACAAGAGAGAATTACTGCTTAACGCGCGCAGTTGACAGTATTTCCCCTATCGAGAAAAGCGGCAATACTGTATTATCAGCTTCCAAGAAAAATATAATAGCCACCAAAAATATGGGCCATCAAAAAAGCACGAAAGTCCTATACCTATATTCATTAACAAGGTGACTCATACAAGGAAGTGAATTGGGACTCATGTGCAAAGGATGTTGCGGAATATAATGAACAAAACATAGCCGATGATCGGTTCGTTGTTAAAGATGAGATAGAGCGTGCCGTCAATACTATATATATCATCAAAAATCACGCTTTGCACGAACAAGTACCCTTCCGCTTACCCGCCGAAACTTGACAAGTACGGAAAAATTTCGAAGTTTACTTTGAGCCTCATCCGTACAAAAACCAATGGAAAAAATAAAATTAAAGAGGGCTTTCCACAGGAATCTTAACTCAATCAACTAAGTACGCTCAATTACGGGCTGATATTAACCGTTTGGATTCGTTCATTACAGAAAGTCTTAACGCTGATATGAACTCGGCTTTCAAGAAACGCAATGCAACCCACCTCTCACGTTTTTCGTGAAATCAACAAATTTGACGGTTCGCCTTCTCACATGTAATAAATCCATGAAAACCCAATATTATCCGAATGAGAAATATTTTTAACTACTGAGCAAAATATTAAAATTTATATTTATTCCATATAAATCTTTACTTTGTAAGGCAATCTCCAAATCGCAGCTTAAATGCCAAAGTGCAGATGCAAGTGAACAGCTTTGTTCACGGTCACATTGGCTCATATCTGTGTGTTCACAAAAGCTCCACAATCTTTATTGCGAACTTTAGAATTTTTTCGCAGAAGATAAGTTTATCTCTATCATACGATCTCTGAACAAAATAAAATCAAGGCCAATTATGACAAAATGTGCCTGGGCACTTTTTAAACCACTCATTAACAATTATATTAATGATATTGACTTCACTAAACCTTGGAAGAAGGCATTGCTCATTCCAATTCAAAAAAATGTTCGAACGGACAGCTCTCTTCGCTAAAATCCATCTTTAGGCTCTCCGATCTGGGTAAAATCCTCGAAAAGTTTTGCTCCGCTTATTCTCAAATCTTGCCTAAAGATCAAATTAGTTTTAAGCCTAAAACATCGTCAGAACAAGCTGACCTCTCATTTTACGATTTTTTCTCCACCGATCTTCAAAAATGAACAACTGCGAATCGACTCCGGTTCAGGTCTCTCACTTTTTAATTTTCATCTGCATGATTTTTTCACCAAGAAACCAACCACCAAAACTCTTCTCTGTCGCTTGAGCGGAGTAGAATTGATTATACTCTGCTAAAACTTTGATGTATGCAGATTACATAAGCAAAAGGAAAGGCACCCACAACACTAGGAAGCACTAAGAAAATCGACACCCATATTCGCATGGTGAACGATTAAATCAACGATTGGTCTCTCTGAATCAATGCGAAATAAATGCGATCTGATCTGCTTCCGTAACGCCAATGACAAAAGTCATTAAAATGCACGCTTAAAGTAAGCAATTATCCCTCTCATTTAATGGCAACAATATACCCCTAAGAAACTCCATCAAATATATCGGTGACATATTTATCCACAGGTTGAAATTTATTCTGCATGCACAAGCAATACTACGAAAGGCAACATGTGAGTCAGCCGTACTTGCACTCTTGATCTCCAAAACCTGTGAGCTAAAAAACGCTAATTATGTCCATAATCACTTTCTGCTTCTCTGTTCGACTTACCATATTCACCTCCGCTGCGGAAGACTTAAAATTTTACGAACGAAAGATCTTTAGAAAATGGCCCACAATACAGAAGGCCTAATAAGAAGTTCTACAAAAATCGTATTCTTTATGAGGAAAGTATCATCGTCCCTCTCCTGCTTTATTTTACCGAACAAGGCATTCATCGCCTGAACAAATGGTCCATCCACACGGCTTCCACGGTGAACGAGCTATTTCATCGTAATCATTGGCTGTCGCTTCTCAACACCTATCTCCAATATAGTAACTACTTCCGCTTTTCACACTACTCGCAGTACCAAAAACATCCGTTTTAATTATTTACAGCCGGGAACGAGAATAATCTGCACTCGGAAGAAAGAGTAGGCAACAAGATACTATTATTAAGACAATTTTGTTAGCATTGAGCGATTTTTTAAGCTGTAAAAAATCTCGATTTAATCAACAAATTGCAATTATATTCAACTTAAAATAAATCACTAGATAGTAAGTTCTCTACAAACGTGAAAAAATCGGACTTGTTGCCAACTTGATTTAAATTTATGTCGCTGTCAAACTATTCAACTGTAACGGTTATCAATTTCAATTATTACATGTACTTCAAAAGCCTCCATGAAAATTTGTGAATCTGTAGTACGTAGAGCCCCAGTAATGGTAATATATGCAAATTTTTGGATATATATATATATATATATATATATATATATATCTTTATATCTATATATATATCTATATATATGTATATCTATATATATGTATCTATATATATATATATATATATATATATATATATATATATATATATATATATATATATTGGGTGGAACATTCGTCAGCCAATCTGTGTGTATGAGAAATTGGCAAAATATTTAAAGAAAAATATTTGTTCAAGTAAATAAAAAAATGGAACGAGCAGTCGAGTTAAGAGCGTGAAGCAATAAAGTTCGAAAAACCAGAATTCCGAATTTGAGTTTTTTCTTTTTCCGAGTTTTATACGAATCTACATTCGTCACGTACGCGTGTGAATTGTACCTGATTAAATCTATATAATTAAACGGCTAACATGAATTTTGTGGTACCATTTTAGCCGTTGTTTCTGGACCGATTTTCATAAAAAATACATCAATGGAAAGAGAATATCCTGTAGATGTGCAGAATTGTATTTTTTGTGAAAATCTGTTTGGAAAATATAGAGAGAGAAAGGAAAATAGATTTTCTTACTAATACATACACAACGTTGAACGTTCACATAGCGATAAATACGAATGATATACTAGCCTTCACTATCAAAATAGAAAATCTAAGGGTCTATAGGGTGTGTAGTGCATACGATGGTGATTTGCCCTTGCACGAGGGAGTCCCAGGTTCGTATCCAGGACTGGTCCAAGTGTTTTAGTATCATTTTTGAAAGCTATTAAATCATCAAATTTCACTACATTTAGCAATATTTTCATTCTCACTTTGCACCGTTCATGTTGTATTGTATTTAGCCGTTCACTGGTTCGTTGTTGTGTTATAGCTTGCTCTCTGGGGACCATTCGTGTGTATTGTATTTAGCGTCGCCGCGGTAAACATGAATTTCGTGGTACCATTTTAGCCGTTGTTTCTGGACCGATTTTCGTAAAAAATACATCAATGGAAAGAGAATATCCTAAAGATGTGCTGAATTGTATTTTTTGTCAAAATCTGTTCGGAAAATATAGAGAAAAAAATAGAAAATAGATTTTCTTACCAATACATACACATCGTTGAACGTTCACACAGCGATAAATACCAATGGTATACTAGCCTTGACTACCATGATAGAAAACCTGATCTTCTGTGGGCTGTGTAGTGCATGTGGTGGCAATTTGCCCTTGCACGCGGGAGTTCCAGGTTCATATCTAGGACTGTTGCAAGTTGTTTTAGTTTCTTTTTTGGAAGCTAATCAACAAATTTCACCACATTTTGGAATATTTTCATTCACACTTTATACCGTTCATGTGGATTGTGCGTTCACTGATTCGGTGTTGTGTGATAGCTTTCTCTCTGAGGATCATTCGTGTGTATAGCGTCGCCGTTCATTATGCAAATGTATACGTACATTTCATCAATTTCATATTTCATATTTTGTTAGTTTGTTTTGCTGAAGGTCGTCTAACATTCCACGAAAAAGCGTTTTCAGTTGAAGAAAACTTTCAAGATTTAAAAACGATGTTTGATTTTCCTAACATTATTTACAACAACCGGTTTGGTAGATCTCAAGAATGTGAAAATCGAATGATGACATGCGCAAAACGCTTAGCATTGTTATACGTTCGAGACGCATTGAAGCGCCAATAATTGAATAATGATTTTTAAACATTATTAAAATTCATAAACATTATTTAATCACAATAGAAAAACAAATTTAGCTTGCCGTTTTATTATATTGATTGATGATTTAAGTTAAATTCAAAAACCATTTCGTCTGGCACACCCAGACTTCTTCATAACATTCTCGGATATGCACAGGGACTTGAAACCCCATGTTAAAAAATACAACATCGAAGTGGTACCAAAGAGCGGTATTCAACTAAATAATAGCATATCGACGGAAAAAGACAAACTGGAAGGAGGAGAAAAAAGTGGGATATACCAGGTTGCATAAGGGAAACTATAGAGATAGAGTAGATAGAGTAGAGTACCTGTAGGGATTAGAATGAATATTAACTTAGGGAATGGAGCAATTAAGCTGATTAAATTTTGCGATGAAAATGTAAAACGTTAGGGATTAAAATAGAAACACAGAACTTAGGGAATTGGTTATACACTGAAGAAGTCTGGGAGTGCCAGAAAAAATGTACGTCTGCTTTAATAGTTTAAATACACGTTTTTAAGGAAATTTTGGAAAAAGGTTTTTGAATTAACTTAAATTTGTGAAAGCGTGAAAATAAGGGTTCTAACTGAGATTGATGACTATTCGATCGAATTTCTAGAGTCAGTTATAATAAAATCATCATTGCACTCGAATTTCGAGTGCTAGATTCTGCTAGTATCTTTTTTATTTGATTTGGGCACTAAATCTTCATAATTTTTCGCAAACGGCTTATATTTTTGAAGTATTCTTTTTTCCGCACAGAAGTTTCTCCTCGAAGTACATTTGGCTTTCCTGATGAAGTTTTTGAATTGCCTCAGTTGAAATTTGTTAAAGATCAAACATTAGACGCTTTAGCTTGAATGAAATACGGCTTACTCTCCCACAACTTTAGAATGTCCCTGTTACATCACGGGGCTTTTATTTCCCTCGCCTCGTTGAGTTACATGCAGATTTTGCTGCTTCTTTGAAGGAAAACTTAAAGGTCTCAACGCTTACGTCACATATTACTCCTTTTGAAGTAAATTTATTTCATTTTTAGATGATATTTATTTGAAATATATTTATTTGTATTTTTGAAACCTTAGAATTAATTAAATATTTTGATCTTCTCAAATTTATTGACGGGCTACAACGACTTATACGAAGAAATAATATTGTGTCTTAAATAAATAAAGATTAACTATATTTGCAGCCACAAGCAACAAGTAGATTACTAAATTTGGTACGTTTTTCAGTATGCTGTTTCGAAGTATTTTTAACTTCCATATATATAGGCAAGTTATTGTAATTGATTCGAAATCGAAATTTCAATATATCGTTACGTTTTAAGATCCTAGAAGAATAAAAAAAAGCTGATACGAATAATATTACTTAATTTCCCTTATTCTCTTGATTTCCTATGGTTTTGATCAAACGTAAAATTGAAATAATTTGGCACACTTTTGAACATGTAATTATTTGACACATTATATGTACATTAATTTATATTTGAGTCTATATTTATTACATTATGTGTAACTCTGAATTCGTCGATGTTTTAGTTTATTTTTTGTCAGTATATTTCCAGTAAATGTATACTTTTTGCTGTTTAACAAACGGTTGGAGTGCAATAAGTTCAATTTATATTCTACTTCATTTCTCTTCAATCTACTCTAATTTTTTAACAACTTCTACTTAGAAAACTGTTCACGAAGTGTAAACCCTTATCTCAACAGCGTTTCCAGACAATTTGTGTCATTTATCTTTAAGTTGTTTGTTTTCTTTTGCAGTTTGAGTTTATTAAAAAATAGTAATCAAAAATGCGAAAATTTTGTTAGGAATGTAAATTTCGGCCCACTTGTGGCAGTTTATAACGTCGGCATTTAATCTTTGTTCCTTAATAAAATAACTGATTTTTCGCAAGTTTTATCGGCTACATCATTATTTAAAACAAATTTCTCAGAAAAGTTGAAAATTGAACTACACCGCCAAATGAACGCTTTTTAGTTACTCTCTGCTTCTAACAACTTATGAATCTTAATCCTCGCAGTTGGTGAATTAAGTAAACTACAGTCACCTTCATTATTAAATGCGTACAACACTTTAATTTTCCTAAAAGCTTAAAAATGTGTCTCTCGTATAGGTTCTAAAATTGAGATAAGCCACTGCGTGTTTTATTGGACGATTCATATTATTTTTGAGTTGGCAACAACTATGTAGTTTTAAAAACGTAGTATGTATACTGTAAAGAACAGAACTATTATTTTAAAATTCCTGGGAATCGTTTGGCATATTAGCTTGATTTATATAAGTTGTAAAATGCTCTTTTTCTAATTCAAAATAGTTGTTGCACCATTTTTAGAACAAGAGTCAATAGCATTGTTCAACGAGTCAAGAACATTCGTTAAAATTATGACCACACACAGTACTAAGCATTTTTGTCAATTATGTCAAATATCTAAACTGCTTAGGTATTTCGTGATGTTAAAGAGAAAGTACATGGTATTGTATAAAAAACCGAGAATTCGTTGAAGGAAGATGCTTTTCTTATTTACTAGTTCTGTGAGCTAATCATTCCTTTTTGATAATTTCAGATAAAAATTGAAGTTTGTCTTGGGCATTGGATATATTTATATAGAATAAAGACGTTCAATTCCACTTTTCCACTTATGTTTAAAACTTTTTTCATGGAATATTTGAAAATCCTTCGTTCATCCAAGTAGACTTAATGCCTTTTTTGCCGATTCATCTACTCTCTATTTCTGCTATCAGTGCAAAAGCAGCGTGCCCCATTTTGGTCAATTATGATGCAACGCCATCACGATTTTTAGCACCCTATCAGCTAAGATTCACTATTCATTACTCTGCCGTATATCACGGCCTATGAACATTTAATGTTAATCAAATATTTCATTCAAAAAAAACGGAATGAATGATCACTAAGCGAAGCTCAGGGGTTTGCGTATTTGAGCAGTTTTTATAGTCGCCCCTTTTAAATTTGAAATTATTGAACTGGAAAGCTCCAGCTCATTTGCCACAGCTTTATAAATTATCTACGATTTTGATATTTAAAAGTTGCCGTTGCCGCGCCACCGCTCGCCAGAGAATTTTGCGACCCAGAAACTACAATCGTAGGTATTCCGAGCGAAAATTGAACGGTATTTGCCAAGCAGAGTTCAGATTTCTCGTTTCTGACCACGGTGCGAACCCGCCCGACATAGGCCACACATAACTCCAAGGTATATGGCTAGCCCTGTTTTATTCGTAAATCTATAGATTCTCACCTAGATAGAACAGAATATCACCAGGCCTAGCACAATTAATCGTGGATTCTTCGAGCTGAAAATAAGTTGTTTTACAATATTCGTAGTACTACTAGTAGTAGTAGTATAGAATTTAAAAATAATATATTTCATTGAAGCAAAATGAGTTAATTAAATTTTCTTGATTAATGTGGTGGAAATGATTTGACATTACTAACGTTTCATCCAAATTCTTTGTTAAACAACTTTCAACTAATTTGTGAAAAGTAAAAAAACTTCCACTATACATTTACATAAAACAATCAATCAATAAATATTTATGCACGTTTGCAAAGACTATCGCTAAAATTTATACATAGAAAAAAATCAGAAACGCTTGATTAAGTAACAATATAGAGTTTCGCAAAAAAAAAGCATGGAAAATATGAATAAAACTAAACGTCTTACTCATAGAAGTAATCGAAAATATGATACAAAGGCAACTTAAACAAGCATTTTTTTAATAGAAGGAAGAAAAAAAGCAAAAAAAATCTCTAGATTGGCATAAATGGAAAAGAAAAATTTAAGTAAAAAATATTGGAATCAATTAAAATCTGCGCGCATAAAATTTTACAGCCATCAGAAAAAAAGAATAAATAAATATACATTTTGTTAGTAACAAAATATATATTAGAAAAGGATAAAATAAAACATTTTCTTGTCACTTCCGTATGAAGGTTATAATAATAAAGATTTTATAACATAACATTAATATGAATTGATTCTTTTTTAGTTTTAGTGATATTCTTGAAAGTGCTGAAGGCAAAAAAAGACTTATTGGGACACTGCATACAGTACGTGTCAACTTGTTTGGCCTTTTTGCGTGCATTCGTTGATATAGATGCAGTTGAAAGGGAAGTGTAGCACTTAATGCAACGTAATCGCTTTCGTCTGCCATTTTTGGTCAATTCTGTAGACTTTTGCAGCATATGTTTTCTCTGTGTCGATCGTTGTGCTTCGGAAAGGTCGTTCGTTAAGTTATATGAAAGCAGACTCAGAATTATATTCTGTCCGGGACGTATCCATCAACTTCTTCATCAAAATCAATAAAACTATTTTCCCCGTCAGTATTTTCACTTTCGACTAAAGTAGCGCGAATTTCTTGCGAAGACAGTTTACGCGCCATATCACAGCTTTCGACCACTGACTAGTTCTCCATAAAACACTAACCGATAAAACTAACCGACTCATAAAATAAACAATTTTGATGTGATCACCAGTGATGCAAGCACGATTTTTTAGAGTTTGCATGTTCCAGACGCCAATGAATCACCAGAAAACACTATCAATTAAAGTGCACAATCTTATTTAGGCACACGCGACTATGATTTTACAGAGCGAAAAATTCTAAGAAACACTGTAAACCCGGCATCAGTTGGCGTCTGGGGGTAGACTTTTGACGTGCTCACCGGTGATGCATTGGCGTCTGCGGACAGTTTTTTGACGAGCTCACCTACCAGTATTAGTCGAAATTAATATATCTTTAATATTTTCTTTTGGCTACATACGTAAATTATCAAACATTTACTCTTCATTCGCTCGTTAATTTTATTTAAATAGTTCGGGTTATATTCCGTGGGTTTTTGCCGTGATACCATTTACTGGAATTGTTTTATTTGATTTTCTCTTAAGTAGTTGGTTTATTCCAATTTTTGTATTGCATATAGAATGACAACTCGACACAGCCCGCCAGCCATAGGTCGCCCCAGCGACGTTGTCTGCCCAATATGTACCCGAGTCGCCCATTCTGTCGGAAGATATGAAAATCGAAAGCGGATCTGAATCGCAGGTCTTTCGACAGAAGGGGAAGCTCAACTTATGGCTCACATTCACGGAACAATACCTAAGTCAACACGATACCAAACCCGATAGCATACAGCCCGGCGGAAACCAGAAATACACCAGCAATCACGTTGGAACAGCTGTAGCAGTAGTTACCACAATTAGTGTGAGACGCGGTCAGGCAAGAAAAAGAGATCCTATCCCAGGCGCCCATTTCACCAGGTCCATTGCAGTTGGATTACCGCCAATGCCATCTGCACCACACTATGACCATTTTCGCCAGATAATAGCCGATTCGAGTGATTTTTACACAGAACCTTCATACAAGGCTGGAATCTGAAACTTAGTGGTCGAATGGGATCCTTCCCAAAGGACAAATTTTTGTCCACACTAACACGAAACACCCTCTGCAGAAACATCGAATTTTCATGCCGGTTTCTGCACGTGCTGCAGAATAATACTGGAGGTACTTGCGTGGCGCGGATTACGTAGAATGGCATATGACAACAATTGATGTGTGTGAAATTTATGTGGGATTTCCGTTTCCCACTTCAAAACGATTAATCAGTTTCACAATTAATTTAGCTTGGTCTCGCGCGTTGTTGTTTTTTGCGTCCTTCACTCGTTCGTCGTTCTTCGAAAAACTTCTATCACTTCTGTCATTTCTGTCAAAGTCGGCCCTTCATTGTGAACGCACTGTCTCCAGCGCGCGCGCGGGAAATTCAAATTTGAATAATGAAAAATCCCACATCCCGGCTATCCTGCTCAGGCGCCGTCCTCGGCGCTGCCTTCGTCCTCTTCGTCGGGATCTGACTCAAGGCTCATGCCCGAGTCCTGGTTCTTCGGGTACCGTTTCATGTGGTCGGCAGATGCCGTTGTTTCGCCAGGTCCCTCGTGCTCGCCGATCCTCTCGACGCCATACCGCTCGTTTGGTCTTATCGTGGTGACCTGTACGGCTCTAGGTATTTCCGATGCCAACCCTTCCCCGAATTGAGTCCTCTTGATTGTAACGACGTCACCGACTTCGTAGGGTCTTGCCATTTTACGCTTGTGGTTGAAACTCTTGCGATTTTCCTCTTGGACTCTTCTGATGCTTGCCATGGCCTCGCCTCGGAGTTTAGACCTCCCCTCGCGGAGGATGCTGATGACTTCCTGATCGATGATTTCTCGCAGGGCCATGTCGTCTTTCAGATGCATCTTGGTCCCAAAAAGTAATTCGAATGGGCTGGATCCAATGCTCCGACTGTAGGAAGTATTGATGCACTGTTGCAGCGTATCGACGTGCTTAAACCACTCAGAGGGGTTCTCCATAGAAAGTTTGGTCAACACGGGGATGATTATTCCATTGACTCTTTCGACTTGGCCATTTCCCGCGGAACTCCCGTCGTGATGGAGACATGTTCGATGTTTTCTTGTTCGCAGTACTCTTTGAAGGCGTTGGACCTGAAAGCGGCTCCACGATCTGAGATGATGCGTCTTGGATTCCCGAAAGTCACGGCCTGTGATTTCATCCTGGTGATGACTTCTTCACCCGTGGTCGACTTAGTGGAGTAAATCCATACGAACTTGATGAAAGCGTCTGTGACCACGAAAAGGTGGTTGTAACTTTTCCTCGTAGAAGGCATGGGACCCAGGTGGTCGACGTGGTACGTCTCAAAAGGTCGGTCAGCTTTGTCGATGGGATGCAACAATCCCTCAAGTTTTCCCTGTTTCCTCTCGGCTAAAATGCATACAACGCAGTTCTCGATGAATTTCTTGATTCGGGCTTGCATGTGAGGGAACCAGTAGGCTTGTTTAATCAGGTACTGGACCTTCTTGACTCCAAAGTGCCGGATAACGTCGTACTGCATGCCCCTGGGAACCACCAGGAGGAGGTTTCCATCCAGTTCCTTGTAGAGGACTCCATGTTGCAACTTGAAATCTTTGATGTCGCCTTTATGCATCGATAAAATGGATTCCCCGGTCTCGGGATCGTCCTGTTGTGCCCGTTGAACGCATTCCACCAGGGCGTCGCGTTGTCCTTGAATCAAATAGACTGATACTGGGCTCCTGCTCAGTGCGTCGGCATGCTTCATGGATTTTCCTGGTCGGTGCTCAAAAATGAACTCATATTCGTCGATGAGCAATGCCCATTGAGCTACTCGTAGGCACGTCTCTTTTTTCGCCATGGTCAGAGCAACGGCTTGGCAATCTGTCACGATTTTCACCGGGTGTCCCAGTAAGTAGATCCGAAATTTCTTGAGGGCCTTCACAACCGCTAATATCTCCAACTCGTAGCTGGTATACTTCTCTTCGGCGGGGTTTGTTTTCCAGCTGGCGTAGTGTACGGGGTGCATTCCCCCATCTTCCGAATCTCGTTGCAAAAGAATGGCTCCCATTCCGTACTGCGATGCGTCGGTATGAAGTTCAGTCTCCGCGCCCACGCGGTAGAGCTTGAGGACTGGGGCACTGGTCAAGGCGTCCTTCAGCTCGTCGAATGCTTTTTGTTGTGGCATTCCGAACTCGAAAGAAACTCCGTCCTTGAGCAAATCTGATAGAGGCCGAGCAATCCGAGCAAAATCTTTAATGTACTTTCGAAAGTAACTCGTCAGCCCCAGAAAGCTCTGCGTCTCTTTCGGTGTCTTCGGTTGCTGGAAATTCCTGACTGCTATGACTTTCTCGTCGCCAGGTCTAATAGTCCCTCCCTCGATGACGTTGCCCAGGAACTCTACGCGTCGGACCAACACCTTACATTTGCCCCAGTTAAAATGGACGTCGTGTTTTCTTGCCACCGCCAGCACACGCTTGAACTTCTCAAGACCTTCCTTCTCGGTCTTGGCTGGGATGATGAGATCAGCAAGATATGCCTGCATGGTGCTATCCGCCAGCAGCTCCCTAGAGACAACGCGGATGTGCCTTTGGAAAACAGCAGGAGAATTGCAGAGTCCAAACGGAACACGTAGGTACTCATACTGCCCGTCAAGCGTCACGAATAAGGTGTACTTGATGCTCGTTTCTTCGACTGATACGTGGAAAAATCTATTCTCCAGGTCAAGCGTTGTGAATACTATTCCATCCTGCAGACGGTCCAGCACGTCCTCGATTAAGGGCAATGGAAAATGGTCTCGTACAGTCTTTTTGTTCAATTGACGGTAATCAACGCACAATCTTGGTTGCACTAGGTCTCGCAACCTCGTTCTTGACCATTTCGTCGAATTTGGTTGACGATTTTCCGTTGCTCAGCTCCTAATCTCCTTGGGTTTTGATGCACTGGGATCTCGTCCTTCAGAATGATCTTCATTCTCACCCCGGAGCGCTCCAGGTCTTGAGGTGAGTATTCTTCAATGAGTTGCTTTATGTCCTTTTTTACGGCTTCGTCCTTGATGTGGTACAGTTGGATTCCGTGTACGGCGTCGTCGTCTCTGATGTTTACGTTCATTACCTCTCTCACGGAATTTTGTCCCTTCTGCATCGTGCGGCTCTTCCTTCTTCGGATCGGGGTTCAACTTCACCACGACAGCGTTGCGGTTCTTGATGCGGATCTCGACGAATTCCGAGAGTCCCCCACCCAAAAGCAGGTCGTATGCGATGAGATTGTCTCGGATCACGTGGACGTCGAGTTCAACATCTTCGTCGTCGATGTTTATGGTCGCTCGAAAACTTCCCTGAGTGCTAAGTCCGGAAGATCCAATGCCGTCGAATGGGATTGACGTGGTGCGCAGTTTCGGCTCCCCTATGCTCACGTATAAACTCGATGTTGCCAGGTGCAGATCACTGCCGGAATCAATGATGGCTGTGACTTCTTTTCCCTCGATTTTCACGATCTTGTAAGTCTTCTTGTCCGATGCTGACACGGCATCAACCCGGGTTTTCCCTGAATCTTTGGGTTTTTAGCAATCTTTACTCACGTGTCCGTGCTCGTTACAATTAAAACATTTCGGCCCCATTTGCTTGTCAGGGCAATTTCGGCTCAGGTGAGATCTGTTTCCGCAATTGAAGCATCTCTGTTTTTCTTCGGTCTTCTTGTTCTCTTTGTGGTGTGAACGCGTCGTTGTACTGGTTTTTTCTTGACCCGTACTAGTATTCTTCGACTTGACTCGGCTCTTGAGTGCTTCGTACTGGATCATCTTCTTTCTGAAGTCTTTGATCGTCGTGGCTCCGTACAGGATGATTTTGTTCGGTTCTTCGTCGGGGATGCCGTCGATAATGTACTGAATCTTGGCTTCAATTTCGATGTCTGAGTGGCTGGCAATTTTTAGCATCCTGTAGACGAATTCTTGATACGTCTCGTCGTTTTTCTTCCTTGGCTGGCTGAGTTGTTTGTGTACGTCTTTGCTATTTGTTGTTTTGGAGAATTCTGAGATTAGTGACTTTTTGAGAATTTTCCATGACTTGAATTTTCGTTCAAAATTCACGAATAATTTTGCAGAGCCTCGGAGAAGCTTTTTTGCATAAACTACTTTTTGCACGTCAGACCAGTCGCACAGCTCTGCCGTTTCCTCGAAATTGGTGATCCAGCGTCGAACGTTCTCGGCGCCTTCTCCACGGAAAGTCTCCAATGACTCTTCGACATCTTTGAAAGTCAGATTGGGCTGTTTCACGCTCCTTCTGTCGTCTCCTAGCAGGGACTTCCTCTTCTTCTTCCGAGAGCTCGTCATCGTCGTCGCTTCTCTCTCCTTCGACTTCCTCTTCGCTTCTGAACGCATTGTCCTCATCCAGTTCGTGTGCCGCACTGAGCGCCGTCCTCAGGCGTGTTTTCAACTCCGCTTTAGACCCGGAAGTTTTGAGGTTCAGATCAAGTAATTTAGATTGTAACTGAGAAACTTTCAACGAATCGATGTCCTCAAGGGCATCTTCGGTTTTTCCCTCGAGCGATTTCTCTTTGTTCGCCATTTTTGCCTTTGTCTTTCCTCGTGCAAAATTTGTCAACCTAACCTCACTTCCGCCTCGGCGTTTCCAAGCTTGTACCGCAATCGAAGACGTCGTCTTCGTCGTGGGATGTGATTACGTAATCGCTTGCGTCGTTGTCAGCTTTTAATCATCACTCGTCCTTTTTGGTTGGTTAAACTCGTCGTGGAAATCTGAATGCCGTCTTCCTCGGACCAGGTCGTCGTTCTCGTCGTTTGATGTTCTTCGGGAGTCGTTTTACCAAATGCCTCGTAATATGCGTCGTAACTATCGTCGTAATATTCGTCGTATTTGGATTTCACTTTTTCGTCGCGCACTTTTTGATCTCCTCGTAAGATCCCGGACGAGCCCCCACTGTGTGGGATATTCGTTTCCCACTTCAAAACGATTAATCAGTTTCACAATTAATTTAGCTTGGTCTCGCGCGTTGTTGTTTTTTGCGTCCTTCACTCGTTCGTCGTTCTTCGAAAAACTTCTATCACTTCTGTCATTTCTGTCAAAGTCGGCCCTTTATTGTGAACGCATTGTCTCCAGCGCGCGCGGGAAATTCAAATTTGAATCATGAAAAATCCCACATTTATTTTAGATGAAGGGCTTCCAGTAGCTGTAGGGTATTCAATTATTTCCATACAAACTAGGCCTTCTCCGATTATGATTTCAATGGGTTGCTACAATTAAGCAATTATTAGTATACTCATGTTGTCGCGACTCCCCATATGCAAGCAATTATCCTTAATTGGATTATCAATATACTCGAAATCGTTATTAATTTTAAGCCTCGAACCAAGTAAAGTTACATACATTCTTATTAAAGACTATTTCCCAAATACCATCACAAGTGAATACTAAAAATTCATAATCGATGCCACGTGGATCACAAAAAAAGATTTAGGCTAACGTGAAAGAAGTTACTCGCAATGCCCTGGTATCCAGCAAGGGATCACTTCACAGGGAAGCGACATCGCGTTCAGTAGTGTACGACATTCCATTACCATTTTGGATGTGGTATACACATTGGATAGTGATTGGGTAGCAGTTTGACTGTCGGAGAAAAGGTTTAGATTTCTTATGAAAATTTTTTGATTTCTCAAACAGTCCACTGCCTTGTATATTGCAATGACCTCTGCCTGAAAAAAACTACAGTGGTCTGGAAACCGGAAGGATAGTTCCAGGCCTAGCTGTTCTGAGAAAACGCCACAGCCAACTTTTCCATCCATTTTTGATCCATCAGTATAGATGTCGATCGATTTCTGTATCTCACTTCTTTCTATGGTCCAGTCATCCCTACTCGGGATAATTGACTTGAAACCGTGGTGAATGCAGGGAATCGGAAAAGCGAGGTCTATCTTCTCTGGCGTTGGTCAATCCCTCCGTAGTATTGTGGAGTGGCCAATATTCCCGTCATGCTAGAGACGTAGAGCTTTCAATCGGTAGTCGGAAGCCGTTGAATAGCACAAACAATGCCTATGTAGAAGAAGTGCGCAGAGCCCCGGTAATTGCAATAGCTGCAATCCTTCTGACGTTGTTTAGCAGGTTAACATTTGATGTCTTCGCCATAGCTGGGCACCAAATAACTGTGCCACACAGAAGGATTGGTTCCACTATCGTTGTATAGAGCCATAATACAATTTTGGGGTTCAGTCCCCATTCTCACCCAATAGCTCTGCTGCAGCAGTAGATTGCACATGCTACTTTGCGCGCTCTTTCTGCTATGTTCGCCTTTCACGCAAGTTTGGAGTTCAGAATTCGATCTAAATATTTGACCTGATGAGATGTTTAGACTTATTTCATCATGTTTGGGTGGGGCGAATCGCGAAATTTTGTGTCTTTTGAAGAGCACAACTTCCGTTTTCTGCAGATCAATCCTTATACCACAATTTTCGCTCCATTTGGTGGTGTCCATCGCTAGGTTTTATTGATGGGGTGGTAGCATCCCACCTTGTGGGGTGCCTCTACAAATCCTCCTCAAAGTGCTGTTTCTTAGTGTGGAGTTGATGTACCTGCTGTTTAGCGGTTGTAGGATGAACCTTATCAGGTTGTCATCAACATTGTTTTCCCCCAGTAGCCTTATGGCTGACGTTGTTGAATGCACCTTCAATCTGTGGAGGACCACCTTCAAGCGCAGACTCGAATACTTATTGGTATTTGACCCAATCCATCCTGATTTTGTTGATGAAGGTTGGATTATTGGAGGTTGAAAAGCAACAATGAACATTATATATAGATGGTCGGAGAACGAGCAGTCTCGTGATACCCTTGATAACTTGGTGGAAATGATCGTTCGTTAGAGTGATGGTTAAAACTACTATGGAGGTTTATTTGAAGAAGCCTCAGCATCCCGTTTCCTCGTCAGAAAAGGACATCTCCTCCTCAACCAAGTCGAGTAATCGGAAAAAGTCCTCAGCCAACTCTGCAGTGGCGGTGGTGCTTTTCCCGTCATCGGAGAGAATATCTGATGCAGAGAGGTCCACGGTCGGGTCTACTGATGCTTCCCCAGTCACTTCACGCTCACTCTCTGTACTGAGTTGCCGCACTGCCCTCCCAGTACGGTCCTTGCGGTATGCTCGCAAGATGATAGCCGAAAAACCATAGCTTATCGCTCCACCATTCGACTCCAACGGAGCTAGCGGCTCCTCGTTGAAGATTATAAGGGCGTCTCGCTGTCCATTTCTGGGTTCGTTTACCTTGGCTACCTTCCAATTGTCTGCCAAAAGGTCAGCATTGCTGAGTTTAATAAGCTCAACAATTTCCTCCGATGAAGATGGCTCCGCTAGTTTACATGCCCTCGAGCGAGGCCGATTCGGGATGTCTTCCCTGGAGACAACTTCTAGCTTTGCTCCGGGCCAGAATTCTCCCAATCTGTCGATTTCCTGCTTATATAGATGCGCTGAACGTTGATCCGTGCAGTCTATTCGTTCGACGTGACCCTGGTACCAGCCAGAGTCACGACAACTTGGTGGAGGGCTGGAATTTGCCTCCTGAATGGGTTTGTACACCCGGAGAAGGGCGATTTTCACCATCTTCCAGTTTGACGGTAAGATGGCAACTGAGAATTTTTGTTGCTGCAGTAAAATTGGTGTTGGATTTGTGTATGTGTTGGTAAGAAAATCTATTTTCTATTTTTTTCTCTATATTTTCCGAACAGGTTTTCACAAAAAATACAATTCAGCACATCTTTAGGATATTCTCTTTCCATTGATGTATTTTTTACGAAAATCGGTCCAGAAACAACGGCTAAAATGGTACCACGAAATTCATGTTTACCGCGGCGACGCTAAATACAATACACACGAATGGTCCCCAGAGAGCAAGCTATAACACAACACCGAACCAGTGAACGGCTAAATACAATACAACATGAACGGTGCAAAGTGAGAATGAAAATATTGCTAAATGTAGTGAAATTTGATGATTTAATAGCTTCCAAAAATGATACTAAAACACTTGAACCAGTCCTGGATACGAACCTGGGACTCCCTCGTGCAAGGGCAAATCACCATCGTATGCACTACACACCCTATAGACCCTTAGAGTTTCTATTTTGATAGTGAAGGCTAGTATATCATTCGTATTTATCGCTATGTGAACGTTCAACGTTGTGTATGTATTAGTAAGAAAATCTATTTTCCTTTCTCTCTCTATATTTTCAAAACAGATTTTCACAAAAAATACAATTATGCACATCTACAGGATATTCTCTTTTCATTGATGTATTTTTTATGAAAATCGGTCCAGAAACAACGACTAAAATGGTACCACAAAATTCATGTTAGCCGTTTAATTATATAGATAACTATAACAACGGAGAGAATAGAAACGATAATAGCTATAAAAACAACCGCGATAACAGTAACAATAACAAGGGTAACAAAAATAATACCAATAGTAACAGAAATAGGCAACAACTAACATATAAACAAAGCTAGACCAAGCTTTATCAAACTATGCTTTGAAAAAATAAAAAACTATTTGACTTTCTTGATAGATACAGGGGCGGATATATCTAAGGAGTGTATCGAAAAAAATTGACCTTTATAATTATGTCTCTAAAAGTGGAATTAATTGCTTCATGGAACTATTTTTTTCTTCTTTTCTTATTATATTATATTAACTAACATTTACATAAAAATTCAATAAATTTTCAATTCAAGGAAAAGCAATTTCAGACCTTTCCGTTAACTCCACGCATTAGGTTCCGTACAACGGTGTCATCGACCACCTTATATGCGTTTCTCCACTTATTTTGAAAGTCCTTTTCGGTTTTAGCAATTTTGTTTGTTTTCTTTAATGTTTTCTTCATTTCAGCCCAATTTCTTCCGATTGGACGAAGTTCTGGACATTTTGGAAGGTTAGCTGCTTTCGTTACCACGGATATGTTGTTGTCCTCTTACCACTTCATTGTTGATCGAGAATAATGACTTGTCGCTAAATCTGGCCAAAATGCTAAAGATGCGTCGTGTTTCTCGATAAATGGTTTTAGTCGCTTCTCTAAACACTCTTCGATGTATACTGCTGAGTTGATGGTACCCGTTGCTACAAATTCGTCTGATCTGAGACCACATCGACATATTGCCTGCCAAATCATATACCCCTTGGAAAATTTGGTGCTTTTTTGGTTTTATGTATTAAGCTAATACCACCCTTTCATCCTGCTGTCTAGAATTCTTGACCAGGCAACTGTACAAAATCGGCCTACACAATTTTGCGTCGTCCAACACAACACAATCGAATTTGGTCAGGTAATCCTTGTATAGCTTTCGAGCCCGATTATTCGCTTTTTTCTCCCTTTCCTCGGTTCGATCGGGTACTTTTTAGACTTTATATGATCTAAAATTAAAGTGCTTCTTAATCCTTCGAATCATTGCGTTCGATGTTTGCACTTTTTGAACAATATCTCGAATGGATGTGTTAGGACTTAGTAAAAATTTCTCGTTTATCTTTCGGCTCAAATTTGTATCGGATGGACATTTTTACTACCTGATCCCTTTTTGTACTTTCTAATCGTTCGTCTCACTGTTGCAATCCTTTGCTAATACTGAATATTCACGAAGGGGATTTTCCAAGTATTTGCACACAATTAAACTACGTACTTTTTCTTGATTTGATGACATCTCTTCAAGAGCGATCTTACAATACAAATGGATTAGACATTCTTTTTTGTCGCATTCTATAGCTAATTTTGCATACCTGATGAAGACTTAAGGAGGAGGACTTAACAGGAGCTATGCAGGAGAAACTAAAGGTCAATTTTTTCCGATACAGTCCTTATACACAAATTAGATGGAATACCGCGTGCAATACGTGCACGAAGACAACAGATGTATACTCAAAGGCATCACCACCGAAATAATTACATCGCTTGGAGCTGCAAAACTAAGATTGCGAATTGATGAATTTGTTTAAGATAATCTATTTAATTTAGTTGAAGAAACTTTCCCAATCATCACCAACGGGATTATAGGTAGGGATATTTTAGAAGAATACCAATGCAAAATAGATGACTTTTATAATCAATGATAAAATCAACGTTTCATTGAATACCAAACCATATTTCGAATGGATATACCCGCAAGAAAAGAAGTCATAATACCAGTTGATTTAGTACGAAGAGAAGACAACATTGTACTCAGCAAGGAAATTCAAAGGGAATTCTATGTTGAAAATTCAATAATATCAGCTAAACGTATGTGCCATATAATAAACCAGGGCGGATTTGTTTTCAGTTGGACGTTGAGGGGGGCACGATGATTTTTGCAGGAAAAGTTGGGAAATGATTCGTATAACAATAATTGATTTATGCTCCCTCTCAAAAAAGTCGGGATCATTAAAAAAATCGAAATGTTTAATTTTTTTTAAAAAAATGGTGTTTTTTCTGCTTGTCCCACTCTTAACATTAAAACGGTGCATTCCAGAGCAGAGTTGCTTGGATATGAAAGTTGCGTAATAAAATTTTCTACAAGATAAGATCGGTTTGAAATTCCAAAACATTTAACCCTTGCCGCAAAATTGCAATAATTAAATAAAAAAATGGAGGGAAAGCCGTTCCTTATTCAATTTTTTTACCATTTCAAATAAACTTAGGACCTTCATAGTTTGCCTAAAAAATCTTCATAATAGAATAAAACAGCAAACTAATTTTCCTCAAAATCAAATCAGTAGATTTCACAGAACAGCTTGGTAATCAAAATTTATTGAAAAAAATCAAAAAAAATTGAAATCTTGCAAGTCAAAAACTAAAGGTCATAGAAGTTTGAATTTTTTTACATATAGAAAAACACTCCACGTATTGAATGCATTTTACCAAACAAAAATCAAATCATTATGGCGGCCTCATGATTTTTTTGAAATTTTAAACAGTTTTTTTTTCTAATAAACAAATTGAATATCTCGGTAACCAATAATGTAAATTAAAATAAAAGTAATACGTGAGAAAGAATTTTAAAATACGCTTTATTTTTTAAAAAACTTATTGAATTATGTTCATTAGTCTCCGGGGTACAATCGATCAAAGCTGACGGACATTTGCAACGAATCTAAAAAAAGGAAACAGATGATGATGGGACAGCTAATTTATTACTCATTAGCAAATCGTTCTACAACTGTTAGGTGGGACATGGTGACGATTTGTTAACTATTTGCTTCAGTGTTGGAACATAAATATACGGGTCACCATAAGTGTCACAATTAATTTATGGTTTTGTGGGCTATCCGCGTTGCGTATTGTCGGGTCGTGTGAACCCTATTCGTAAGTATCTACTTAGGGCATGCATGGAAACGTGTTCCTTTCTTTCGTTTTGCACATAAAAGATTAAGCAAAAGACATTGTACATAATCAGCTTATAAGAAATATGTATAAAAAAAGAAAGATCGATACAGAAAAAATACACTCAATTTCGAAGTCATACTTGCCACACTCTGCAAATAGTTTCATGTTTGATTACTTTTGCCCCAATCGACAATTTAAAAAACTTGACATTTCGCGTGCAATTGAGATTAGCGTGAAAACGCTGTCATTAGGTTAAACTTGAAGAAGAAGATTAATGACACATTATAAACTTTACATTCCTTTTCCACTACATTAATCAAGAAAGTTTAATTAACTCGTTTTGTTTCAATGAAACATATTATTTTTAAATTTTCTACTGTCCTGTTTATTACTTACTATGAATATTGTAAAACAACTAATTTCAGCTCGAAGAATCCACGGTTTTCTTGCTTATTTGTACTAGGCCTGGTGATATTCTGCTCTATCTAGGTGAAACTTCAGTGAGATGCGAACAAGGCAGAACAGTCATACACCTTGGAACTACTTGTGGCCTATGTCGGGCGGGTTCTCACCGTGGTCAGAAACGAGAAACCTGAACTCTGCTTGGCCGTACAATTTTCACTCGGAATATCCACGATTGCAGTTTCTGGGTCGCGAAATTCTCCGACCGTGGAGTCGCGAGCACGCAAATGCCCTGAAAATCACAGCACTTGGAATTTTCAGGATTGGTTGAGCCATACAGGAAGAGGACTTGAACTATGGTTGACACTGCGTGCATGGACGAAATCTCCTCCTAGCTTTTTCTAGGACTGAAGATTGCCCGGATGTGTAGCCCAACTTGTTGGCAAGTGAGGAATGATCAAAAACAATGAAAAACGAACGGAACCACACGACAGAACTGCGGATGCACGACCTCGCACATCAGCAAATCTAGGAAACTCTTCTAGCGACACAAAGATTCTTCTTGTCCCGTAAAATATGTTCATAAACGGTGATATTTTTTGATTCTATGTTTTGCGGCGGAATGGGCTCTTAATTTTCTTTTCCCTTAGAATGCTTGAACTGCTTTTGTGTGAAAAGTCTTGTTGATATTACGTTTCCTGTACTTTTTTGTAGCCCCAGTGTCTGCTTCGCTGCCAGTGTGCAAATTTATAAAATATAAAGTAAAATAAAAGTAACTCATCTCAATATAGAATCTGAAATTTACTTGCAATTTCGCTTTCTCCCTGCTGAAATGGTATGTAAAACTAGCAATTTTTTTTAGATTGACATGAGCGTGTGAAACTGTTGAGAGTTGTTAATAAATACCCTTTTTTTTACCCGGGCGAAGAAAAATCTGTACATGTTTTTCATTCGGTAGGAAAAATATAAACGTTGCTGATATAAAATAAATATTTACAATAATATGAATGAAATAATGTTTTGTCTGGATATTTTTGTGTACTGTGTTGAAAAACTCGCACAGGAGGCCCGGCTTCAAATATAAAATACTACACATAAACACTGACATCAGAGATAAACATCCTACAGATAAAAGATTAGGAAACTACAGCTAAGGCAGAAAAGCAAGTAGTCATAAAAATAAACGAAACTCACATGTTAAATGTATTCTCAAACTGTATAAATGAGCAAATAAAAAACAGAGTTTGCGCACAATCAAAAACATTCACGGAAGCCGCCAATTTGGCATCAGAATTATAGGAAAATGATTCAAATTTTAAAGGTATGCATTTTAATAAAAAAAAAGAAATGCATAATTGTCCATTGATTCCTTTTCGACTTCTTGCATATGATGGGCCTGTATTGCCGGTACACAATATTCCATACTTCAATAAAATATATACTTCAAAAATGCCTTGAAATCAGTTTTTATTTCTTCTATAGAAATAACTGCTTTTGATATTTATAAATGCGTAGAATAAAATGTCTCTACGCGGTTTCTTTAGTGTTAAGACCCAAAAAATGGGCTGGCTATGGTTGAACCTCAGTATTTGTCGAGGATAATTTCATTATTCCTGCAGTATAAATTGGTTGGTTGGCTCATACTTTATAATATTTAATTGTTATTGTAATTATTTCCTCGAGCAGCAGTGAACAAATTTATTAGTTCGTTCGTGTCGGCTTGAAGCATATTTCGCTATCCAATATATATCACTGAACTAATTAATACACATTTAAATCTTTCTCCAATAGTCATAGCACTAATACGTAAAGCAATCTAGGCTATCCAGATTAAACTTTTTTGTCGGAAAAAAATTATCTATCTATATAATTAAACGGCTAACATGAATTTTGTGGTACCATTTTAGCAGTTGTTTCTGGACCGATTTTCATAAAAAATACATCAATGGAAAGAAAATATCCTGTAGATGTGCAGAATTGTATTTTTTTGTGAAAATCTGTTTGGAAAATATAGAGAGAGAAATAGAAAATAGATTTTCTTACTAATACATACACAACGTTGAACGCTCACACAGCGATAAATACGAATGATATACTCACCTTCACTACCAAAAGAGAAACCATGGTTTTCTACGGGTTGTGTAGTGCATGCGGTGGTAATTTGCCCTTGCACGCGGGAGTCCCAGGTTCGTATCTAGGACTGTTCCAAGTGTTTTAGTTTCTTTTTTGGAAGCTAATTAAATCATCAAATTTCACTACATTTAGCAATATTTTCATTCTCACTTTACAGTTTTACATCGTTCATGTGTATTGTTTTGACCGTTCACTGGTTCGGTGTTGTGTGATAGCTTTCTCTCTATGGACCATTCGTGTGTACAGTGGAGGAAATAATTATAAAGCCACCCTATTTATTTAAATTATTTTATTTATGCAAATATTTATTTTAACTCTAATTATATTATTTGAGTCGCAATTATAAAAGTAAATAGAAAATAAGAAAATATACAAAACCGTTACTCATGTATGTGAAAAAAAATTTAAAAAAAAACAATTTCGGAGTAAATAAATATAAATCCACATTCTTAATGTTGATATATATACTCAAATAGAGTTATTTATTATTAATTAATATTTGGTGTGCCCTCCTTTCTTTTGGAGGACCTCTATTAGTCTATTTGGCATTGATGAAATTAATTTTTTTTATATATTTTCTTCAATTGCATCCCATTCTGTTTAAATTGCTGTCTTCAGATCCTGGCCAGTATTGTATTGCTTGCCGTCCCTGTAAACTCGACGAGCCAGAATGCCCCTCTCTTTTTATTTTTATCTTCTCTTCCTCAGTTAAACTGTAAACACGCGGCATTTCTTCTGGAGTAAAGAAATTGAACTATAATAAAATGAAATTATTTAAAACCCTCTTCTCAAAGATATTATATGCAGATATTACCGATTTATGAAATAAACTTCGTTATGAAATAAAAACTTCACTTGGATTTATATTTATTTCCGCCCGTCCTACAAACAATATCAGCGTCTGTGGAACTGTCACTGAAAGCAACGAAGAAAATCGCGAAAAATTGCATGGAACATGAACATGATCGGACACGCATACTCTGTATCCACTTCTAAGAACACAGCAATTGCTATCTTACGAAATTTGTTCTTTTTAATGGATGGCTTTATAATTATTTCCTTCACTGTATTGTATTTCCTTCACTGTATTGTATTTAGCGTCGCCGTTTATTATGTAAATGTATACGCACATTTCATCACTATTTGGTCATATTTTTTTAGTTTGTTTTGCTGAAGGTCGTCTAACATTCCACGAAAAAGCGTTTTCAGTTGAAGAAAACTTTCAAGATTTAAAAACGATGTTTGATTTTCCTAACATTATTTACACAAACCGGTTTGGTAGATCTCAAGAATGTGAAAATCGAATGATGACATGCGCAAAACGCTTAGCATTGTTATACGTTCGAGACGCATTGATGCGCCAATAATTGAATAATGAGTTTTAAACATTATTAAAATTCATAAACATTATTTAATCACAATAGAAAAACAAATTTAGCTTGCCGTTTTATTATATTGATTGATGATTTAAGTTAAATTCAAAAACCCTTTTTCCAAAATGCACAGGGACTTGAAACGTATGTTAAAAAAATACAACATCGAAGTGATACCAAAGAGCGGTATTCAACTAAATAATAGCATATCGACGGAAAAAGATAAACAGGAAGGAGGAGAAAAAAGTGGGATATACCAGGTTACATAAGGGAAACTATAGAGATAGAGTAGAGTACCTGTAGGGATTAGAATGAATACTAACTTAGGGAATGGAGCAATTAAGCTGATTAAATTTTGCGATGAAAATGTAAAACGTTAGGGATTAAAATAGAAACACAGAACTTAGGGAATTGGTTATACACTGAAGAAGTCTGGGAGTTCCAAAAGAAATGTACATCTGCTTTAATAGTTTAAATACACGTTTTTAAGGAAATTTTGGAAAAAGGTTTTTGAATTAACTTAAATTTGTGAAAGCGTGAAAATAAGGGTTCTAACTGAGATTGATGATTATTCGATCGAATTTCTAGAGTCACTTATAATAAAATCATTATTGCACTCGAATTTCGAGTGCTGGGCTCAGCTAGTTATTATTATTATATTAATTTTCGCGAATTGGAACCTGGCTTAGTTGTGCCTTTCCGTAAATAGTCGTTTCATACACATTCTTCACTCTTTGTAGAGTGCGGATAGAAGTGTTTGCCTCTTTTCTTGTAGAATTCCGCTGGGATGCTTTGTCGATATCAACGCAGTACGGAAAGCGGGTCTCTCATCATGTTCTCTAACGATTTTTGGTGGGTCATGGAATTAGTTTCTACCATAATTTCGATTTCGTTCAATTTATTTTTAATTATTTGTGGTCCTTCCTACAGTCTACGCACATCTCCTTATTGCATTTGTAACGTATATAATTTTGACTTTTAAACCAGTGACACGAATTTTGCTCAAAAGATGGTGTTATTGTTTTATAAATACAAAAATAGAATATGAGTAAAATTTCTCAAAAACGTGCAATGCACATAAAGATCTTAGACAACCACACAATTATAAGGAAAGGTTATAATTTCAAAAATATACTGTTTGTAATTAAAAAAAAATTCTTGAGGCTTTATGCTTTCCAATAACAATAAATTGCAGCAATAAATATAAGAGTAAATGTAGTTGGTAAGAATGTGGACTCTAGAACTAGAAAATTATGTGAAGTTATGGTTTTGTCGCGCACTGTAGTGATAAAGGATATTTCACGTTCAATACAATTTGTATTAAACCAGGGGCACTATTTCATATATCATTCCTTCACTGATGCTTTATAACAATCTATTTTGCTATGAATTTCGCTTGTAATATTCGGTCCATACCGTTAATATCGGATCTCTTTTCATCGTTTTTCAACGCTGCGTTAACTCTTGATCATTTTTAAAAAACTTGCAAAGTGTTTAGATGACTGATTGATGACTGAATACCGTTTATCGACGACTAAATAAATGTTTGCCCTAAAAAAACACTGAAGAGCGTCTACGAAGCTGTGTAACGTAATGTAGTGCATAGCTCTTCCCTGTACATGTTATGGTTCGTTTATATGTTGTTTTATAGAATTTTTCGTCGTGAGACACTGGTAACACCTCTGTGAAATTTCTCATCCAATCCATTTTGAAATACCAAAAAATTAACCGAACCACCTCGACTGTGCCATTTAAGTTCTCGTTGTGAAGATCGTATTTAAAAATAAAGATAAGGGTCATTTTTAACAACTGTATTTCGGAATGACTAAATTAATATTTTTTTAAACAAATTGTATCTAACTTTAAAGAGAGTTGACTCATTCTTGATGTACTTTATCAGTCTCGCTATATTTTGCAATTTAGTAGGTAAGTTTTTCTTTTTATTGGGAGCCTCACATATAGAATATGTATGTAAATATAAAATTTTAACGAAGATTTGTCTGGGCGACGTAACAAAATATAATATGAGAATTTCGTAAGTGCATTACATCTAACTTAACCAATTACATATCGTCTATGACGAAAGTAAAAATTCTTATCAGCAACAGATTTGCGATAAAATCGTCTACGCTATATTGTGCATTTGTTCACTTAAATTTCATTTCTTTACAGATATGCGACGTGATGTGAACTCATGGGCATTGAATATTCCTTTTTTTAAACAAAAGTAAAAATCAACTACATCATTAAATTTTTTTGATGATATCATTCGAAATCAAAATATAAAATTAAAGGTACGAAAACAGCCAAAGTTAAGGGCGACGATGGAAAATATATAAATTATAAAATGTGGTTCGCGAAAAGTTAAATTTTTATCAGTTCATGAAGGGCAAATACAGGCCCAAATATATCTTAAAGCAAATGACACAGCATGAAATGTATACCACCTATTATTTAATTTTATCTATGTAATCATATAATTTACATGAAACACAAGAATAAAGAATGTATATAATTATCAAGTGTTCTTTTATTTAGTCTTTCCTTCCAAAAGTATGCCATTTAAAAATAGTTAAAGCTAATACTTTCAGGATCTTATTCAAAGAAAAGGAAATATTTTCTAATCAGGCGATACATGCGTGCGTTATCACAGAAGGCAATGGAATAAAATTCACTCATACATATAAACGAACACACTGCTCAAAAAAATCCCATACACACACGAACTTGATGACAATACCCAGTGGGAAATAAAGCACTTATTAAAGGCTTTTTAAGCGCTTTTCACAAGCAATAATTCGCTTAAAAGGCACTTAACGTTCATGTATAATTTAACATTGCATGTCATTGGAAGTAAGGCCTTTATTTGTCCCAACTTCAAATGGCAATAAAATCGCTTTTGAAAAGCAGTTTCAAACTCACTTCTGAAAGCACCTTAAAAGTGCTTTCATGAAGCGATTAAGGAGAGATTTTAGAAATGTGTTCACTAAGGTTTCATACCACGGGTGCCTCAGCAGAATTTGCAAGAGTACTATTTTAGTAGAAAATAATCCAATCCTTCCCCTGAAACCTACAAAATCAATCCTACTAACAAATAAAGTTCAGTTTCTAATAATTTTAAATGAAACACGCCATTTTTCGTAATGTAAACTTCTTTCAGTGAAACTATAATTGATTGATACAAAAAAACCTACATGCACATTGGCCATAAAATCAAATAATTCATAAATTAACGACTTCAATAAAATATAATGGTAAAAAAATTCATGAAGAACTAGAAAATAGATGTATTCAAAATTCGATGCAGCTTTCAATTTTTTTCACATTTTTAGTCCGGAAAGTTTCCTGGTGTATTTGATTTTTACGTTTCCTAACACCAGCTCTCATGTCGTTTTCGAAATCAACGTAGCCGTAGTCAGTACCCTTTACCACGTCTACAATTAAAGTTAAAAGTAGTCTATAAAATCCTGAATACAACAACTAACCAAAAACATATTTAGAAAAAAGCTTGGTTTTTTTTCAAAGCAATTTTTTGTTGGTAGCCATCCCAATAATACGATGTCTTATGCACCATTCCTTAAGCCTTTCTGTTAAGATATGGGGTTCGCCTAAAATGTTGTTCATGCATTCATTTCGAACTGTTCCTGAACACCCTTCAAAACTTCTCATCCAATCGATTCTTTCATTATCGTCAATAGGTCGCTCCATATATACTTTATGTTTTCCAATGGCCACTGAACTCAGTTCTTTTGATACCAGACGTTTAAAGTGTCTTTTACTAACGCCAGCTATTTGTTTTTCCATACTGATGAAACTCTATGAAAACAGTAACTTAAAAATAATGCAAAACGGAAAATAACTTTTGATAGATAATATTTCAAATTTGAAACATTTGTGCATATGAACAGTTTTATTATTTGTGAAAATTTATCAAATTAGAAACTGACTTGCTACATTTTAAGTACTTCAATATAAAAAAACCCCATACTTACCACAAAAAAATTCTTTCACTTTGAACACCTAACAAACAATCACTGAACTTCACTGATGTCTGCAATGATCATTCACGTAGTGATTCATCTCGCGATACGATTTATCGCGGACCGTATGAATGATTCGAGGGATTTCGCGGAATATAATCAAATATGCCGATTTGTAATCACATTCATCCAACTCATTTGAAACTGCTTTGCAGTATTAAGAAATAAAGCTCTCCAATAAGTGCCACCATAGTTACTGATTACTTCATTATTTGCCTAAAGAGCTTTTAAAGCGCTATTTTTGAAAGTGCTTTAAATTTTCCCGCTGGGTAGCAATTGTTAACTGGCTCGGCCAACATTCTTTAGCGTTTATAGGTGTGACGAACCATGGTTGTGGATGTGCTCGGCTTGGCAATGGCTTCCACAAAGCCGAGCGCCCAACGTGTTGGCAAGTGTATGACAAAACGGCGAGCAAGTTGGCCATTGACAGTAAAGTTATACTCTTGAGATGGTGTAAAACAAAATATTTATATAACATTTAATGATACGAAGTTTAAGAGTCGGTTAGTCTAATATCTGATGTTTCAACATTCGTAAATTCGATGTTGTAAAAGCATTGACTACACTTATGTCATGTTATGAAATGAATAAGAAATATTTTTGGATAAAGCTTTTAATTTTTAAAAGCAATCAAAAACAGTCCATTGGGAGAAATTCTGCCTTTCTATTGGACGACAGCCTATAGACTGGGGATATATGCTGGTGAAGTTTTTGACGCAAAATGAATCAATTTGTTGCATAATCTAAATTCCCTAATTCTTCGATCAATTTTCAGCCATGTTATTTTCAACTTTCGCATGTCCATGAGACCTTTCAACATAATGAACCACTCATTTGTTCTGCCCACCGATGGTCTGCTAATTCATTAGCGAAGTTAACATCCGAACTCTTCTATCATGTAACCAACGACTTCAGAAATGAAAATTCTGCCAAACATCTATTTTAAAGATAGCAACCAAGCGTACAACAGCTACTACTAATTTCTATCCATTTTTACAGGTTTATTTAGCGTATTATAGAAAAGAAATATTTTCATATTTACCTACAGATAATTCTCATTTACATACAAATAATCCTTATGAATGCTAAATGGATTCATATGTTTCTGGTATAATTTTCCCAAATAATAGTGAAGATATTCCAGCTAAATTTAATTTTTTGGTAAATCTTTCGCACAAAACTGCAATGTGGACTTCTAGGCAGTAACCTAGTGTCTCATAATAGTATTTTGTTTCCCAGTCCTATCCGAGGCAAGTTGCTTAATTCTACCAACCTCAACATGTACGAGTATGTATGAACCTTAAAAATATCGAGTAAATGTACACAAGGTACATGAACTAAGCATGGTAGTCTAGGTAAAGGTTAAGATTATGGCCAACATTCCCGAAGGGGATGGGAGTAGGGGAATCGAAAGAGGGGGGTTTCTCTACTACTATGGCATAAAACCTTCGCGGCGGTCACGGCCCCATGAGAAGTTATGGGGTTCCCCACTAAAAAAATTGTTATTTTGCCTATTTCCAGAGATCAGATGAAAACGTAAAATTGATCTGGGAAGTGATTTTAAGACTTATTTAGAAGTCGAAACTTTTTTTTGTAGAAAAAACAAATAAAATATATTCAAAAATTATAAAAAAGTGGTTGAATGTCATATTTACCATAATTCTAATATAAATAGGGGGACGGCTTTAGATACACGTTTTGCAATTCTTTTATTTATTTAATTTTTGCGACTTTTAAACAAGTCTAAAAGTCACTTCCCAGATCAATTTTACGCTTTCATGTGATCTCTGGAACTAGGAAAAATAGTATTTTTTAGTGGGGGAGCCTCCATAACTTTCCATGAGGCCGTGACTGCCGAGAACTTTTTATGCCATAGTAGTAGAGGAATCCCCCTCGTTAGATCCCCCATAGTTCCACCCCCTTCGGGAGTGGTGGCCATAATTTTAACCTTTATCGTAATCTATTCCAAGATTTCAAATGCTTTCAGTTCGCGTATGTCATCATATGAGTGTGAAAATGTTATTTTTGATATCGCAGCCACAAACAAAACAAGCCCAATTTTATACAAACAATGATGCCATGTTCGAGAAGTTTGCTCGTGAGGTAGAATGACCAGTTGCAAAATGCTTTACCATGTTTAGTCTATATACTTTGAATTGCACACGATATTCGACAAGCTCCAATAACGACGACGAAACGCAATGGATTGCGAGTATCCGGTCATTTATGTATCCCACATAGCACGCAATTGTGATACCGGCTCTTGAATGCAATAAAATGCATTTACATGGCCCTGAAATACTTTTGTTTGATGAATTATATTCTAGCGACTTGTCAAAACATTTCAGTTAAAACGTGTCAGCATATAATACCACCGATATAATATTTTTAACTTTTAGAGTTTGTGAGAGGGCACTAAGTTTATCAATTTTGGTAACATGATAATGATTATTTTAATTCATTTAGTATTTTAAAATGTTAAAGTATTTATTACTTTGATATTTATGATTCCTTTAAGTTTTAATAAATCTAAATTTTTAATGGTGCAGATTTTTTTTTTTTTGGGTTTTATTTTTATTACAATAAATATTTATAGTTTTAATTGATTCAGTATTAGTTATAAAACACAGACGCACAACGATTGCAGGAAAAAAATATTCGTACTTATCGCATCCAAGAAAAATAAATCGATTTCAAACACGGCTGAATGTAAACGTCATTCAAAGTCAGATATTATATTCTTAATTGAGTTTGATATAATAAAACCATTTATTTGTTTATTCTAGTTTATTTTGATAAAGCAAACATTAACTTTTACAATTATTAAATTTAATAACATTAAGAATATGTGGTGCTGTTTTAAGAAAACCATGTAAAGATTGTTTCAAGCGAAATCCAAATTACAGTTGAAACGATTATTCTAAGTAGCTTAGCATGAAAGCTCCGGTCGCGTGTCAGCGAAGGGGATTATTCAAACTGGTTTTGGGTGAACACAGGTGCTAAGTGACTCCTGGGAATGTTGTGCTGTCGACCTGATGAGTCTTGGTGATTTTCCCAGTGTTAGCTGGCCCCCTCTTATTTTAAACGTCCTCGTTTGACCTAGAAAAATCAAATGTGAATGATTCCGCTGCGTTGACCTTGGCTCAGCACTCCTGGTTGCTGTTCAATATGGATCGTTCAATGTTCTGTTAAGTTTGTAGGTATGAACTACGTGTCATATTGGATGGTTTTTGGTACAGGTTCTTGTGAACCAATGCTTGGTTGCGTAATGTCGTTCTTGTTCTTTTCCTGCACAAGTTAAGGAGATTTATCAAAATAGACACAGTAAGAAAGACTGATGGCGTGCCATAGTGTATCCATTGATTCGTGCTTTTCGGCGTTTGTGAGATTGATCTGACTGACGTTGTTTAGATCACAATATAGGTAAGACCCAGTATGCAATCGAAGCCTCCAAGTACGTAATTTCCTTCCAAGAAATGGCGCCATGTGCTTGCAAAAATTGACGAATGCCAAGGCTTTTTCTCTAAATCAATTTGTTAAAAGCAAATGAAATTTGTGTCAGCGAAGACGTTTCACCTTAGTAATTCAATGAACCGAAGTTTCTAATTGCGTTTTTCACGCCTAGCATGAAAAGTGCATATACAAGTTCTGGCAGTGCCCCGACCAGTAGATAGCTGTCATTTTGTCGTAAATGGCAGCAAACATATGATGAAGGAAAACAAACATATGATGAATGAAGGAAAACATATGACTTTGTCCCGTAGAACCGCGGGCCATACTTGATAGGTTGCCTTTATATTAAACATTACATACTGGGTCTACCTATACTGTGGTTTAGATGAAGTTTCTTCATGAGCTCGAGGGAGAGCATTTCTTCAAAATATTCCAATTTAGAATTTTCTTGGAACCTTACCCCCTTGTAGCCCCTTGTGACATTTCTGTAACAAACTAAATAAGATCCGACAAAATCCATACGAAAAGTGTTATTTCCTTTAAACTCATTGTTGCATCACACCTACTTACCGCACTAACGAAATAATAAACCACCGTACACAGAGATGGTGCTACTAGTATATTATTGAACGTTTATTTTGACAGTTCGTGTGGTGCGACAAGTTTTCGAGTGTGAAAAATTGAAATACATAAAAAAAAGTTTATTGCCCTAAATTGATAAGGTTTTCTATTATACTTTTAGGTAAGTACCTAGAAATAGATATAAGTTTGTTTGGTATTTGATTTTTTGTATTTGAATACTAAAAATATGCCTATTTGTGCTTGTGACATTTCTGTAACATTGAGTAGCAAGGGAAAAAATATTTGTAGTATGCACGGCAAATAAGAATTACTTTTTTTGTATGTCTTCACGGCGCCGTCACCTGAATGAAAACGAAATCGTTATCTTTCTTCAGACTGGTGAAGACAGTGAAGATGGGATAGATTTTGATGACGATGATGTACTAGATCCCGACTTTGAACCATTCTTAGAAGAAAATTCTATGTCCGATGATGATGCAGGTACAGCAGTTATTGACTTAGATGTAATTATTACTACCATGGAAAATAATCAAACTGTTCCACAATCTATTCAACCAGATCAGCAAGCAGCATTATCTGTCTCAAATAGTAGAAAAAAAACAAAGCAAAAGAAAATTGCAATGGAAACTAAATAATCTTATTCTAAACGACCAACAACTAAAGTTTTCAGGAACTAGCACTTTACAATCCAATTTACTTCCACTGGATACACCCATACAATTATTTCTTCATCTGTTTCCTAAAGAAATTATACACATTATTGCCGAACAAACTAATTTATAATAAAATGTCTCCACGCGGTTTCTTTTGTGTTAAGACCCAACAAATGGGCTGGCCATGGTTGAACCTCAGTATTTGTTGAGGATAATTTCATTATTCCTGCAGTATAAATTGGTTGGTTGGCTCATACTTTATAATATTTAATTGTTATTATAATTATTTCCTCGACCAGCTGTGAACAAATTTATGAGTTCGTTCGTGCCGGCTTGAAGCATATTTCGCTATCCAATATATATCACTGAACTAATACACATTTGTCGATTTAAAAAAATCTTTCTCCAATAGTCATAGTAATAATACGTAAAGCAATCTAGGCTATCCAGATTAAACTTTTTTGTCGGAAAAAAATTATTATTATTATTATATTAATTTTCGCGAATTGGAGCCTGGCTTAGTTGTGTCTTTCCGTAAATAGTCGTTTCATACACATTCTTCACTCTTTGTAGAGTGCGGATAGAAGTGTTACTCTTTTCTTGTAGAATTCCGCTGGGATGCTTTGTCGATATCAACTAAGTATGGAAAGCGGGCCTCTCATCATGTTCTCTAACGATTTTTGGAGGGTCGTGGAATTATTTTCTACCATAATTTCGATTTCGTTCAATTTATTTTTAATTATTTGTGGTCCAGCCTACAGTCTACGCACATCTCCTTATTGCATTTGTAACGTATATAATTTTGACTTTTCAACCAGCGACACGAATTTTGCTCAAAAGATGGTGTTATTTTTTTATAAATACAAAAATAGAATATGAGTAAAATTTCTCAAAAACGTGCAATGCACATAAAGATCTGAGACAACCACATAATTATAAGGCAAGGTTATAATTTCAAAAATATACTGTTTGTAATTAAAAAAAATTCTTGAGGCTTTATGCTTTCCAATAACAATAAATTGCAGCAATAAATATAAGAGTAAATGTAGTTGGTAAGAATGCGGACTCTAGAACTAGAAAATTATGTGAAGTTATGGTTTTGTCGCGCAAACTAAACGAAACTTATTTACATATTATTCAAAAAAAAAAAAAACTAATGCTTTTCCGTTTCTGAAACAGATATTCAACAATTTATTGGGATCATTTTTCTCATGTCATTGATAAAACTACCTAGAGTGACCAGTCACTGGGCTAGAAACATTAGAACACCTTTGATAAATGAAACAATGGCAAAAAATAAATTTGAAAAAATGAGACAATTCATTCATTTCGATGATAACTCGACATTGCCTCAACGTAATACACCGAGTGCCGACAGATTATTCAAAGTACGACCCATACTTGATAAATTGAATGAAAATTTAAGTAACGTTACCAAGGAGGAATATTTATGCGTAGATGAGCAAATTCGCTCGACAAAAGCTAGAATTAGTGTGAAGCGCTATAATAAAAAGCCACGTAAATGTGGATACAAAATGTATGTACTTTGTGGAATCAATGGGTTATAAAATCGAAATGGAAACTGAAGCTGAAAATATCGTACTCACTGGAGAGCCTGACTTAAGTGCTTCATCAAATGTAGTTATGAGACTGGCACGTGATATACCAAAGAATCAAAATTACAAGCTTTATTTTGATAATTACTTCACGTCTTTGCCACTGATGCAGCATTTAGCAAAAGAGGAAATATATAGCTTCGGAACAATACGTCGTAATAGAACTACTAACTGCAAATTACCCGCTGATAAGGAGTTAGCAAAAAGAGCGTAGTTATTCTACGGAATTTGTGGCTGATGTTGACGGTATTGAGATCTCAAATGTTGTATGGAAAGATTACTATGTTACTATGGTATTGACTTTCGTAGGTGAAATGCCAAAAGGTCAGGTTCGACGTTACGATAAAAGTAATAAAAGATACGTCAACATTGATCGGCCCAATATAGTTAGTGAATACACTCAATATATGGGTGGTGTCGATTTAGTATTATAAAATTATGGGGCGAAGTAAAAGATGGCATATACGTCTATTCTACCATTTATTAGACCTCACAATGGCAAATGCGTGACGAGTAAAAGGTGCCACACGAAAACTTGCAAAAGATATGTCTTCAGCAGATTTCCGACTTGAGGTAACCGAAACTTTGTGCAAACTTGGACAAATAACAGCGATCAAGAACCGCAAATCGACTGAAAGTGACACCCAGGCAAAGAAGCATAAGGGTCTTGCGATCATGTTCCCCCCCCCCATCGCAGTGCGTCAAGACCAAGAAGGACACTGGCCAGCTTGGTCAGAAAATAGAATCAGGTGTAAATTTCCAAAGTGTACAGGAGTCTCCCAACAATATGTGAGAAATGCGGTGTATCTTTATATTACAACAGGAAAAGTAATTGCTTCAAAAATTTCCACACTACATATAAAAGTAATAATATAAACTCAATGTAACAGATATGTCACACTCCCTTTATTCTGAAATAAATGAATAAATAGTTAATATTGATTTTCTAAAAAAACGAGTTTTATTATATTTAATGACAAGTCCTTAAATTCCATTTATTTTAAAATTTATGATTTTGGGTCACAAGTCACAAGTCATAAGCAATCATCTGGCAAATGATACGCTGATAATCAGTTGGAAGCGAAAAACATCATTTGCCAGATGACAATAGATAACCTCTAATGAGTGCAATGTACGCATCTTAGTCATCTTTAGTATTGACAAGAATGCTCAATTACTACAGAGATAAGAAGAATTGTGTAATCATTAAGTTATCTTAGGAAACATAATTTATGGTTCTAGTACATAAGATGGAGATAATAATATTGTATATAAGTCGAAGTAGGACCAAATAAAAGGCAGCGCTCTTAGTAACCTCAAGGAGTGCGTTTTATTGTAAGAATCAGAAGGCTTTGGCTTCCAGGACTTCAATAAGGCAAGGAAGTTCACCTTTTTGAAACCGGTGATCCGTTTCATGTGAACAGTTCTATAATATTGTCATTGGGTTAAAAACATACCTAAACCACCCTGTCGGTATTCTAGTTCATGTCACAAGTGAAGGCCACGTACGAGACCTTCTGCGCAAACATTTGGTGATCTCTTGTTGTGAAAGATTCAGCCAGCTTCACTATATACATCACAGCCAACTTCGTTAGAAGAGAAGATTAGACCGACACCAAGGAAAACAAAGGTTTAAAAGATGACAGATTTAAATCAGCTCAAAAAATCACACTCCACGCTGCCTAAACACGCAAAAGCTACGTACGAGACTTACAAACAATTAGCGGAAGAGCGTAAGACGAAGAACGCAATTCAGGATCGGCTGGATAAGTTGCACTTATCATGGTGTGAATTTAAGCAGAGGGATGATGAGATTCGGCTGCCGTTTCCAGCCCAGTTAGATCATCCGTATTTCACCGAAAACTTATATGAGCAATTAGAGTATATATATAACGAATAAAAAGCATATTTGGAAAATAGACTGCAGGTATTAGCGAAAATGAACGATGAAAAGTCAGATGGTTCTGAACGCACAGCAATCAAGGCAGTTATCAACCCAGAATTACAAAAGTTGATCCGAAAATGCAATCTGAAACAAACCTCGCTGCAGATGATGATGGAAAAAATTATTATATACAATCAAACGATGGCACATTACGAAACGATATTTGACAGGCTACAGGCTGAGTGGGCGACAATCCAAGAGATCAACGATGAAATTTATGCATTGGTAGGAGATCCATTTGAGTAAGGTTTTGACATTCAGGATATTCACGAATTGGAAACAAGGGTGTAAGACACAATGATTCAAATGAAAGATCAGTCAATGCACTTCGCAATCAAGTAAGTACTGGGCCATCGGGAAATCAACAACCAAGATCGGCTATAAATCTACCAACCATCACTATACCCAAGTTTGACGGGGATTATTTGAAATGGCCTCAATTCCACGACATGTTTGGTCAGTTGATTGGCCAATATAACAGGCGAATCAGAGAAGTTAATCAAACATTTGATCATTTCTGACGAAAATTGTGACATTGCATGGAAAATCCTGAAGGATAGATACCATAATAAGCGGCTCTTGGTTTCCGGTGTATTAGACAATTTGCTAAACCAACCAAGTGAATCAGCGGAATCCGCAAAGGCAATGAAGACAATGCATGACACGACACGAGAAGGTGTCTTGATGTTGGAGAATATTGGTATCAAGGTAAACGGCATACGGGATCCAATGCTGCTCCATATACTAATGATGAAATTGGACAGTACAACGCACACAGCGTATGAGCAATCTCTGAAAAATCCAAAAGACATACAAACGCTGGACGAATTTCTACGCTTTTTAGAAAATAGATTCCAGTCATTCGAAGCCTTAGGAGCTAGGGTGTCATCAATAAAAGGAGTGCCACAAAGAATTAAGGTCACGACATGTCCAATCATACAGAGCTAATTTAAATGTATAATTTGTAACAGCAAATTTGTAGCAATGACAATTCAAGATCGAGAATCAATCTTACGAAAAAATCAACTGTGTTACAATTGCCTGAGGAGAGGACATATCTGGAGACATATCTTGGAGAAATATGGAGAATATTTTATTTATAAGATAGTCTCTAGTACAATAATATATATAAAAATGAAAAAGATATGATTGCGAACTGCACTATTGCAAAGCCGAACTGGGACTGATTTGTGATTTTAATGTTTTTTCGAAAAGCTCTCTGTGCGTAGATGTGTGTGCATATCGTTGTATACTAACACCCTTCCTCAACGATAAGCATACATGTTAAACAGTCATTAATCCACACTTTACTGCCATATTTTTAAGCTTTATTCTGCCAAGTGCTTCCGTTAGCATATCTGTTGGCAGTTGATTTGTAGGACAGTATTCATAATTAACTATATCTTGATCTTTTAAATCTTTCACGTAATGAAATTTTGTGTCGATGTGTTTTGTCGTGTTACTAAATTTTTTATTATTTATTAGTTTGAGGCAACTTTGGTTGTCCTCATATATTGTCGTTTTTGCTGGGAGTTTTCCTTCAAAATCTTGAATTAAACGGCGAATCCATATAGCCTCTTCAGATGCTTCTGCAAGTGCAATATATTTTGCTTCAGTTGATGATAATGCAACACATGTTTGCTTTCTGCATCCCCAGCTGATTGAAGCTCCAAAATATTGAAATAGGTAGCCGTCGTTGGACTTACGATCAGTTTTATTTTCGGCCCAATCTGCATCGGCGAAACCAATAAGACCACCTTTTGCTTCTTTATTACCGAGCCGAAGTTCATATGACGCTGTCCCTTTTAGATATCTAGCGACTCTACTTGCTTCGTTCCAATCAATTGTCGTAGGCTGTTTATTATGCTGACTTAAAATTGTTACACTTGCTGCTATATCTGGTCTTGTATTTACTGCTAGGTATAACAACGCGCCTATTAGTTGTTGGTATTTTTCACTATCTGGCATTACTGATTCGTCTTCTCGTATTTTGGAATATCCTTGGTTTAACGGCAAATTCGAAATTTTTGCATCCTGTAAACCAAATCTATGTGAAATCTTTTTGATGTAGTTTGATTGTTTGAGGCAGTAAATTCCGTTTTCATCTCTTCTTATTTCAATACCAAGATATAACTTTAGTAATCCAAGATCGACGATTTGAAAATGGCTCTTTAGAAAATGTGCAACTTCATCTATTTTTATTGAACTTTTAGCGGCGATTAAAATGTCGTCTACGTAAATAATGAGATATATAGTCTCTCCTTCATCAATTTTTACGTCAAGACATGGATTTGCTTTGCTCTGAATAAACCCGAAGCTTCTGAGTAAGATGTGGGGCTTATCATTCCAT
Source organism: Oxycera nigricornis (assembly GCA_963942545.1). Lineage (NCBI taxonomy): Eukaryota > Metazoa > Arthropoda > Insecta > Diptera > Stratiomyidae > Oxycera > Oxycera nigricornis. Next base: position 61,463,996 of record OZ012661.1, on the reverse strand, counting down.
ACTTTTGCTGCTTGCTTTAGTCCGTAAATGCCCCTTTTTAATTTGCATACCTGATTTTCATTTACACCTTCATGTCTCTCTGGTAACTGCATGTAGATTTATTCTTCAAGATTGCCGTTGAAAAAAGCTGTTTTTACATCGAAGTGCTTTATTGTCATGTTCTTATAGCCTGTGATCGCTAAGAGTGTTCGAAAGGTCACTTGGCGCACGACTGGTGCAAAAACCTCATCATAATTTATACCGTATTTTTGAGAGAAACCTCAATCTTGCTTTAAATCTTTCTTTGTTGTCTTCTGCATTTCTTTTAGTTTTAAAGACCCATTTACATATTTTCGTCTAAAGGTTTTTTTACTATCTCCCACGTTTTGTTTTTTGTCAACGAGTCGATTTATTCTATCATAGCCTTTTTCCACTCTTCTTTATGTGGTCCAGATAAGGCTTCTGTTACATTTCTTGGGTCATCTTCTTCTGCTGCTGCAACCTTCGAAGTAGCCACGTAATAGTCCGGTGGCACACTTTTATTCGACCTTTCAGAGCGTCGAATCGGTTCTTCGTTAGTGACGAGATTTTGAGGCGCATCTTCACTGTATTTTCTGTTGGAATCATAACTTGAGCTGGTACCTTCATCAATTGATTCATCTGCTAGAAGTTCATTTTTAACGTCCCAATCTTCATCAATATTTTCAACAATTTCGTTCCTTGAGAAATCGAGGTTGTAGATAATCGAGTCATTTTGTTTTTCTTTATGCTGTTTGCTGAGAAAGACGAAATTGCGACTAATCTTTATGCAGGATGTCTCTTTATTTAAAAATCGAAATGCTTTTGATTCTTCAGAATAGCCAACAAAAATGAGCTTTTCGGCTTTATTGTCTAACTTTTTTCTTTGCTCTCTATGAATGTGTACATAAGCCTCACTGCCAAAGATATGCAAGTTTTTTACATGAGGTTTCTTTGAATAATACATTTCATAAGGCGTTTTATTCACTGCTTTTGTGGGAAGTCTATTTTGTAAGTAATTTGCTGTATTACCGCTTCAGCCCATTACTTATTATCCATATTTGCATCTATAAGCATGCATCGGGCCATTTCTAGTAGAGAACGATTTTTTCTTTCAGCAACACCGTTTTGTTGGGGAGAATATGCTGCAGTATACTGCATCTTTATACCTTTGTATTTTAGGTACTGCTGTAAATCGTTATTTACATACTCTCCTCCTCTGTCCGATCTTATTACTTTAATCGTTTTATTGAACTGAGTTTTTGCCATTTCGACAAACTCCTTTATGAATGTTGTTGTTTCACTTTTATACCGTGGAAAGTAAACCGCAAAGTATCTTGAGTAATCATCTATAATGGTCAAAATATATTTTTTACCGCTTGGAGTAATTGTTTGCATAGGTCCACATACATCCGTATGAACTAGGTCGAAAAGGGCATTTGATTTTGTTTCTGATTTCTTGGGAAATGGTGTACGTACCATTTTACCTTTTACACAACACTCACAAGTCTCGCGTATTCCGCAGTCTTTTATGACAATCCCTGTTGCTAAACGTTTTTTGGCCAATTCATTTATTGCTTTCGAATTCCAATGACCGAAGCGCCTGTGCCATACATGCTTGCAATCTATTTCATGACTTGATTTTATACCATGAGCAGTACAAGCCCTTTCGACTGTATTTAATTTGTATAACTCTGTAGTAAAAAATGTAGCGATTGCTAAAAAATTTTCCTTCTTTTGAAATAATACAATCATTATTTTCAAAAACTAGTTTGTACCCATCTTTCGCCAGTTTCTTCACTGAGAGTAAATTTGTATCCATTGTTGGAACATAAAGTACTTCATTAATATGCAACTTTGAAACCTTGTTTTTGTCAAGGACGCAGTTTATGTCTCCTAATCCAACACCCTGGACACGAGAAGTTTTATTGCTGGGTGCGAGCCGTACATGGCCTTTTCTGTTTTTATCCAAATCGTAGAAGAAATCTATGTTGTTTGCCATGTGGCTTGTTGCTCCTGAATCGACAATCCAACAATGCGCATGTAAATTTTCAGCCATTATTCTGTCTTTCACCGTGACCTTGATTTACTTTGAAAGTCACTTTATTTGCACTTTACCGTTCACTTTATGTGCACTTTACCGTTCACTTTATGTGCACTTTATCGTTCACTTTATGTGCACTTTATCGTTCACTTTATTTCCACTCTTAATTTGCACTAGGGTCTGGGCCCACAACCTCTTGGAGAAATATGGAGAATATTTTATTTATAAAATAGTCACTAGTACAATAATATATATAAAAAGGAAAAAGATATGATTGCGAACTGCACTATTGCAAAGCCGAACTGGGACTGGTTTGTGATTTTAATGTTTTTTCGAAAAGCTCTCTGTGCGTAGATGTGTGTGCATATCGTTGTATACTAACATGTCGGTCCATAAACTGTAGGTCCTGCAACCAAAAACACCTAACCTTACTACATAAGGAAATTACTGCGTCGAGAAATAGTAAAGAAGTACAGGCAGCAGTCAATGTTACCAATGCACCTGAGAAGGATAGAGAAATACGTGTTCTCGGGCACCGCATTAGCAACGGTTCTAGATAAAAACGAAAAACAAGTTGAATGCAGGGTCTTGTTAGACTCTGGAGCACAAATCAATCTAATAACAGAAAATTCCAGAAGCGACTTCAATTGAATTCCAAGGAAGATAAGCTGCGAATATGCGGCATAGGAAAATCACAGCTAGATTCAAACGACCGAGTAAACATTGAAGTTCAGGAAAAAAAAGTTACTATACAATAACCGTAGAAGCATATGTGATAGAACAAATTACTGGTATGCAACCTCTGAAATTTATTGATACATCTCAATGGGAGATACCAGAAGCAATAGAACCAGCAGATCCCAATTTCAATAAACCACAGAAAATTGACATTCTATTAGGAGCAGAAATGAACGGTCAGCTAGTCCGAACGAAGCAAATAAAGCTCCAACCCAACTTACCGTTTTTACAAAAGTCAATATTTGGATGGATCATACTTGGCAAGGCGTCCCAAGCTCGACCCAAAGAAAGAACAGTGGGTATTACAACTCTACAACTTGAAAAAGAACTTACCAAAGAGATTGAAGAAATTCAAGAAGATAATCCACACTGCAATCTTGATAGACAGTGCGAAGAATTTTTTATCAATACGACATGTCGAGATGAGTCAGGTCGATTTATAGTAAATTTGCCTATGCTGAGTTCTCCAGAATTATTAGGGGAAGCAAGAGAAGTTGCATGGAGGAGATATGAAAATTTGAATAAGAAACTACCAAGGAATCTAGAATTACAGTGCCAATATAATCAGTTTCTTTCGGAATATTTAAAACTGGGACATTTGAAAAAAATACGTGAAGAGAAAATACCTGCAATACATTACTTCTTACCACGTCACGCAGTTATAAGCATTGACAAGAGTTCAACAAAACTAAGAGTAGTTTTTGACGCGTCTTGCAAAACTACATCGAATATATCTTTAAATGATCTAATGATTATGGGAATGAGGGTACAAGATGATCTGTTTGACATCCTGTTACGATTTTGCACATACAAACATGTATATATGGCCGATATCAAACAAATGTACCGACAAATGCGCGTAGCTGAAGAAGACCAAGGACTACAGCTAATAATGTGGCGTGATTCCCCAAAAGCCCAGATTCTACAAACTGACAACAGTGACATACGGCACCAAGCCTGCGCCATATTTAGCAACAAGATGTTTAAAACAACTAGCAGAAGATGAAGAGGCAAAATATCCATCTGGAAGGATAGCAATTAAGCATTGTTACATTGATTACATCATAACAGGCGCAAATTCTATATGCGAGGCTCTCGAAATCAAAAAACAAGTTACATCATTACTTCAAAAGGCGCAGTTGAAGCTACACAAAAAAACTTAAGCTCGACTGGGATGAAGAACTGAATAACCAGTTGACAGAGTACTGGACAAGGTTCATAAACAGTTTAAGTTTAATACATCATATAAAGCTTCGAAGAAATGAAGTTGACGTCAACGCATCAGTTAGGATTGAAATTCATGCATTTTCAGATGCGATTGAAAAGGCCTATGGAGCATCAATTTACATCCGAACAGTGAACATGGATGGGAAAACTCAAACAAGATTATTATGTTCAAAATCCCGAGTAGCTCCAGTGAAATTGATTACTTTGCCTTGGCTAGAGTTATGTGCAGCGCAATGAGCAACCAAATTGGTGCAGAAGGTGACAACAGCAATACAAGTTAGGATAATCTACTACTGGACAGACTCGCAGATAGTACTATCATGGATAAAATGAGATCCGGCAACATTCAAAATGTATGTGGCACACAAAACAGCTGCCATACAAAAGGTATCTACCATAGAGCAATGGAACTATATTGTTTCAAAACAAAATCCCGCCGACATATTATCTACGGGCACAACTCCAGAGCAACTCACAACGCAGAACTGTGGTTCTGGGGTCCCTCATTCTTAAGTAAGAGTGAAGAATTCTGGATAGTTAATGGAAGATCTGAGCCCGAGCAACAATCAGCAGATATGTTGAATGTGTTAGAATCAACCCACAAATGTTAACACAAAAGATGGGAGATTTTCCAGAAAGGCGAGTACTTCCCGCTCGTCCATTCTTAGCAGACGGAGTCGATTTTTGTGGACCAATTCCAACACATTATCTCGTGCGCGAAAAAAAAACCTACAAAAAGTTACATTGTGGTACTTTGCTGCTTTTCATCAAAAGCAGTGCACATGGAGGTAGTGTCCGATTTAACGACAGATGGTTTCTTGGGCATATTACGTCATTTTACTGCCCGTAGGGGATTATGCAAGGATCTTCATTCCGATAACGTAACGAACTTCGTCGGAGCCCGTAATAAACTACTAGAGTGGGCGACAATCATGTCGGCGCCAGAAAGTCAAGAACGAATCACGAAAAGCTGCAGCAAAAAGGGAATACAGTTCCACTTTGATCCTCCAAGATCTCCTCATTTTGAAGGCGTATGGGAAGCAGCAGTCGAATCAGCGAAGAAATTATTAAAGTGAACCTTAACATCAGCAGCCTTAACGTTTGAGGAGTTGAGTACAGTTGTAGCTGAAGACGAAGCAATACTTAACTCAAGACCATTAACACCCATGACCTTAGATCCCAACGATCTGACAGCCCTGATATCAGGCCACTTCTTAATTGGATAACCTTTGACAACATTTTTCCAGCCCAACGAGGAATTACGCAAAATGTCAGCCATCTCTAGATGGAAACTGGTTTCGGCCATTAACCAAGAATTCTGGAAGAGATGGACCAAAGAATATCTGAGTGAACTTCAAAAAAGATACAAGTGGTAAAATACAACATCCTCAATCAACCCGGGAATGTTAGTGCTCATCAGAGACGAGAACCTGTCTCCATTAAAATGGCCTATGGGAAGACTTGAACAAGTCATTAAAGGTAATGACGGATTACTAAGAGTGGCGGTAATACGCACCGAGAAGGAAAGTGTTAAAAGAGAAATTCATAAATTAGCTCCATTACCAGTAGAACATCGTTGTCCAGATGAACCTGTTGAATCAATGGACACTGAAGGCGGAGGAAAACGAAAACAAGAGGAAATAGCAAGTAAAACATCAGCTGTAAAAAGGCTGAAAAGAAAAAAAAATCACAGCCAATGCAGCCAGACTCTTATTGACTTTATTTGTTTGTCCGCTAATTGCATTTGAGGCACTAGAACCAATCATCTTACCTCGGTTACAAACAACGCAGGCATTTATTTCGAATCAAGAGGACCAGGAAGATTGGTCACAATTACCTGGAAACTGAACGTGTATTACAACATGTCTAGTTACTGGCATACTCAAAAAATCGTAGAAAAAGGGTTATTGTGAATGAAAGGGTTTGCAAACACAACAACTAATAACGAACTTCTCAAAACTATTGTGTACGGGTTTGATCAACAGTTAAAGGAACTAGAGGATGAAGATAAGGCACTGATAAGTGAACCAACAGCACAACCCAGAACAAAACGAAGCAAAATTAACATTGTCGGAAACAAAGTCAATAAATTATTTGGAGTTTTGGATGATGAATATGCTAAAAATATGGAGGCTACAATGAACAATGTCAAGGGAAGATAAGATGAACTCCTTAGACTAATGAAGAACCAAAATTCAATGATAGATGCCACAGCTGATTTAATCTCAAGAAACCAAGAAGAAAGAACTCAACTAAGGACGATCCAGAAAGAAGCAGACGAGCTCCCCGCCAGAGTCGAAAATATGGCAAGCGAAGAACGAGAGAATAAAATAACAACAACATATTGTATTTAATCACAACTCAATACGCAATGTCATTGTTAAATGAACTTCAACGAATCCAAGCAACGTTTTGGAACATTCTAACATATGCACACCACGGAAGGGCAAGTCCCCTAATATTACCAGCTGAACGATAAACAAGATACATAAAGGAAATTCAACAAGTCATGCCAATGAGCTACGAACTACCGGGAGTGAACAACTTGTACAGTCTAATGACCATAAGGGCTCAAATAAATAGCCAATTAGCTCCTTCTGTATTAGATATACCACTAGTTTCAACAACTTATTATGAAGTATTCAGAACGATAGCTTTTCCGATTCGCATCAACAATTCTTTCGTCACATGAAACATTCACGGCAAGATTTAGAGAAATTAAAATGAGACTACAGCAGCTTAAGACCCAAGAAGTACTCCTAACCAACAAATCGACAAGTGATCAGTACCATATAATAGGCGGGTATGGCGCCTTGGGAGTAGGTGTTTTTGCATGTATATTATGGTATATTATGACCGTTATCAGGCCGAAGTGGATTGTATCTAATCAACATATAAACAACATAGAAGCAGAAGATTTCAATTTGAGGCCATTCCCTCAACGCGGGGGAGTATGTTGTGTCAAAAGCAATTTTCTGGCAAATGATACGCTGATAATCAGTTGGAAGCGCAAACAAAGAGCTTAATGGGATTGGTTGGATGCTGTTTTTCCCGTACCACATATTTTTGTTTATCGGCAACGATTTATGTGTTCTCGAATTTTTTAAACTGAGTTCCTTTTAGATGTTGGCCTGACCCATTTATGTTGATTTCATCTGTAAAATCGTTCAGGCGTTATTCCTGTGGTAAACCGGACTTTTGCCGTGTAATAAGCGAGATGTGCACAGACTTTCACTAATATCTATTGATTTATTACGATTATAGACTGATAGTTCGTTACGACCTTTATTTCCTTTTATTATTCCAAAATTTGTTTCTTCTTTCTTGTTTGAAATTCAACATCAGGTATGGTTTTCTTTCTTTTAATAAGTTTTATCAAAAATCTGAAAAAAATATATTCGTGAGGATATTTGCGTTCTAAGGACTAGCAAATTAAATTTCTTCGATGTTAGTTATGGACTATTTTTTCATTAAAATTGCTTGAAATGTTTGTGTGTTCATCTCGGTTTTGATAAGATGTTTGTACTTATTATGTCCGCATTCACTAATTCTAAAGGTCTTACAATGCTCAGTACATTTCTCTCGATAATTCTTATTTTATATTGGTGTTTTCAGAAAATTTTGCCTTTTCTTATCATATTTAAAATCGTATTGTTTACATTGGTAATTTTATAAATAAGATCATTCAGTTTTTTATTTATAAATACCTTTTTATTGTTACTTCTAAGGGTTTCCTTGATTTTTCCTTTCAAAAGATTACAGTCATTATGGTCAAGATTTCCGGCTATCCATTTTAAACCTGACCCCAAAAAATCCAAAAAAAAATTTCTATTTCTACCAATTTCTACCAATTTTCCCCTATCTGGGAACTTAGCTGTTCTGGTTTTAATCAAGACGAATTTTGCATCCATATAGTCAATTATTTGCACTTGTGTGCTATTTACCGTGGTGAGGGCCGTGTAATGAGTATTAATCTCGATTGTAAATTTTTTGAATATTCCTTCCTGTTTGGATTATTAATAAAGTTCGCTTATATTCTTAACGACTTTTTTACGCCAACTCGTTGAGAGGTTTGAAGCTAGTCGTTTATTAATTCTAACATGTATTGCTTGTCCTACCTCGTAATCTTCTATATGCTCCCTTTTACTATTGTGAAAATTTACATTGTTTGCCTGAGATTCTCTTGGTTTTTCCATGTTATCTTCTGGATTGTTCCAGCTGTTCCGGATCAGTGGAATCGAACCGACCGTAGTAAGGTTTGATTAGCTTTCATATTGAAAGTGCAGTTGTCCTCTTTAACTGATCGTTCCAGCAATTGGCTAAACTTTCAGTGGACGCTATTATTTTAAGGCATCTTATAATCTCCGTATTTGTGAAGTGGAACACTTCAATTTGGAGGGAATTTTGTAGAATTTTATTTTCAATTGATTTTGCGTGATGAACAGAAAAGAAGAAGAAAAGTAATTCTCGAAGTGAAACCTCAACTACCTTGATTGCTTTAGATTGATCGATTGTTTAAGAGTTTGGTCACACAATTAAAATTTAGAAAACTAATCGACTCCTGGAAATGTAAGTTATCCTCCTGTAAAGCAGATGTCAATATGAAGGATATGCCTTGGAAATTCAGGAAAGATTGTAGGATAGATAGTTTAGTCGCCAAAGTTTAGGATGAACTAGTTGCAGAAAGCATTGATTGGAGTATCGCTACAGTTCATTAGGTTATGTCATGAGCATTCGCCAAAAAGGAAAATTTTGAAATTGTTGGTAACTGACCGCAGTCGAGATGACGTAATTCACGCGACGAAGGGTCGTAAGATTAAGCGTAAATATCCTGGAATTGTTGTTAGCTAGGTCGAAAAGAAACACCTCCAATTAACCTTCGATAAAAGAGTTGTCGTTGAAGATAATTTTTCCTATCCTTACGGTTTCAAAAAATTTAAAAAAACATAAATATTTTTTAGCTGTTAACTCGTATACGAAAAAAATATTTGTTAAAAGTGAGAAGTAAAAATATGTAAATACCATAAAACTGAAAACAAAATTTTTGTTCTCTATAACCATCTCGTTTAGCTATCATGATTGGGTTTAGTTTTGATATACAGTTTGTAACTGGGAATAATAAACCATAATAATCATCATCATAAAGGAACTAGCTATTTCAGCTTTTGATTCAGTGCAACCTATCGTGCATCATTTGAGACTACTGTACCCATACCTAGAGTTGTCAGCGGAAGCCCGAAAAGAGAATCAGTACGAGTTCGCTCACATAAACGTGCTAAGTTGGAGTGATGGTAACGTCAATTACATCACGCTGCCTGAAGTCATGCAGGAATACTCGAACTGTACAATATTTGTGCAAGCTAATGTGAAGGAGAAATTACTTAGAAAATATTTATCAACGGCCAATATCGTTCAGCTTGATGCACTGAAAATAGAGGAATTAAGAAATTTTACGACAGCTTGTTTAGTTCATGGTACAGCTCCTACAACTAGATGCGCCACACAGAATTGTATAAACATTTGCATGTACTTTTTAATGAATTTAATGCATTTTTGAAATAAAAAGAATGTTTTCTTATAAAAAATGATTTTTATTATAAGCCCACTATACTAAACTAAACATCGCAAAAAATGGAATTTCATAAAATAACCGCGAATAATTGAGGTTCACATAAGAAGCCCGTGATGGTATGAAAAAATCGTCGCTGTCCAGCTTGTTTACAACGCTTCAGTAATGTTGATAAAAATCTGTTACGCCGTCTGAAGCGGTATTGTTGTGGAACATTACAATATTGAAAAGTCCATCATGTCAAACAGTTTGAATAAATCATCGGTTTTCAATTTGATACTGCCTTCACCTACTCGTATCCGGAATGTTTTGGAGAGACCCGGTTGGTTTTGCGGATATTGCTCGTCGTTTCCCAACCTTCTCAAATCTTTATATGTTGAAGTCCATCCTGCGTATGATACTGGAAAACATTCGTGCCAACCGAAAACAATTTTTGCTTCGAATGTCGACACATCGAACCCTAGGACGATTTTCCGATTTTGACATCCATCAAGGTATAGTTCCGCACGATATTCTCACACAGCCCTCAACATTTTCAACGTTACGAACAGCTGATTTATAGGCATGATCGCGACCGAGGTTTGTTGGTTAAGAAAAATACTTTTGCTTCCTCTCTTATGTATTAATATACACTTTGGTCGGCTTCTTTTCACAAACATGTTACTTACGCTTGAATTCATTTCACTTTTATCGGTAATAAAATCAGAACCGGCACCCTAAGCTGTTAAATCTCTCCTTTAATATCTTCAATCTTTCTTCTGGAGGATTGAATGCAGTAACCACCAGCGTTTTGTATTAAACCGGTTTTATAGATTTTCCGGTATAGACTCACAATTTCATTATCGTTAAATTCAAAGTCAAAGTGGGAAAAATGCTTAAGAAATTTTTGAAGGCTATCACCGGTGCAGCGTGAGCAAAGTTAAACACAGCATAACTGCCCGCAAGTTGTCGAAAACGCGCTTTGTAACCGTTGTCTATCGTTCATAAACACTCTGTTGGATGTTAGGAATTGTTTAAAGTGCTTTCCACTTGGTTATTTCTCAAACGAGTAAAAATATCCGCCCAGCCCATTTTTAGTAAAATAGAATGCCACGCAATGAGCGTCACTCTTTTGGGACGGATCTGTGTTGGCTATGATGCATGCCGGTTTCTTATTTTCCGAGGTAAACCATCGCAGGGACAGGGACACCTTGAAAAAATCTTTTTGATATAATATTACTTCTTAACGTGTTGATGATCTTTATTGTGTTCATTTCTGCCTTTTCAGGAATTTGTTTTCAAGATTTACAACCGTAGTATGTGATGTCGTGTAGCTGTGTAACAATTCTTTTGTTGATTCTCTGTTCAAAAACAATGTTGAAAACTTTCCCAAAGATCCGACTAGATTCTCATCGAGTCGCTTGAGTTCCAAGTTTCCAAATACGCCTGTCAGATTTGTAGTTATAGCCGAGAAGGAACGATATTTATACTTAATTTTTTTCGAGTAAAGTTAGTTCTATGAGATAGACCCCGCCAGTGATACTTTTTTAAGAAAAGTTAAGTGACCTTTTGAAGAGAACTCAATATTTACTAGGCAATGTGTCATGTTTTCTGCTATGTACTTGAGCAAATACTATCTAGATCTGGTTGATATTTCAGAGTATATGTAGCTTTATAGAAACTTGTCAATACATTTCGATTCTTGTCAATTTCGATACTAACATCATATTCCGCGTAAATGACACAGGCAACACTTTTTTTCAAAGCCTCTCTGAATCTCCTCATAATCATTATCACGCCTTGATTTAACAAACTCCCACATCCCGAGTCGTATGAGTTATCTGTAGATAAGTCGAATGCTAACAGAAAGCAGCCATCATCGAATACCTTTTTGGATATCTGATCTGATGACTTTTATCGAACTATACCATTGGCATTGAAAAGGGTAAGATAGGGTTTTGCTTAGAAAAATTGAATTATATTGGCTGATTTGGAACTTGTACGCCAGTTATCGATAAATTGAAATTCGTTATGCTGTTATGTTTGAATTTGTATGGATTCTTTGTGCGCTTGCCTGAGTAGGAATCATTATTAACCATGCCGAAAACCAACAGATTCACCAATTGTCCTATAACCACATCGTCAAGTGAAAGTGTGAATGTGTTGGCGGGTAGCGTGTAGGTTTTATACGTTTGTACCGGTAATTGGTGTTTGAACATTGAAAATCAATTTCAAGTGCCAGTAATATAGATGGGTTGACTGTTACATGGTTCATGTGCAGTGATGCCTCCAGAATTTTGTTGCGGGGGTGGAAGTCATCCTCCTTCGAATACAGATACAATTCTAGTTTTTTCAAAGAGAGTATTACGCGCAAGTCGACACCATTGAACAACAGTTTATCTTGATTAAGCATGTCGCAATGCATTGTCTTCATTACCTCAATCTAATTGCTTTTTTCAGCAGTGTAGGGCTTTTAATATACATTTCATTTGATTCATGTGGACGCCCACCGATAGCCGTTTTATTTTCAATCATCTTCAATTCATTCTGGAACAAATACAAGCCAACAGATTCGAGATGCGTTGAAGCTGCATCTTTGCCGCAATTCATCAAATTCTCAATATATGCACGAGAATGATAGTTATTGTCTGTCTGTGCTATAGCACAATGAAAATATCTTTTAACCATTTAATTAGACCGTACATTGTCTAAAGAGTGAATGCATCACCTTGTTGACAACACCTATTTTATCAGCTACAACATCAGTTCCATCAGCCTTCTTGATTGTCTCCCCGCCTATAAAATTCTCTTCTTGATCATTCTTGAGCTTTTCTAGCTGCGCTTTGAGGCGTAAGTAAACGCTGGATAACTTCCGGTATGTATATCCATGACCAAGACATACAAATTCCAAACCTGAAAAATTATCCCATGACGCTATTGGCCCGTATGAGACTTACTCTGTTTTAAGAATATGACTCTGAACTAGAGTTGTGGTGAATAAATCCAATGAAGATTTCATGCACTCTTGATGAAGTACCATGTTATTTGTCGAATATTTTTAATACGTGTTTTTAAAGTACTTACGTTTTTTAAGTGTTTACGTTTTTTTTATGATTTTATTATTTAATTTTTTGATTTTATATGTAAGCCTGTGAAGAGGTTGGCTCATTTTATAGTCGTTCGATTTTGTCAAATAGCTTATTTCTTCCTTTTTGGGCTACTTCGTTCGTTGCTGATTTTCTTTGCATCTTTACCACCTGCCTGATAGCTTTTCCAAATATGGGGTTTCTGGCCGGCTTTCATACAAATTTCTTGTGGTTAGCCACATCCGGTGTGGGTGTGGTTTATCTGATGATGAAGCGATGACGTCATCGGTTTGGGCGTGGCTTATATGATGATGAAATGATGACGTCATCGTTTGTAGGGAATTTCAAGGTCATTTTAGTTTCGATTTATGGCCGGTATAGTAGTAGTGTGATAAGAAGTTGCGATTAGTGTTTCATGATCAACAACAATGAAACTGATGGATGGGTTGATGATAAGAGGGGATCAATGACGTCATCGTTTTGAGTGTGACGTCATGTCTGAAGATATGCAAAGCTGGCTGGCGTCTCGTGTTGCATGTGATTTATATAGTAGAGTGATAAGAACTGGATGACTTCCGGTTTCTTTTTTCAATATATTGAAGGAAATCTCTTTTGGATTTGAATTGATCTTTTTTTGGTGAAGATAATGACTTTGTTTGGTTGTAGAGGAAACTTAACCGCACAAACTATTTCCTATTAAAAAATTTAATTTACTTACCACTTGAAGTGTTGGTGAGAACAAAAAAAAGTTAACCGCAAGTCAAAATGGATTAATATGAATACCCGAACCCGTTATAATACTTTTACCACAAGCGAAAAGTTTCTATTGTTGTTTTAGTTTGTGAAAAAAATCGTTCGCAAAAAGTAAATATTATTCAAGTATTCCCTTTGATTTGCTAAGGAGGTAGTGTTGATTGTTGTGTTCTATTGTTTTTTTCGGGTTGTTATTAATTTATATGTATTGTGAGAAGTGTAGAATTGAAGTAGAAAGTTCGCAGTGGTTATACCATTTGGGAACCAACGTCCACAAGAGCAATTCAGCGGAGTCTTTCAACGAAAATTTCAAGCGAGTAAGGAGCTGTTTCAACCATTTAATCGAAATTCTTATCTTTGAGAATAAAGATGAGAGTCTTTTGGATTCGGATGAGTTTTTACGGAGGATGGAGGACCCATTAATGATATACCTCAGTGAAACATTGAACGAGCGTGGGTCTACAAAGTTCAACATTGAACTCTTCGCTGAATTTGTAAAAATTGGTGCTGCTTGTGACGAAGGGCTTGATACTGAAGTCATAGTTAGTATCAAGTCATTTAATACAAAAACGAAAAGGATACTAAAGCGATGTGAATTGAATCAGACATTCAACAGGAGTTCCAGGATAATAGTGGATGGGCTATAATGAAAATTACTCATTTCGAGCTGAACGTAAATAAGTACAAACCGCTGATAGGAAGGAGCTTTGTTTCACTACCGAAACGCTTAGCCGACAGAAAGGATGCATTAATGTAAGTAACCGGGACAATTATTGCTTCAAATGGAGCGTCATTTATGCCTTGTATCCAGTTGTTAATTCTAAGTGGACATACTCATACCGGGTTGCAGATATAGCTGGTAACGTTATACAGCTGAGTAATGGTATTGTTGTCAATTTCTAGAGACTCGAGTTTCCTTTGAAGATTGAAGATATTACCACCTTCGAGGAACTGACTTCGATTCAGAAACCAGAAAAATCATTGGACTTCACCATATTACGAAGGAGGAGATGGTGCATCATGTAAATTTGCTGCTGTTACAGGCTAACGAAAATTTTCATTATGTTTGGATAAAGAACATTTCAAGGTATGCTGGCTTTAAAAGAGGGTAACCTCTTCTTCATATTGTTATATTAATTGTTGTTTTCATTTTATTTGTAGATTAATTAATTTAGGGCATACATTGCACAAAGCTGCCATTCATGTGTGCAACCAGCGTTTGCAGAATTTTCACAGCAATAGAATGCTCAAGGAGCATAAAAATGATTGTGGCCGCATAGTCACGGAAATGGTGAAACCAGAGAAGTCAATATTATAATATAAGAACTATGAACGGCAGCTTGATGTTCCGAAAGTGACCTATGCCGACTTCGAGTGTCTCCTTCAAGACATTGACACTTGTGTGCCTGATCCGAGCAATTCTTCAACAACGCAACTGCAGGAGCATATACCGCATGCTTTTGGATACTACGTAGGATGTTCATTTAACTCTAGATAAGATAGGTTTAGGATACATAAGGGTACCGAAATTCATTCCCATATTGTTTCACAACCTTTCAAGTTACGACTGTCATTTATTCATCAAAGAATTGGATAGGCTTTATGGGGATATATCGCTTTTACCGGTAAATAAGGAACTGTACGTTTCTTTTCCTAAGCGGACAAAGATTGATGGCTTAACTGAAACAGTTGAGCTGAGATTTTTGGACTCGGCCAGATTTATGCAGAGCAGTTTAGCTGCTCTTGTAAAAAACTTATCGCGTGATGATTTGAAAACTGTGTTTACGGCATATGGAATAGGAAGAAATTCAATTTACTGACGGAAAAAGGCGTGTTTTCCTATGATTATGTAAACTCATGAGAATGGTTGAATGAAATTTGTCTACTTCTTCGCGCTAATTTTTCAATAAAATGCCAAATAGTGAGTGCAATGAGGACGATTATCGACATGCGCAAAATTTTTGGAAAGAGTTTTATTGCACTGTGTTGTTGGACTATTTGGAATTATATTTAAAAACAGATGACCTAATTCTGACTGATGTATTCGAGAATTTCAGGAAAGTGTGTTCAAATATATATGGTTTGGATCCATGTTAGTATTACACAAATCCTGGACTACCTTGGGATGCAATGCTGAAAACAACATCTATACAATTTCAGTTGCTGACTGACATAACCCTGTACCATTTCATCAAGCGAGGAATTAGAAGAAGAATTTCCGCAAGATTTGATAAAGAAAGAAATAGAATAGTTGGAATAATCGAGAGCAAAAATAATTCTTACAGACACTTCAAATTAGAGTTCGATGCACATATGATACCAATTATTCCAAGCGCTAACTTAAAAATCACATGCTTCGAATATCATGAGTTCGAGGCCGAAAGAATTCTTAGTAATGACGAGTTTGAATATGTATATAAAACAGGAAGATCCAAACTATAAGACCAATATAGAATTTCTGGATGTAGAGAAAATGAAACAAACGTATACTATGAGTAGTGCTTGAACCACGAATCACTACACAACGATCTGGAATTGGCGGCGAACACAAATAACAACAACAACATTGATATGGACAACGACCTTAAACGCTCTATTGAGGATAGCAAACAATTTTTTCTTGTACTGCCAGAGCGTTAATTCTCAAGGAACACTTTAACGAATTTATATGCCCGTCACTGAAATGCCGCAGAAAGTTAGGAAATATGGAAAGCATTATGTGAGCTGTCTATGGGCATATGATGAAGCAAAATTCAGACACTTGTGAGTGTTATAGCGTTCATAGAAAAATACGTGAAATTAAAAAGCTTGTTCAATTTCACTTAAGATTAATAAACACATAATTCTTTAATCAAACTACAATATTTTATTGTCAATCATAACATTAAATAATCATATTTTTGATATTTATCCAGGAATTGTGTTTTGCTGAGAATCCCAACCACTTCACAAACACTTGAGACGCATACCTTTTTAATATTTTCTCCACGAGGTAAAGTGACGGACGTTAAGCTTTCAATAATTCCGTCTCATAAAAACCACCTTCAATTTTATTTCTCTCATAATCTCCTGATATACATATATGTAATGAGATTGGTTACACAGATTCGACGGATTCTGAAAATTTCCGTAGTCCAATATGGTGTATAACCCTTTTCAAATATATGCCTGTATATACTGTTCTGCATGTGATCACCCACATTATATTTAAATGGACCCATCCCTTTAATGTTGTTATATACGGTGGACAGAACCATTTTTTCATTGGAACTATTCACAGCAGATGGAGCCATTTTTAGTATTCGGTGTTTTTTATTATTGTAGGTATTAACTATATCATCAAATTGATTGATCCATCTATAATTTCCATTTATACTAAACCCTTTCCACATCATATTCTTTAGTGTTCGATTGAATCGTTCAACAATTGATGCTTTAAGAGGACCATACGTAGAATAATGGTTTATTCGATATTTCTTCATAACATTTTCAAAATATTTGTTGTAGAATTCTTTTCCAGCGTCGGTGTGTGCGTCTTTAGGAATGCGCCTTTGTTATAAAATGTGTTCATTAGCATAGAAACTTCTTTGCCAGTTTTTGTTTCGATCGAAGCCGCAAATTTAGAAAATGTATCGATGATCGTAAGGAGGAAACGATATCCTGTATTGTCTCTACCATATGCTTCATTTTTGACTAAATCGGCCTGCCACAAGTCACCTTTTATTATAACTCGTCCTTGCTTGATTTTTTTTCCAGCGGGTGTATGTAATTCGTTCACTACTTCTAACTTGCTCATTTGAGAATGATCTGAATTTTTGTGAAGTGGTCGATATCTGTATATTAGAAGGTATCACTTTGGAATCTCATCATCATTATCAGCGTTACTTTCGTCATTTTGAAATTGAGTTTGCTTTTCTACATATTTCTTTACTTTCTTAATGATAATATCAAAGTAGTCCTTTGTACAAGCATCGTCATCATCTATGGAGGACCCAACATTCTTGAGTCGTTTGAAATTAAGAATATAATCACCACTTTCCGTTTTATTAAATCCTGCGCCAGGCAAGCCTTGTAGACCATTCTTACCCGGTTTTCCTTCCTGTCCTTGATAACTCGTTGGTTCTTGTAGACCTAAAGGACGTTGTGGACCTGGTGATCCTTGAAGTCCTTGCAAGTCACGTTTTCCTCCACTTTCATTCGAAAATCGACCAAATTTGTCAACGCCAATTTATAAATCGTAATAATTAGTAAATGATGATGATGGTAGCTATCGTGTTGATTCTATTATTTTTGATTCGTTCAATTCTTCAATGATTGATATTATTTCGTTGTTATGATTAGTGTGTCCTGCTTGCTGTGATGCAATGAGTAACCGGCAATCGACTTACTAACTAATTCCGATCATCATATATAGTCTTTCTGTTTGTTAGATGCTCCCATAAACTGTAACTGTGGTATTTAATGTTAGGAGTTCGTTTTAACCCTCTCCCTTCTTTACTATTTAACAGTTTAGAAATAATTGTTGTATACTTAAAGTTTCGTTTTCCATTGACTTGACTACTATAGTCATAAGCACGTCTGTGAGCGTTAGTGTACATAAGAATAGTTTTATAATTCTCTAAATCTTCGTTGATGTATATTGTGTTATCTGGATTCTTCATAAAAAGCAGTTCATATAAACCTCGAGTTCCAATGTAGGGTTTTTCATTTAGAAGTATATGATTACCATCGATTATGAAATTTGAATTTACTATTTTCCACTGGTGTCTATCATCGTCATCTCTATATATCCCATAAATACTGTCAATTACCGACGGTTGATTCACATTAATATCGAGATATTACTTAGGAATGTCTTAAAAACGGTTCGCTTCATGTATTTTTCAAGATGATTTTGTCCTTCCGGAGAAGCAACATATTTACGAACGGCTTTTGTAGAAGAATTGGATGAAATGCTGAAAACTGTCTTTTTCTTCTTCATAGTCACTATCTTCCTTTATTCCCTCTTTTGCTTCATCACGTTTAACTTGAAGCAATGAATGATCTTTTTAATTTCATTTGTTATGTCTAGATCTTGCAATAATTTAGCTCTTTTAACAAATTCTTTGAGAGGATTCGTGATTGGCTTAAAAGTTTCCTCTAAGTGAACCTCTGTTCTGGTTTTGTTAGCTTTAAGCTGTTGCTACTTTTTCCTTATAGAAATGGTTGTCTTTGTCTTATATCACTTACTTACTGCTTTTCATGTATTGTCCTTTTCATTGTTAAATGCAACAGCAGCAATTCGAGAAGTATGGAAAGGTATCCAAAATAGTGGAATTGGAAGGAAGGAAGTGTTATATTCTGCAAAGAATTGTGAATCAAGCTGCAACATCCATATTCAAAAGATAATGATCAGTATAAAATGATCGATCATAAAGGGATCATAGTACATCACGATAGGCTGTTAGTGTAGGAGGAGGGGGCTCATTAATACGCTAAGGAATAAACTACCAATTGAACTGCATCTACCTAGTTATCAATACTGCGATCCAGATACAAAACATGGCGAGCGGCTTGCTAGAAGTTTATTTATTGGATCAAGGCTGTAAGGAGCATGATATTGGTTATTCGAAATTAAAAGAAACTAGTGATCGGCATAAACTAGATAAAATACTAACCGAAAAGGCGTGGCAACGACTTCGATCAGCTGACGCAGGATTATCAGAAGGCGCTAATGCGTTACTTGTAACACACATGATGAAAGCAAAAGTAAAATTAGGAATGAAAGTGAAGAGTGACTCGAAATGTGGAACAGTTGATTCCAAAGTCCATAAGATCGTCAAAACAGAAACCCGAAAATATGAAGGCGAGTATTTGAATAGCCTATCTAAATCTAACAACGGGACGCAAGAAGAACTTAAAAACTCCAAAAATAATTCCCATTCCTAAAGTTAGTGAAGTTCTACCGTTTGTCATTCCTCTTTTCGCGGGACTATCTGCAATCGGTGCTGTATCGAGTAGAGCTGCGGGAGTAACTAAAGCTGTTCATGATGCTCATAATGCCAAAAAGACATTAGAAGAGAAAAGCGGCACAACCAGAAAATGGAGGAGGTAACTTTGGGTCGATATTTGCATTTGAAACCGCATAGAAAAGGATTAGAGTTGTTTTTAAATCCTGTTTCAAAAAACTTTTGAAAATGTTACCCAAGAAAGCTTTAAATGAAAATGATTTAAAGCGGCTCGCTAGGTTCTTATCACACTTCAGAGGAATTTTTATGCGAAATAATCTACCAAAGTGGCCGGCAATGAAAAGTGACTGCGGTATTGTAAATTTAGATGATGTGCAAGGTCCTGAAGCACATTGGGTAGCGTGCAGCAAACAAAACCGTTATGTGGAAAACTTCGAAAGTTTTGGAAAGTTTTACTTCCTCCGATAGAATTATTAGATTATCTTGGTTCTAATATAAAATACAACCACAATACATATCAAAGCTATGACTTATAAAACTGAGGACATTTATGTTTTAAAATTTTATATAAATTATAGTAAATTTTTAAGGCATCTATGTAAATAAATACTTTGAAAAAACTCAAAACCAATCATTGTTATAAATACTGTCAGTGGAAATACATCCATTCTTACATCAGAATACTTTCCATATATCGATTTACAAGGTGTGTATGATGCAGTCTTGTTGATTTTCAAACATACAACGCTATACCCAACGTGGATGAAAAAAAACATTTATTACACATTGCAAACCACGTTATAGAAGAACCCATTGGGTTGTACGAAATTGATGATATTGCCAACTATCTATATAGAGAGCTGGCGAAGATAAAGAAAAAAATAAATTTCTCGAAGCGAGCTAGTAATAATACTCTCAAAAGTAAAATATAATCAACTGCTCTTATTTACTTCAATAAAGACACATCCATTGAACAATTGCTATGATTCACTAAACGAGAATCGGAAATCAACGTAAAACATATTTCTGATTTACCTGTCAGCATAAGCAAGGTGAACGTAATACTTATTGATTGTACTATAGTTGAAAATTCTTTTATTAATTATATTCCTTCGCACGCAATCCACGAATTCTCACCTAAAGTGGGCACGGGGTAAGAAATAGTAGAGGTTCCTGGTAATGTCATTTATTTACCGATACACGTCAAAGGAATTAGCACGCTCACTCTCAAGCTCTCAGAATACTCCTACACAACAGTATTTGTGTATTTTACCAAGTCAGAGTTTCATCTACGTTGAAGGTGCCTTAACTAAAACAGATGGAACAATATCAACAACAGCCAAACTGGCGAATAATAGCATCGCATTTTTTTTGATGAGATCAGATACGAACTGAATGGTGTAGAAATCGATCGAAACAAGAATATTGGAATAACTTTGACAGTAAAAAATTATGTATCACTTGGTTGGTTGTAGTGGCAGCCCCCTTTGTCCAAAGGCGGCTCACTTAGGCCAAGATAAGTCCATTGTGATACCACATTTAGATAGGGTGCGGTACTAGACCTGTTGGGTGACGGAAACCATTTAGATTCTCGTATGAAGCCGGCTACGCAGCTTATATTTAAACTGGCAACTTCCGTGAGGCTGGTCAGAAAAGGTCAGCCTAAAGTTTGCATGGGTTTCCTGGATAGTGCTTGGCATTCACACAGAAAGTGTTGGATTGTTTCCTCCTCCTCTGATTTGCAGCTGCGGCAGAAGTCGTGGAAAGATGCACCCAGTCTTTCTGCGCGTCTGCCAATGAGACAATGCCCCGTCAGTATGGATACGATGAAACTTAATGTTTTACGGCTCGTGTTGAGGAGCTGCTTGGTGCGCTTTGAGCTTAGTGTTTGCCAAGTTTGCCTGGTTGTCCTGCAGGTTTCTTCCAGCAGCCAAACCCTATTTGCAGAATCTACATAATACTGCTTGAAACTTAGCTTGACGGAGGTCAACGGATGGCTGACCTGGGGTGGTAGTTTATAATCCTGGAGCTCAGTGCCAACTCTAGCTAGGGCATCAGCTTCGCATTTCCCAGGTATATCACTGTGACCCGGCACCCACCAAAGAATCATTTCACAGTGAAGCGACATCGCGTTCAGTTGTGTGCGACATTCCATTACAATTTTGATGAGGTATACACGTTCGATAATGATTGGATAGCAGCTTGACTGTCAGAGAAAATGTTGAGATTTCTTATAGAAATTTTCTGATTTCTCAGCCAGTCTACTGCCTTATGTATCGCGATGACCTCTGAAAAACACTGCAGTTATCTGGTAGCCGGAAGGATAGTCTCAAACCTAGCTGTTCGGAGAAAACGCCACAGCCAACTTTTCCATCCATCTTTGATCCATCAGTGTAGATATCGACCAATTTCTGTATTCTATTTCCTTCCATGATTCAGTCATCTCTGCCAGGGATGATGGACTTGAAACCATGGTGAAAGCATGTAATCGGAGGAGTGAGGTCTATTTTCTCTGGCGTTGGTCCATCCCTCCGTAATATGGTGGAGTGGCCGATATTCCCATCATACCAGAAATTTAGAGCTTTCAATCGAATAGGATAGCACTAATAGCATAAACAATGCCTTTGCCGGGGTAGTGCGTATAGCCCCGGTGATTGCAATAGCTGCAGTCCTCCTGACCCTGTTAACCAAGTTTTCGCTTGATGTTTTTGCCATCGCTGACCACCAAATAACCACGACCATACAGAAGGATTGGTTCCACTATCGCTGTATAGAGCCATGATACAGTTTTGGGTTTCAGTCCCCACCTTTTCCCAATAGCTCTTTTGCAGCAGTAGATTGCGCATGCCGCTGTACGCGCTCTTTCTGCTATGTTCGCTTTCCTCGCGAGTTTGGAATCCAGAATCAGACCTAAATATTTGACCTGATGAAATGGATTGAGACTTGTCTCATCAAGTTTGGTGGAACAAATCGTGGAATTTTGTATCTTCTCGTGAAGAGCACAAATTCCGTTTTCTGCGGATTTATCTTTAGACCGCACTCTTTGCTCCATTTGGTGAGAATACCTAGGGCAAAGTTTAGTCTTTCAGATAGTGTGTTGACGAATTTGCCCGATATTGCTACTGCAACATCGTCGGCGTAGGTTACGACTTTGCAGCCAGTCGTTTCTATTGTTGACAGGAGTTTGTCCACCACTAAGTTCCATATAAGGGGTGATAGCACCCCACCTTGCGGGGTGCCTCTGCACGTCCGTATTCTTAAGATGTTGTCTCCTAGTGAGAAGTTGACGCTCCTGCAGCTTAGCAGTTGCACGATAAACCTAATCAGGTTATCATCAACATTGTTATTCTTGAGTGCCTTCTCAATAGCCTTGTGGCTGATATTGTTGAATGCACCTTCGATGTCCAGAACAACCGCCTGCGTATATTCTTTGACGCTTAGCGATTTTTCAATGTAGCTGGTGAGCGAGTGAAGAGCTGTTTTAACCGATCTTCCTTTTGTGTATGCGTGCTGCGCATTAGGGAGTGGTTTCAGAGTAGCTCTCAAATGAATCTCTATTAGCCGTTACAGAGTTTTCAGCAGAAAAGAGGTGAGGCTGATAGGTCTATAGTCCTTAGGTGAGTAGTAGGATGTCTTGTTCGCTTTGAGTATGAAGACTATTTGAGCTCCTTTCCACCGCTGTGGAAGATAAGACATAAGACATGCTTTAAAGATGGCTTTTAGCCACGGTCGCGCTATTTTGATTCCCTGCTGGATCTCAACAGGTGAAATGTTGTCCACTCCAAGGGATTTAAAGGGTTGAAATGAGCTGATTGCCAAGCGTAGGAAACTGTCGTCTACTGGCACAGCGGTTGACAGGCAGTTCGGGGGCGTATTTGGATCAGCTTTGTCTGCCACATCCTCACTGCCCGGGAAATGCGTGTCCATGAGAATGGCTAGCATCTCGGAGCTGGGTTTTTTTCAGGTCCCATTTGCGTCCTTGATAGACCCCAAAAATAAGGTGGAGGTCGTCATAAATTTTCGCAGACGACTGACATCCTTGGAGTGTTCTATTTCTGCACAGAAACTTCTCCACAAGGTGCGTTTTGCTTTTCTGATGGAGCTTTTAAACTCCTCCTTTAGCCCGATTGAAGGACTTCCCACATTCCTTCCGCAGCTCCGCAATGTCACTATTCCACCATGGTGGCTTATAGTTCCCCCTAGGCTTCGTTGGACTGCATGCAGACCTTGCTGCTTCGTTTAGAGCAGATGTAAGGGTCCTGAAGGCTTCCTCCAGACCGCCTATGTCCTCAATCTTTGCATTTTCGAGAGGGTCAAAAGCCACATCGAACATTATATATGATTGATCGGAGAACGAGCACTCTTGTGATACATGCCATCCTTTGTTACGCTAATATTTTTCATAACGTTTCTACTGACCCGCAGGCGACCCTGGCCACGGTTTGGGCAATCCCACCCGGCTTCACCCGCGAAGAGGGGTGTGGGAATAAGTATTTTAAAGAAAAAGGCGCCACTCGTTTCTGCGCCGGGGCTGCCCTGTCCGCGAACCCTGAAACAGGAATCGGGTCCACGACGACCAAAATACCGAACGGATAAGGATTTTCCGCACGCAAACAATAGGGTCGAAAGCGAGAAACCGACGCGATTGTTCACTTTGCCGAGCCAAGCCAAATTTAATTCACACAAACTCTTATTTAATTTCAATGCACTCTATTATTCCAACAACCTGACTCGCCCTAACTATACTTAACGCTACTTACAATTTTGTGTCTGTCCTTAGTCCTATTTCAACTGCTCGAAGATTTTGTTGAATAAGGAAACGGCCTCCAACGACGCTCCAACTCTGTCCGTCTGCGCTTAGTCACATGGCTCGATCCACACCCGAAAAGTAAGAAGTCAAACCTCGATGAATAATCCAACGGCCTCCACATCACCCCAAAGGCAAGAAGTCAAACCTCAATGAATAATCCAAAGGCCTCCACAGCACCCCAAAAGCAAGAAGTCAGACTTCGAAGAACCATCAAACGGCCTCCGTTCGACGCTCTCACTGTCCACGTCCGCACTTCGTCACCAGACTCGATCCGCTCCAACAAGCAAAAAGTTCCCGTCAGCTGTACCTTTGGTCCTATATATAGGGGATCTCGCGGTCCCGTTTTTTACCGCGTCCGATGGTCAATGCCCACTCAGCTGGGTAGCTGACCTCATCGCAGCTTTCAAAAGCTTTGAGAACTGGTTTGGTCAGCGTCAGACGTTGAGTCTCGATGCGAGGGGAAATGCTGTGATTGCCGCCTGTCCGGCGAAACACTCGCAACAGCCGCCAGCCATGGCGAATTGCCAGTGCCAATGGTTTTGGGTATCATTGGCGCATAGGGAACTCCATTGGGCGCATCGTAGACCGGGTTGGCCTGGACTTGGATCCGCTGCGCGATTGGGTGATCGGTGTTTGTTGCCGTCATTGCTGGCAGCTTATCTGCAGGGTCTGTGATGGTGTCCGGAACACTCTCCATAACAAACTTACTACCTAATTAGTTATCTAATCTAATATCTTTACATCCTACATCTCCTCTACATTTATATAATTCAGCTTCTACTCCTTACTATATAATTCAAATCTCTACTTCCTACAATATAATTCATTAAAAACAATATAATTCAATACTAACACTATAATTCATTAATAACAAAATATTTCATTAATTGGCTGGCTTGGGTGAAGTGGCGAACGTAACATCATCGATTTTATTTAAGAACGGCGTTTACCCGCACGGTGGTTTGGGATCTTCAAGGACAGGGCAGACCCCCATTTTGCCCTTATGGGTTGTGGGTCGACCACGTTGCGTAGCGAACGTAACTCTTTTGATAGCGTGGTGCGAGAGCTTGTTCGTTAGAGTGATATCCAGAACTTCCCTACGGCTTGCCGTAATGAAAGTAGGATCCTCGCCTTTATTTGCTAGGGCGTTAAAATAAATCGTGCGTGCGTGCGTGCGTTAAAATAAATTCAAAGAGTGACTCACCCCTTTTGTTCGTATCTGTGCTACCCCAAATGCGGTGATTTGCATTGGCGTCCGCCTCGAGGACTAATAGGATGCCCCGTACAGTGGGTTCTCTGACGATCATCTGCAGGTTGATGGGAGGTGGCAGCACATCGTGTGGCATATAGTAGGAGACAGCCCAAAGGGGTTTGGACTGCCTTTCCACTGCAATTGCAATGGTGTCCTGGTCGCGAAAATTGTACAAGATTGGAAACTTCAAGCCTTCCGTCTCGGTTTACCTGCTGTATTGAGGGATACTGTCTTGTATGCCTTCATGTCGAGGACGCAAACCCAGGTTCCTACAACCCAAGGTTCTTGGGCCAGTATTAGCTCCTCTCCTTTTTGGGGCAGATGGGGAGCAATGCGGCGGATGTCGCCTTAGAATGATGGAGGTTTATCTGTAGAAACCTCAGAATCACGATACAATGTTTTGTCAGATAAGGACATTTCCTCCTCTTCGACCTGTCTAGGGATTGGAGAAAGTCCCAAGCCAACTCCGTAGTGGAGGTGGTGCTTTTTCCGTCGTCGGAGAGAAGATCTGACTCAGAGACGACCACCGTCGGGTCTACTGATGCTTCTACAGTCACCTCGCTCGCACTTTCTTTACTCGGTTCCCGTACTGCCTTCACAGTATGATCCTTGCGATATACTCGCAAAGTGATAGAGAAACTGTAGCTTATCACCCCGCCCTTCGACTCCGGCGAAGCTAGTGCCTCCTCGTTCAGGATTATTAGGAGCTCTCGATGTCCATTGCTAGGCTCGCTTGCCTTGGCTACTTTCCAGTTTTCCACCAGGAGGTCAGAATTGCTGAGCTTGATTAGCTCAAAAATTTCCTCCAGTGTGGATGGCTCCACAGATATCCACGCCCTGGACCGAGGCCTATTCGGGATGTCTTCCCTGGAGACAGCATCCAGCTTTGCTCCTGGCCAGACTTCTCCCAATCTACCAATAGCTTGCTGGTATAGATCCGCTGAACGTTGATCCGTAGAGGCTATCAGTTTTACGTGACCCTGGTATCAGCCAGCATCACGACAACTTGGTGGAGGGCCTGGGTTTGCGCGATGCGATTGCCACCATCTTCCAGTTTGACGGTGAGATGGTTCCATCGCTGCTACTCCAGTCGATGACAGCCCATACCAGGCTGCCCTTAACCACTTCACTAAAACTCCTGCCCTTCACAGGATTGTTCGCGACTAATCTTGGTCTTTCGGTGACCTGCAGTTGGGCACTCGGTTGATTCGGGGCTGCCTCATTAGATCTGCATCTTTTGTGCCCCTTGATTTGCCAAAGAGGCTTTATGAGCCTCTTTTGTTGTTGTTGGCCATTCAAGGGAGATTTTATCTTTGTGGGAAAGCCCCTCAGGGGGTACATCTTACAGCCTTTTCAGGACTTTGAAGGCAGATCTGTCCCTGTAAGCCAAAACAGAGGATTTTTGCTGCTTTTCGACACCTGAAGAAGAGGTGGTGTTGGAGGGCGCAGCGGCAACCGTACGGGCCGGTTTATTCACCGTTGCCTTGGTCCTGCCGCTAGCACCAATTGGCTTACCTGAAGATGTGCTTGTCCCTGGCATAGCTGCCTTGGTGCATGCACCTCTCGAAGAAGTGTGGGGTAGGCTGGTTGTTGTCTGATTGGACATCAGGGTCTTCTTCCCACCAGGAGGACGTGTCAGCTTTGTCCACTTCCCTTCCGGGCTGAGAGGATTTTCCTTATTTATTTTTTCCTTGTTCATTGTGATTTGGATCTCCCCTCGCAGCCGCTATCTCCACTCGTTGTGCACTTCCCCTGAGACCCCATGGTTATCTGCGCTGAAGCAGGGTGGCCATGCGAGGGTTGGCACATTCCCTTATGAGGATATGTGCTCAGATCCTGGCCAGGAACTAATCAGGAGTCTGAACTCAACTGAACCTACACCGCCAGACTAGTGGCGACGAGTTTCGAACGTACCGCGAGGTACCGGGATGGGGACCGGGACCGGGACGGAGGCAGCAGTGACATAAGCCTGAAATCCATTTCCGCAAGACGTCACTCTTGCCTACTCAGGTGACAGAATACCACCACTACCAGTCCAAAGCATAAGATAGAGTCGTTTAGACAAAAGAGTAGTCGAGAAGATTTGAGGTCGTGTCATGGTAGATCTATTAGTGTTATCCGGGATGCACCACGAGGAGGCGATCTACCTTAGATCCCTATGTATCGCTTAATGAAAACGAAAGTAAGATGCTTTATGATGCTGGTTGGTCGCCAGGCGATTCTATCTTACCATCAAGTGGCTACTTTAACTTTTCTGATCCGCAAAGGAAAGTTTTGGGATTTGCCGAAGACTACAAAAGATTATTGTGAGTGCTAAACACGACCTAATTCTAGTTCGCACTAGAAGCGATGAAAATGAATGTTTTTCGCCTGTGATGAAGTGCATATCAAATTTTTTAAATTGCAGTGGAAAGTGCCCCATGTTACCTTAGATGGCGCTGAAAAATTGTCAATGTTGAAAGACATCAGTAGTAAGTGACGTACCTTCGAACCGGGTTTTCTATGGGTGGGAACCACTTTTTCAATCACAACCAATCGGTGAAGTTGGGTCTTGGTGTACTAGGTTACAAAGGGTTTTGATGGGGAATCAGTGCCATTTTGAGTCTGGGGTACGGTCGCGTGGTGGCGTTGATTTGTTGTTTGTAAGAGGGGTGTTGCGGTTGTTTGGTTGGGGTTGTCAGGTGGTGTGCGGTGATTTGTGTTTGAAGAAGGGTGTAGAGGTTTGTTCAGGTGTGTGGTGGTGATTTTTGTTGTGTTGTGAGGGGTTGCCGAGCGTGGTTGGTAGAAGGCTATGGAGGGTCTGGGTTAGGGCTGTGATTTGCAGTGTTGGTAGAAGTGTGTGGTGGTTGGTTGGTTGCGTCAGGCCATGGTAGGGTGTGGACGATCAGGTGTGTGGCTGTGATTGGTAGAAGTCTATAGAGTGTAAGGATACAGGATCGCCATGTAATGATACGTGTTTTCCAAGTAAAGATTCACGTTGTCTTCTAAGATATGATCTTGTCAACAGAGAAAAGTTTAAAAAAGATTTGTTTCACCTACAGGCATCCCTTGATTTGCCACATATTTGGCGCAGTCCGAGTAGACAGGCAGCCGATATTTCTAAAAATGAATTGCCAATGTATGAGGCAATTTGCTGTCTGCCAAGTTGTAAAGGCAGACGGGTTGCCGAATAGAAGGCAACGTTTATTAAATGACAACCAACTTGTTGAGTTAGGAGATCACTATTGTCTCGAGCCTCAGCTCAGTCAGTTCTTTTATTTTAAAATTTCGCTTACTGTTATGTATATTTTAAAATTGCTTATCATATAAAAATCCCTACTCTAGTCTTAAATCTATTTACCCTAACCAATCGATCGCGATTCAAATTAATCCTCACGGAATTCGTTTACTTGCAATATTGCCTACACCAATGCACTTTGCATTGCCCCAATTATATTTTTGTTTACTCTAGGTTCAGTGATCCTCTAGAGTTTCACACGGTTATGAAAAAGTGAATTTTTAGACTACCATACCGATGTAGGTAGTATGGAGGTTGAGATCTTTGCTAAGGGATTAGTTTGAGGTTGAGCTGTGGGACATTATTTTTGGGAGCTTCTGGGGGAGCTTAGTTGTGTATAGGATAGTTCCAGGTTTGGAACAAGGGATACACTACAAGAGGATCAGTGTGTTGCGGATGTTTGGTTGCGTCAGGCCGTGGTAGGGTGTGGAGGATCAGGTGTGTGGTGTGTGGTGTTGATTGGCGGCGCTAGTAGAATGCAATATCAGATCAGGTGGTTGGCGATGGGTGGATTGGGTGCGTCAGGTAGTCATAGGTGGTAGAAATAGGGTCAGATGTTTTTGTTGTAGTTTGTGAGATGTGTCATGTGTTGGGAGATGTTGTGTGCATAACTGGTTGGTTGTTAGGAGGCTTAGAGTATGTTAGAAAGGCTGCTAAAGTCAATTTTTGTAAAATGGTGAAACAGGCGCGCAGAAAACCAGACAGAAAAACTCCATACCCATACCCTGTACCTTCATGTTCGAATTCAACTTGAATTTCGATCGTACCAGCAGAGGAGTGCATACAATTAACTCACTTACGAATCAACAGAGAGACTTGCAAAAGAAACTATATTAATGTATGTATGTATGTATGTATGTTCAAACTCAACTTGAATTTCGTTCGTTTGCGCTACCGAGCATGTTAATTCAAGTTTTCCTTCAAGCGAAGCAACGAATGATGGGTACAGGTTAAAGCATTACGCGCACATTTTCTGGGGCACTGTATTAAAATTAGCTCAATGCATTATGAATCCCATGAATTACAATACGCCGTATTGCTGTACTTATTTGTGCGAACGAAGGGTGAAAAAAAGTGTGAAATTTCAATGGTAATAGCCATTCATACTGATTCGACCGTGCATATTCGTGTATCTGCATGGAATGGTAATTTCGATCGGTCGCATATCAATTAACTTCATGCACATGTACGTTGAGATGTATTCAAAAAGCCATGATCGGACAGAGGTATGTAAGTACATATAACCATGTATTAATTTTCTTAATACTGCGAGACAGTCTACCAGGAGTTCATTAATTCAGAAGGTTAAAATATCTCAAGTCTTTTTGAAGGCGAGCGTAAGATGGTAAATAGGACGATCAATACGCGTTTATTGTAATTAAAGATATTTCCTCAAGGTTGACCGTCAACAGGTGCTTCTTTTCGTGTAGAGATGTTTCATGAATGATCATGTACCGAACGACATGTTATGCGTTGTACGTAACGGCCGGTTATGCATTTTGTTCTTGTTGTTTGCTGGGAAACTGTAGATTTGAGGGTGAATATCATTAAAAAACGCAATGTCTTCCGCATTGTTGATGAGTTTTTGTGTTGTACATATTTTACACTATATTGCAAAATGTAGTAATTAAGTGGTATGGCCCAATTTGCAATGTGATTTAATTAGCTTTATGAGAAAATGACGTTCAGTTAACACGGCCGGTAGCACAGACTACATGCATGAATGCTCTTGTGTTGCGGTTCGCGTATTCGTTCTGTATATTGAACCAACTGAGGGTGAATGTAATTAGTGTTTGCGGGAAAAATGGGTTTTAAGCAGTGCATATTTAATTACTTTACACGTGTGGTATAGGTGAAGATTAAGACTGATGGTTGAATGCTTTTGTGTTGCGGATCGCGTATTCGTTCAGTATATTGAAATTATCTGAGGATGAATATAATTAGCTCGTGTGAAAACATCTGCTATTGAGTTTGCAAACTCACCCGTATTACCCTATGTGCACGTAGACAGTATAAAAGTGTAGGGTTGCAGTCAATTATCACGCAGAAGTTTTTGAAGTCTTTTGAAAGAAGTTGGGACACGAAAAATATGGTGAGTAATAATAATATTACATGCATACTGGTAATGTTTCTTTTTAATCCTTTGTTCTTTTTTCAGAAAACTGTAGAAGTGTTGAACAATGTATGCGAGTACAGTCCGGATGAACACGTAGCACTTGTTGCTTTTGAACACGGAAAGAAATATAGGGTTAAATGTTTTCGTTTGGTCAACACGCAATATGGATCACGCCTCATCGTACACCTAACCAATGGAACCTTTTGTTTTCTTCCACCAAGATTCTCAGAGAAAATAAAGAAACAGCGTAAAATTAAGGATCTTAACGATATTGTGGAAAACTATCTGATTTTCGAAGGTAAAGATGACGCTAGAGGTGGATATTTAAAAATAAAATTTGTTCAGCATAACAACGATGAATTTGAATAAAGAGTCGCTTTTGCCATACAGCATTGTTTTATTCCTATTTCACATTTTTCTATTTCACATCAGTGTAAGAAGAAATAAGAGACTGGTTCGAATGTAATTTACAATTTTTACTTAAATATCTCTTTCAAAACTTTTCATTTCTCAGTTTATAATAAAAACACATTAATTTTCTAATTCTGCCGGAGCTTTTTGCCACATGGCAGCATTCACAGCTATCTGGTCCGGTTTCGGCGTTGTCAGAAAACCAAGGGCAGGATTTGTAATGGGATCCGTGAATTGATGTTCCATACGGTATGGTCGAAAGCAGCTTTAGTGTGTTGATATCCTTTGACAGCTTCTCACGATGTGCATCCAGAAGTACATCCTCGTAATCAGCAACAAAATCTTCAAATTTACTTAGTTCTACCGTGCAAGACATCTTGTTTGTCTGAAGGTTGTTTCTAAACTGACTATGTTAAATGCAAAAACCTCTCATTAAAAATTTTCTTTCTGAACTTTTTAGAAAGAACAGGGGCTATAATTTCATTTAGTTGTGAAATGCGACGTTAAAATCTAAACCTATCACGAGCATGTATTTCCCACTCCCCTTTACGACTCATGCGATACGCATAGTTCCAGGCTATCATATACCTCATGTGAACGCTGTCTGCGAATCTAACGTGTTTTGCAATTTCAGCGAGTTGTGATAGGATCCTGGAATGCATTCACATTACGTCTTTTATATCTACCCATGAATAATGCGCTGAAGGAAAACCTAGGCATTTTACAAAAGCTCGATTTTTAACCCTTTTCAAAATCTTCTCAACAAGGTAAACATCGGGATATTTCACCTTTAATAATTCTGTTTCATAGAAACCGCCTTGTATGGTGTTACCTTGATAATCTTCAAGAAAGTATGTCCGTGGTTGTGTTTTTCTCACTCTCTTTATAGTGAATATTTCAGTCGACCAGTTCGGTGTGTAGCCCTTTTCAAACACATGCTTGTACTTACTTATCCGCAAATGATTTCCAATTTTAAATTTAGGATTTGAGACCACCTTAACTTTCTTATAAACACTTGCAAGTAGATGTACTTCATTTGTTACGTTAACATCTATGGGACGCATCTTGATTATGCGATGTTTTGTTTTGTTGTACTTGTCCGTCAACTTCTGTATAATGCTAATCCAATGATAATTCCCATTCCTACTGAATTCTTTCCACATGATGCCCTTCAGAGTTCGGTTGAATCTCTCGACAATTGAAGCTTCTTCTTTTCCAAACACAAAAAGATGCTGCACTTTAAACACCATTTACAAATGATGGTAGCAGGCCCGTCTGGCCGCGGGAAGACGACATTTATAGAAAATCTTCTTAGAAACAATGCAATGATTTAACCATCAGTGAAGAAAATTATTTGGTGTAACGCTGAACAGAGTGCTATACCAAGGCAAGCGCCATTTGAAAATATCGAATATTTGAACTCTATTCCTGAGGAATTTCCAAATAGCACGAATCAACCAATCCTAATTGTACTGGACGATAATATGTTAAATGCTTTTTCAAGACAAGTATGCAAGTTGTTTACGAAAGGATCGCGTCATCGTAACCTGTCTGTCGTTCTGGTGACTCAGAATGTTTTCCATCAAGGAAAATTTTGCCGGGATATTTCGCTAAACTGTAAGTATCTAGTATGCTTCAAGAACCCACGAGACAAGAGTCAATTTCATCATCTAGCTAAACAGATATACCCTGAAAACAGTCCGGGGCTTATGAGAATATATAAAAAAATAACTCAACAACCTCATAGCTATTTGCTAATAGACCTAAGACAAATTTAATACAACATTTGTAACGTGTTATTGCTCCCCAGATAGTTTGAAAGAAGACAATGGTGTCACGAATGAGACGATTAAAGGACAACAAGCATATGCTATACGTTCTTAAAAAAGCTATCCCGTGTTTAAAAAAGGCTATACTGAAAACCGCCGATCCCGAAGTAATTAAAACTCTATGCAAAATCACACACAATACACTGAAAGGAAATTATTTGCTAGAGGAAAAATATTCTCCCGGCTTTGTAGATATAAAAAGAGTATGCGTAAGCTAGCGAAGGCTAAACGATCCGTTCCTCGCCAACGTAAAGTGTTAATTCAACAAGACGGATTCTTACCCGTATTGCTAGGAAGTGTTCTTTCAGGTGTGATAGGGTCTTTAATTGAAAATAATGCATAGAAATAGCAGTCTTAAAAAAATGCTTCTATTACCCCCGGAAGTATATGAACGTTTGAAGGAGACAGTTGAGAGCGCTAGTACACAGACACTGGTTGACAAAACCATGAGTAAGATACTGAACAATAAGTGCCAAAATGATGAAGCAAAATGGAATCAGTACCGGAATGTGCTAATACAATTTTTAAATGCCAGACGAAGAAAAAAATCATCTATGGAGACGAAAGCTGAAAATCTTTCATCGAAAAACCACATGGATGGTCAGAAATATAAGAATTTGCGTGAAAACAGCACACAGACGACGTTCCTATTTAAAAACGAAATACCCATACACACTTCGCCTCCACGACCGGAGGAGATATTCGAGTCGATAAACGAAATAACACCAATGAAGCAATAATTGCCTGCTGCTTTTAAGCGACGATTATCAGCAAGTGGAATAGCAAAAAGTCTTAAACCTGCTTCCAAAATAAGGAAAAGTGTGACTGATTCATTTGAAGGAACCAGCAAAGACTACAAGATAATAACCGGCGAAGATGGTATAACGCAGTATACAACTCCAGCGGATATGAGTGTGGATGAACTGGATGAGGTTTTCACTGATTTAGATGCAGTAGATGATAGAGGTGCTGTAGCGTCAGATTTCGATGAAGTAGGTCGAAAGCCTGGCAAGCAATCTATATT
The DNA here is from genome assembly GCA_963942545.1 of Oxycera nigricornis. Taxonomy (NCBI): domain Eukaryota; kingdom Metazoa; phylum Arthropoda; class Insecta; order Diptera; family Stratiomyidae; genus Oxycera; species Oxycera nigricornis. The sequence goes on along the minus strand of OZ012661.1, from coordinate 61,429,936 downwards.
AAGACCCTCTCGTCTAAACCATGATCAATTTGAGACTGACATTCCCATAAGAAAGCCTGCTCGGCAAAGTGAGGGGTTGAGTTCCAGAGTTAAAAACGTGAATTGGGACAGAATTTAAAAAAATGCCTATAAACATAATAGATGACGAGTTCTACGTGTGTCTGTTGAGCAACAGTTCCCTAGGAATTTACCCTGACAATACGCTATCATCTTTCGGAAATATATTACCGAGTGTGTGTAAGTTTACCGACAATTGGTATGTCGGAATAACGGAGATCGCTCTACTTAAACGTAAAAAAGAGAAAAGCGAATCAAGTAGCCTACCAAAACGTAAAAAAGAGAAAAGCGAATCAGTTAGCCGCGGTATTTCTAAACGTTCGATACCATCTGAAGATAAAAGCGTTACCGAAGCACCACAATCTTTACCAGTTCAAAAAGATCCAAAAGCAATAATCGCTAAAGTTGTTGAATTGGGAAAGTATCAAGTTCGTTTTAGATGGGATGCTAATGATTTGCAAAAGTTATGTTACAAGGAAAATGATATGAACTTTTCATCATTTCTTTCGTCATTTTTCTTAGCAATTAAACCTGACTTTTATAACTATTACCTGGCCGAAATTAAACAAATAATGTACGATCGTATTGAAGAAGACAGAGTTGGAAAGGTAATCTCCGACATAATAAGTATTATAGAAGAAAGAGATTTTTGCATAAGATTGCGGAGAAAGTTTATTTAAAGTCAGATGCAAAATTTGAATCATTCCGAGCGCTTATAGACTACATAATTGGGCAGATACTAAAAAACAAACGAAACCACAATGAATTATTACAGATGGTTGATCAATATATCTATCCGTCAAATAGTTTAAGGAAGAAGCGGGTATTCAACCGACCACCCATACATTTCATCTGAAAGATTATGGCGTGAAGCTTAATGTAGCGCTACCTATACCGTCACCGATTAACATAACAGATTTCATAGCCTCATTACTATGCGGAATTGAATTTAATGACGAAGAGCTGCTTGATAAAGGAAAGTCAACTAGGATCACAACATCTCAATTACGAAAGCAGGTGTTTAACAAAATTGCCTCAGCAATCCGAGGATCTATATCCCGCACCGCTAAAGAGTCCAGCACTGAAATATTACCCGATGAGTGGGTTAAAACTGATTTTCACACCATCATTAAATTGCCCTACAAAAGAGCCGATAGTTCAAATGCTACAACACCAGTTCCAATAGAAATGGATAAAACCGATGATATTGTTGGCTTATTCATCGACGCATTCCTGAAGACACCCGTGGAGAAATGCAACCCCGAAACAATCGATGCAACAATAAAAGAGTCGTTTGATAAATCAATAATGCTGGACAGTATAAGTCAGCTGGAAAAATCATTGTCTGTACTTGAAAAAAGAACACATTGTGACATGCCCTTTTTTTGGGATGTAGGGTAGATCGCCTCCTCGTGGTGCATCCTGGGTAACGCTAAATGATCTACCACGGCACGACTTTCGATTGTTTTCTTGGACAACTCTCTCGTCTTAACGACTATATCTGATGCTTTGGGCTGGTAGCAGCGGTATTCTGTCACCTGAGTACGCAAGAGTGACATCTTGCGGAAATGGCTTTCAGGCTAATGCCAATGCTGCCTCCGTCCCGGTAAAACCCTGGCAGGCCTCACGGTACGTTCAAAACTCGTCGCCACTAGTCTGGCCGTGTAGGTTCAGTTGAGTTTGGACTCCTGATTAGTCCCCGGCCCGGCTCTGAGCACATCTCCTCATAAGGGAATGTGCCAACCCTCGCATGGCCTCCCTGCTTCGGCATAGATAACCATGGGGTCTCAGGGGAACTGCACAACGAGTGGAGATAGCGGCTGTGAGGGGGGACCCAAATCGCAATGAATTTAAACTCAAAAACTCAAAAGGAAGATCCACTCGGCCCGGAAGGGAAGTGGACGAAGGTGACGCGTCCTTCTAGTGGGAAGAAGACCGCGGTACTCAGTCAACCCCCTACTTCTTCGAGGGATGCATGCACCAAGGCAGCTATGCCAGGGGCAAGCACCTCCTCAGTCAAGCCTACTGGCGCTAGCGGTAATACCAAGGTAACGGCGAACAAGCTGGCCCGCACTGTTTCCGGAGCGCCCTCCAACACCGCTTCCACTTCAGGTGTTAAGAAGCAACAAAACTCCTCGGTTACGGCTTACAGAGACAGAAGGTCCGCCTTCAAAGTCCTGAAAAGGCTGAAAGATTTACCTCCGGATGGTCTTTCCCAGAAGGATAAAATCTCCCTGAAATGGGCAACCACCACGGTAGAGGCTTACAAAGCCTCTATTCCGAAGAAAGAGGCAACTCATGAAAGATGCAGATCTAATGAGTCTGCCCCAATTCAACCGAGCGTTCAACTGCCGGTTAGTAAAAGACCAAAACTGGTCTCACCCAATCCTGTTAAGGGCAGGAGTTTTAGTGAAGCTGCCAAGGAAAGCCTGGTATGGGCTGTTATCGACAGAAGCAGTAGCGATGGCACCATCTCACCGTCAAACTGGAAGATGGTGGAAATCGCGCTTCTCCGGGTGTACAAGCCCATACTTGAGGCAAATCCTGGCCCTCCACCAAGCTGTCGTGATGCTGGCTGGTACCAGGGTCACGTTAAGTTGATAGCCTGTACAGATCAACGTTCAGCGGATCTTTACAAGCAGGCTATAGGTAGAGTGGGTGAAGTCTGGCCTGGAGCAAAGCTGGACGCTGTCTCCAGGGAAGATATCCCGAATAGGCCTCGGTCCAGGGCGTGGATACCAGCGGAGCCATCCACACCGGAGGAAATTGTTGAGCTAATCAAGCTCAGCAATGCTGACCTCCCGGTGGAAAACTGGAAGGTAGCTAAGGTTAGCGAGCCCAGCAATGGACAGCGAGAGGCTCTAATAATCTTGAACGAGGAGTCGCTAGCTCCATTGGAGTCGAAGTGCGGGGTGATTAGCTACGGTTTCTCGGCTATCACCCTGCGAGTATATCGCAAGGACCGTACTGGGAAGGCAGTACGGGAACCGAGCAAGGAGAGTGGAAGCGAGGGAACTGTGGAAGCATCAGTAGACCCGACCGTGGACCTCTCTGAGTCAGATCTTCTCTCCGATGACGGAAGAAGCACCACCTCCACTGCGGGGTTGGCTGGGGACCTTCTCAGATCCCTCGACCTGGTCGAGGAGGAGGAGATGTCCTTATCTGACGAGGAGGCGGATAAAACATTGTGTCGCGATGCTGAGGTTTCTGCAGATTAACCTCCAGCACTCCAAGGCAGCATCCGCCGCACTGCTCCTCCACCTGGCCCAAAAAGGAGAGGAGCTAATACTGGCCCAGGAACCTTGGGTTGTTGGAAACCGGGTTTGCGGGCTCAACTTGAAAGGATATAACACAGTATCCTTCAACACAGCAGGTAAACCGAGAGCTTGCATAATTGTAAAGGAAGGCTTGAAGTTTTTAACCTTGTATAATTTCAGTGACCAGGACACCGTTGCGATAGCAGTGGAAAGACAGTCCAAACCCCTTTGGGCTGTCTCCTGCTACATGGCGCATGATGTTCTGCCACCTCCAACTAGCCTGCAGAGGCTTACAAGGGAAGCCACTGCAAGAGGCATCCCTTTAATAGTCGGAGCGGACGCCAATGCTCATCATCGCATCTGGGGTAGCACCGACACGAATAAACGGGGTGAGTCACTATTTGAATTCATTTTATTGCATGACTTAGCCCTAGCTAATAAAGGTGAGGATCCTACCTTCATTACGGCAAGCCGTAGAGAGGTTCTGGATATCACTCTGACGAACGAGCACTTGAACCAAGCTATCAAGGGATGGCACGTATCACAAGAGTGCTCGTTCTCCGATCACCTATACATAAAGTTCGATCTGGCATCTGACCCTCCGACAAATCCAACCTTCATTAACAAAAGGAGGATGGATTGGGTCAAATACCAATCGGTATTTGAGTCCGCGCTAGAAGGCGGACCTCCAGAGATTGCAGACACACCCGGTCTTGAGAAAGCCGTTGGGACCCTTACATTGGCCTTCAATGACGCAGCAAGGTCTGCATGTAGTCCAACGAAACCTAGAGGGAAGTACAAGCCCCCATGGTGGAATAGTGACATTGCGGAGCTGCGGAAGGAATGTAGGAAGTCCTTCAACCGAGCTAAAGAAACTAACGACTGGTCTTCTTATAAAACAAAACTGAAGGAGTTCAAATCCTCTATCAGAAAGGCTAAACGCACCTCTTGGAGAAGCTTCTGTGCAGAAATAGAACACTCCAAAGATGTCAGTCGCCTGCGTAAAGTCATGACGAGCTCCCCCTCATTTCTAGGGTCCGTTAAGGACGCAAATTGAGTCTGGACGAAATCCAGCTCCGAGACTCTGTCTGTTCTCGTGGATACGCACTTCCCGGGCAGCGATGATGTGGCTGATAAAGCGGATCCACACACGCTCTCGGATTGCATGCCAACTACTGTGCCTGTAAATGACAGGCTCCTACGCTGGGCAATCAGCTCATTTCAACCCTTTAAATCCCCTGGCATGGATAACATCTCACCTATTGAGATCCAGCAGGGTATCAATATAGCACTGCCATGGCTGAACGCCATTTTCAAAGCATGTGTACGGATGGCTTACATTCCACAGCAGTGGAGAGAAGCAAAAATAGTTTTCATACCTAAAGCGGGTAAAACATCCCACTCCTCACCTAAGGATTACAGACCTATCAGTCTCACCTCCTTTCTGCTAAACACTCTGGAGCGACTGATAGAGATCCATCTGAGAGCTATTCTGAAACCACTCTCTAATGCGCAGCACGCATACACAAAAGGGAGATCGGTTGAAACAGCTCTTCACTCGCTCACCAGCTATATCGAAAAATCGCTAAGCGTTAAGGAATACACGCAAGCAGTTTTTATAGACATCGAAGGGGCTTTCAACAATATCAGCCATAAGGCTATTGGCAAAGCACTCGGGGAAAGCAATGCCGATGACAACCTGATAGGGTTCATCGGTCAACTGCTTAGCAGCAGGAACATCAACTCCACGCTAGGAAACAGTACCTTACGAAGGAGGGTTTGCAGAGGCACACCACAAGGTGGGGTGCTATCACCCCTTCTATGGAACCTAGTGGTGGATGAACTCCTGTCAAAAATAGAAGCGACTGGCTGCAAAGTCGTAGCTTATGCCGACGATGTTGCAATAGCAATATCGGGAAAATTTGTTAACACCCTATCGGAAAGACTAAACTTTGCCCTAGGTATTCTTACCAAATGGAGCAAAGAGTGTGGTCTAAAGATCAACCCGCAAAAGACGGAATTTATGCTCTTCACAAGAAGGTATAAAATTCCACGATTTGTCCCACCTAAGCTTGAGGAGATAAGTCTCAATCTATCTCATCAGGTCAAATATTTAGGTCTAATTCTGGACTCTAAACTCGCATGGAAAGCGAACACAGCAGAAAGAGCACGCAAGGCTGCATGTGCAATCTACTGCTGCAAACGAGCTATTGGGAAAAGGTGGGGATTAAAACCCAAAATTGTATCATGGCTCTATACGGCGATAGTGGAACCAATCCTTCTGTATGGCGCAGTTATTGGGTGGCCTGCTATGGCGAAAGCATCAAATGTAAACCTGCTGAACAAGGTCAGAAGGAGTGCGGCTATTGCAATCACCGGGGCTCTACGGACTACCCCGACAAAGGCATTATTTATGCTATTAAATTGGCTTCCGACAGAGCTACTTACGAGACAGCAGGCCAAGTGCACTGCTGTTCGATTAAAAGCTCTGCGACTATGGCATGAGGATAACTTTGGTCACTCCACAATACTACGGAGGGATGGGCCAAAGTCAGGGAAAGTGGACCTTGCATCTCCGATTCCCTGTTTTCACCATGGTTTCAGGACAATCATCCCGAATAGGGAGGACTGGACCACAGAAAGAGATGGGATACAGGAATCGGTCGACATCTACACCGATGGATCAAAAATGGAGGGAAGAGTTGGCTGTGGCGTGTTCTCAGAACAGCTAGGCCTGAAACTATCCTTCCGATTACCAGACCACTGCAGCGTCTTTCAGGCAGAGGTCATTGCGATTTATAAGGCAGTTGACTGGCTGAGAAGTCAGAAAATTTCCACAAGAAATTTAAACATCTTTTCTGACAGTCAAGCTGCCATCCAATCATTATCCAGCGTGTATACTTCATCTAAAATTGCGATGGAATGCCGATCACAACTGAACGTGTTGTCGCTTCACTGTGAAGTGATTCTTTGTTGGGTACCGGGGCATAGTGATATACCTGGAAACTGCGAAGCAGATGCCTTAGCGAGAGCTGGCACCGAGCTTCAGGAATATACACTTAACCCCGAAGTCGGCCAACCTCTAGCTTCCATAAAGCTAGGATTTAAGCAGCACTACGTGGAGGCTGCGAATAGGGCCTGGCTGCTCGAAGAAACCTGTAGCACAACCAGGCAAACTTGGCACGCACTGTGCTCCAAACGCACCAAGCGGCTCCTCAACATAAGCCGCGACACCCTGAGTTCCGTCGTTTCCGTACTAACGGGACACTGTTTGATCGGCAGACACGCAGAAAGACTGGGTGTCCCTTTCAATGATTTCTGCCGAAGTTGCAGATCAGAGGAAGAGGAAGAAACCATTAAACACTTTCTGTGTGAATGTCCGGCGCTGTCCAGGAAGCGCATGCAAACCTTGGGCACACCCTTCCTAGACAACCTCACGGAAGCAGCCGATTTGGACATTGGCTGCATAGCCGGCTTTATTCGAGAATCTGGATGGTTCTCGTCAACCCGCAGGTTCTAGTGCCGCCCTTATATTCTGTGGTATCACAATGGGCCTCTCGTGGCCTAAGTGAGCTACCTTTGGATAAAAGGGGGCTGCCACTACAACCAACCAACCAACGACATGCCCTCCAAAGCTATCGGTGATTGTGAAGGAAACAATTTGATATATCTTTATACGGATATTATTAAACCCGGAATAACTGGAAATACACTGGTAAGAAATCTACGAGCAATCCCGCTGGAAAGTTGTGATGGCATTTCCAGATTCGATCATGTGGAGAACTGTCCACTGGAGAAAACTTTTATTGAAAGTATCTCAATCAAAATTACAGACCATCATGGCGAGCTAGTCAACTTTGAATCTAGCTTTAGTCCAACTTTCATCATGCTTCATTTCAGACGAAGATAAGAATCTATAAATATTCGCAAGTTCGAAATAACAACATAGTTTTGATACAGGATTTAACACGTCTCTATGTTGATGAGATGAATTCACACTACGCACGTTACTACCTTAACCAGAGTGGGGGAAAATTATCTGACATTGGAGAATTGTATCGATCGCCACTTGTTTACCAGCGAGGAAGGGGGGTTGGTTGTTTTTTCAGTGGATTGGTACGCTATCTCCAACCATTATTTCTACGTGGAGCAAAAGCTATAGGCAAACAAGTCGTCGAAACAGGAAAGTCCATTTTTAAAGAGTCAGGAAGCAGACCACTGAATCAGGTACTAAAAGAACATGGAAAATCTGCAGTACTCGAATTGGCCCAAAAAGGTATGAATAAAATCTGCGATAAAATGGAAGGTAGAGGTAGGAGATTAGCTATAAAACGAGCTAACCCTTACACAAGCAAACAGCTGAAATCGGTGTCTAACCGTAAAAAAGGGAGAAAATTGAGAAAGCTATCATCGAGCAGAGCTACGAAAACTATAAAAAGACAACGTCAATTAAGAAAGCGTACATTGGATATATTTGACAAGTAGATAATACCATCACAATGCAGAAAGAATGTATGAAGTCTGAATTGGATATTTTTACCTCACCACCAATTCAAAGCAGTATTCTGAAGACCGAAGAGGTTGCTTACAAACCTATTGCATCACTGGACAATTGTTCTGTGTTGGAATTTGTCTCACTCGGCCATGGAGATACATATCGTGACTTATCCAGCATTTACTTACGCCTTAAAGTGCAGCTGATTGAATTTAAAAATGGCAAGGAAGAACTTTTCACCGGAAAAGAAAAAATTAAGAAAGCTGATGGGGTGGAAGGTGCAGCTGACCCCGTTGGTGTAGCAAACAACCTCATGCATTCACTTTTTAGGCAATGCACTGTACAATTGAATGGTAAGAATATAGCTCAGACAGACAACAATTACCACTATCGCCCCTATATTGAAAATTTACTGAACTATGGTAAAGACGCTGCATCAACCCATCTCGAATCAGCCGGTTGGTATCTAGATCAGAATGAGATGGAGATGATTGAAGACTCAAGACCTGGTGGTGGTCCTACTGAGTTAAATGAGGGCTATCTTAAAAGGTCTGCAATGGTGGAAAAGAGTAACCTTGTTGAACTGATGGGCACAATGCAAAGTGACATGTTGAATCAGGATAAACTGTTAATGAATGGAGTGGACTTCCGTTTAACACTTTCATTAGAAAAACTGGAATTTTATTTGTACTCGAAAGAAGATTACTTTAATCCACATGTAAAAATTCTAGAAGCGACAATGTTCATGAATCACGTCACTGTCAATCCCCGTATACTATTAGCACATGAAACTGTACTCCAACGTATATCCGTACAAGCGGGTGGAAGTAAAAACCTACACTTTACCCACCAACACCTATACTCTATCTCTTGATAATGTAGTGATAGGACAATTACCGAATTTGCTAGTTTTTGGTATGGTGGATAATAGCTCCAACACCGGAAAGCGCACAAAGAATCCATTCAACTTTAAGCACAACCAAATTACCAACTTCAATCTATCGGCAAATGGTGTTCAAGTACCAAACCTTCCTCTAGAGCTTGATTATTTGCACGAAAAACCAGTTAGCACTAGAGGATATCTTTCTCTGTTCAAGGGGACTGAAATCAATTATTTTGATAGAGGTCATCAGATATCCAAGAAATTCTTTGATGATGGCTGTTTTCTGCTAGCATTTGATTTAACAGCAGACAGCTCATACGATTAGGGATGCGCTAGTTTGTTGAACCAAGCTGTGGTAAGGATCGAAGGAAGATTCAGAGAAGCTTTAAAGAAAAGCGTCACCGGTATCATTTACGCGGAATATGATGGAAGGCTTGCAATTGACAAAAATCGGAATGTATTTACAAGCTTTTAAAAAAGCTATATATATATATCGCAATAACATTCAGATTTGGATAGTATTTACTCTAGTACACAGCAGAAGTCATGGCACATTGCCTTGTAAATGTTGAATACTTCTCAGAAGGTCACTTAAGCTTCTTTAAGAAAGTATCGCTGACTGGGTTCACATCACAGAACAAACTTTACTCGAAAGAAAAACTAAAGATTTTAAACATTCAAAATTTACAACTATTGAGCTTTCGAAATTAAGAGTTATGCCTTTACATTTAACCACATGTTCAGGACCATGTTCAGTTTCAATTTTTAAACCATATGTCTTAGGGCCTGTACTCACATATTCCGATATACAAGCATCAGAACCATAGCATGCCACCTCATTGGTCAGATCACCCAGGAAGTCAGAGATCCGAAAATTTATTGGTTTGTCTTTACTATCCGCAAATATGACACTGTCTGTATCACAGTAGATAATCGATGAACCCAGTTTTTCCAATAGTTCGTATAATTTAATTCTAGCCAGTGCCGTTGTATAAGCTGCGATAGGTATGTTTGCATGTGGCAAGGTTCTCAGATTTTCTTCTACATATTTCCATGTAACCCACATGTTATCATTATCAACCGGGTAAATTGAACAAATTTTTACACCTGGTGATTGGAGAAGCTCACAAAATTATTTGAAATTATTAATCACTTTAGTGTTTGTTTGATCATCCCTTTGACCAAATTTGCCCCACAATGAGTTTAAACAAAGCTTGGCAATATTACGTCGACCAGAATTTTTTTGAATTTGTTTTTATCAAGAAAATTACATTCCCGCCTTTCGTATGATTCAATAAAAATATCTTTAAGCTCATCTGTTATATATTCATTACCCCAGCCATTAGCCATTTGTTTAATTTTCAAAAAATTATTAACATATTCAGTAAATAATCCGCCAGTCTTTGCATTAGGGTTGTACACTGTGTATTCATATTTCCATACTTCATATACTTTCACCCTCTTTGTACCCTTTTTTTACAGCTAAGGCTATTTCAGGAATTACCCATGTACCTGTGAGTTTTCACTCATCATCTGAATGATCACAACTTGAAACTTTAGTCTTCTCGGCACATTTTTTACAGAGTGTGAAATACAATTTATTGTGGTTTTTAAGGGCAACACAGGAATGAGAAGGTCGTTGGGAGCAATTACATCGCATTTAATGAAACCATGCATTGAAAGAATTTCATGTATAGGAGGTATATTGTCATTTCGAAATATCTCAGGATGCTTTATGGGGTACGGTGCGTTTTTGTTGATATACGGGTACAGACTGGTAAAGTCTAAATAACGTATTACCTCTCCCTCTTTTGCTTTATGGTATAATTTGAATACCTCAGTACGACCTCTAAATAGAGCATCCCGGACACATAGTGATGGCATTATATCATTATAATATTCCCGCAAATTTTCATTTAAAACACGGTCTTTATTTAGTACTTTTTTAAATTCACATTCCCACAAATATACCAGATTATATCCATTTCTCCTTATCGCCTCGATACGTCTTTGTGTGCTCTCATATCTTTGATTTATTGTTTCTAATCCCAACGAGCTATTTTCAGTCGTTTCTTGAAATTTAAAGCAATCTCTACAACCGTGATAATTACAGCCGAAGAACTCAAAGACAGTATTTGATTCTTTATGAAAGCCGTCGACATAGAATCCACACTTATCCAACTTTAACTCACCATTGTTGTTTGCGGAGATTATCAAGCCGCCAGTTTGTGAATTTTTCCAAGCCAACCACTTATAAGAAATTACGGAATGTGTTTTACTTTTGAAATAGCCTTTTTTAGGTATCATGCCTAAATATTTTTTTCAAGATATTTTTTCCGAAAAACTAGCATACATGTCGATGCAATTGTGAGACTTTCTATTAAGGGATTCACATCGGTCATTTTAATAAATTCATCCATTAAACTTATACATCCTCGTCGTAAAATATCAACATCATTTACACAATATCGCAACAAATCATTTCTATTATTGAAAATATCTTGTGTTTTTGTATTGTACCAATTTAAAAAGGCCATCCTTTCTTTAGGTTTCATTGTATCGCAACCGTACATTTCCGGTGGTGGGTATTTACCGATATAATTTATATTCTCCTCCGTATTGAAATAATAAGGACAGTAACCTTTAGCACTGTCTTCAATATCGAAAACTTGTGGAAACTTAGAATGTGGAAACGGCAGGAAATTTAAAGAGTCAACAAATGAAACTTGTTCACATGTCAACTTCATAATTTTGGTTCCATTCATTAAAGGTTCAATGTGTTTTTTTCTAGCTATTAACTCCGAAATCAAGAAATGACCATCATAGCCTTGTAAATTATGTGCATAGCAATATACGTTGCTCACATATGGTCTGGGTATTAAACAATAGTCTAGAAACCTTTGCACAACAAAGGATTGATCACTTTTTTTCAAATATATGCTGTCTGACACCACATGCATCACATGGTTGTTTAATATCTTCATCTTGATAACAATTGTGACAAACATGTTGTGCTACAATAAGATTTGCAACATGTACAAAAGTTGAAGAGTTGTCTCCATGCAGGCCGTCTTGAGTAGTTTCACAATCAAAAAATATGTTGAGAAACTTTTTATGCTTTCTACCTATGTAGGGCTTTATAAAACAGTTATGTTGGGACGGTTGTATTTTTGAACACATCTGACAGAAGTATTCGTCACATTGATGTTTGAGTCCTTTCCTGTATGTAAAATTTATAAATTTTGTGCAAAATACACATATCTTGAAAGTGTCACATACAGTTTTTCCTCTGCACTCTTTATCTAAATGGTTAGCGAAACATAGCGGTCCTCTAAACCCACGATTACACTCGCTACAGTCAACCATCTGTGATACATACACGCAGGGTGGGAATGTGATACAGTACGGACATTTCATTTCACATTTATGAAACGAATGATTTGAAACTTTATCGCAATAGTTACAAATATAACTTTTGGAAAACAATCCGGTGACCGATTTTATGACGTAAAAACGTTTTGTATTCTCGAGCTAGAAGAGGTAAATTTTTTTTGCTGTTATATCCTGTAGCGGAATTTTAAAAAGGATGGAACTCGGATCTCGAATATTATCGAAAACAACAATTTGATACCCACATAAGTATTTTTGAAATTTATAAAGATCTAGGATGTTGCATCCATTCTCACTGATTACCACTTTGGCATTTTTACACAATTGATCAGCTTTAAAATCCAAAGATTGTAAAATGACTGAATTATTAACACGGCTTATTTTACCCTCAACCATTTCTATTGCGTAACAAATACACCTTGGTAAACATGAAAGATCGTCAGCTTTAGTGGTTTTACCCGCATCCACTAATACTTTTTTCCTTTTTAAAAGTTCATCATCATCTGTGTACTTTTTATTTATACGCCCCCCACCGAAAGGAATGTTCACGACATCCGCATGGAACTGAATGATATCATCCGAAAGAAATTTGGTGTTTGATTGATTGGCATTTGCTATAAGACCCATTATGTATTTCCCAGTAATTTCCTGAACAGGCTTTAAACTCGACCATATGGGTTTAACGTGTGATGATTTTGGGAGTGTTAATTTAAAGCTCATTTTACACTCCAAATTTGTGTTACCAAGAATGTCTGCAATTATCTTATGAAATATTTTTTCTTAAGCACTTAAAGGATCAACGGCTATATTGGTGAAGTCCCTTATCTGAAAACTTAAGGTGACACCTGTGACGTTAAATTTTTTAAATTGCTTCTCTTTCCTGGAAATTATTTGAAACGATCTTGATATATCGCTTGAGCCACCACCTTGTTGATAACCTTCACCAACACATTCTTGTTGAACATCATTAGAGTTGGAGGGGTTTTCATTATTTACCAAAAGATTAAATGTTTCGTTTAGCAAACCATTTGAAAACGACAGGTGATGTAGCTTTGAAAACTCTATCAACTGTAGTAAAAACCTGTATTTCTCATCTTATGTCGGATAAATATTTATATCCCTAAATTTATTTGTTGTATTCCTCAACCAGGTAATACAATCTTCAAAACTAGATGCTAACGCAATTTTAAAATCGTTAATTATATTCTCCATCTTTTTATTGAATTACTCTCTATCTTACATTATTAAAACTAATACACTATCTTAAACTATTTAGTAATTTTATTAGCTTAAATTTATCCGCTCCAGTTGCTAGCGGTATAATTCTGTGAAGCTCAGACCCTCTGCTGACGCAACTTCACCTGACGTCCACCACGCTTCTTTTTTTTTGGGGGGGGGGGGGTGTCTGCGTTGCCGTAGGTTCAGGCACGAACCTTTTTCGCTGCAACCGTCTTTGCAGCTCCTCAACCGTCAGAGGTTGAGGTCCAGGGAGAGGTGACGTCCCCCTCACCTTTACAGGCTGTCAATTCTCTGTTGCGGCTCCTGACGCAGCTTCTTCACGCTGCTCGGCTGCTGCAACCCCAGCCAAAACTTTGCAGTATTAAGAAAATTAATACATGGTTATATGTACTTACATACCTCTGTCCGATCATGGCTTTTTGAATACATCTCAACGTACATGTGCATGAAGTTAATTGATATGCGACCGATCGAAATTACCATTCCATGCAGATACACGAATATGCACGGTCGAATCAGTATGAATGGCTATTACCATTGAAATTTCACACTTTTTGCACCCTTCGTTCGCACAAATAAGTACAGCAATACGGCGTATTGTAATTCATGGGATTCATAATGCATTGAGCTAATTTTAATACAGTGCCCCAGAAAATGTGCGCGTAATGCTTTAACCTGTACCCATCATTCGTTGCTTCGCTTGAAGGAAAACTTGAATTAACATGCTCGGTAGCGCAAACGAACGAAATTCAAGTTGAGTTTGAACATACATACATACATACATACATTAATATAGTTTCTTTTGCAAGTCTCTCTGTTGATTCGTAAGCGAGTTAATTGTATGCACTCCTCTGCTGGTACGATCGAAATTCAAGTTGAATTCGAACATGAAGGTACAGGGTATGGGTATGGGGTTTTTCTGTCTGGTTTTCTGCGCGCCTGTTTCACCATTTTACAAAAATTGACTTTAGCAGCCTTTCTAACGTACTCTAAGCCTCCTAACAACCAACCAGTTATGCACACAACATCTTCCAACACATGACACATCTCACAAACTACAGCAAAAACATCTGACCCTATTTCTACCACCTATGACTACCTGACGCACCCAATCCACCCATCGCCAACCACCTGATCTGATATTGCATTCTACTAGCGCCGCCAATCAACACCACACACCACACACCTGATCCTCCACACCCTACCACGGCCTGACGCAACCAAACATCCGCAACACACCGATCCTCTTTAGACTTCTACCAATCACAACCACACACCTGATCGTCCACACCCTACCACGGCCTGACGCAACCAACCAACCACAACAACCTTCTACCAACACTGCAAATCACAGCCCTAACCCAGACCCTCCATAGCTTTCTACCAACCACGCTCGGCAACCCCTCACAACACAACAAAAATCACCACCACACCTGAACAAACCTCTACACCCTTCTTCAAACACAAATCACCGCACACCACCTGACAACCCCAACCAACCAACCGCAACACCCCTCTTACAAACAATAAATCAACGCCACACACCTGACAACTCCAACCAAACAACCGCAACACCCCTCTTACAAACAACAAATCAACGCCACCACGCGACCGTACCCCAGACTCAAAATGGCACTGATTCCCCATCAAAACCCCTGATAACCTAGTACAACAAGACCCAACCTGCACCGATTGGTTGTGATTGAAAAAGTGGTTCCCACCCATAGAAAACCCGGTTCGAAGGTACGTCACTTACTACTGACATCCAATACAACTAAGTTTTAGAAATTGGGATCTGTACGAATATCAGATTTTACTAATAACAACGGATCATGTGAAAATCATAGGTCAACTCGAAAAATCTCGATATGTTATTTTAGGATTACAGACAAATCGAAGAAAGCTCAAAGACAAAGATATCAACAAATTTGATCACTGTGATTTATCAAATATCACAATGCATTTAAACTCCGAACCGTATTCTTATGACGATATGAATATTAAGTTTGTGCGTGGTCGATTTGCTCTTCTCTATGATATGTACTGCAATTTTCAACAATTTTATTACGGTGTACAACCACAGTTACTAATCTGACGAATCAAATATTAAAGATCAGCACCTATAATAGTAATTGATTGTTCACGTCAAAATGAGTCCATAAAATTTGGTTCAGTTGACATAAGGTTAGATATCAAAACAACTGTAGATCTACCTGCCTTAACAGCCTACAACTTACTGCTTCATGATCGTGTGATAGAGTGTAATCCTCTCACTTCTTCAGTTCAAAAACATGTATAAAAATCATGAAAATTATAAATGCTAGTTCAGTATTACGTTTATATTCTGCGTCAAACACACACTACATAATTTTATCATCATGGCGACGATTTTCGTTATTGATATGTAAGGATCTAGAGAACTCAACAATGTTTTTATCATTAAAGAGGTGGCTGTCGTAAATGTTATTGGAAATTTCCATCGCCATTTTATATTAAAACATGTCTTCAGTTTTTCAATACTTCCAAGAAAGTTGCAATGTCTAGCGCGCTGTTTATACGAAAATCATCATGGATTCAAATAGGAAGGCGGATTGACAAATTAAATTTGAAAAATGTGACAATATACGTTATAGAATTAGAGAAAAAGAAGTGGCTTGTTGATTTGTTGGGAAATATTGCCATTATATTCAACTTGGAGGATTACGGTAGTCCTAATCTAAAATTATTGAAGTAATGTTATCCTGAGACGTTAGGATGTACTTTCCATAGTGGATGTTGTGCGCTACAAAACGCATTCCTTTTGAAAAACTATCATACGAGAAAATGTCAATATGAAAAAAGAACTATTCTGAAATATCAAATGATGAGCACAGCAAAATATCAACTCTTCAAGAAATTGTATACTGCAAAGAAAAATAGCCCCTCGAAATGAAAATTCAAGAACAATAAACCATTTTTAAAATCAAAAATAAAGTCAAATAATTTAAAAACATTTTTTTTAAAGTCAATTTACTCAAAACACTTTATGAAGTAAAGCTGCAATTATTCCCACTTCGTGAAACTCCAATTCCTTGTATTCGTTTTTGTTGTTGCAGCTCATCTCCAGCTTTCCTACCATAAAATCCTCCAGAACTTTAACACTATATTTGTTTTAGCGAGAGGCCAGACAAAGTCATTTTGTGATCCAAATCAACAATGATTCAATACCTGGAAATAAAGCATAAAATAAATTAAAGTTAAATTAAATTACATTTTCAAATGCAAAAAAGGATTAACTTACCGTGGCTCCATCCGTTCTCCTGCTGTGATTCGATACCTTTTTCCAGGTTCTTTATCTGATATTTTTACAAGTATCAATAGTTTACAGCTCAACAACCCTTTAGCGATTCCATCTCACAAGTAAGAAGTTTTTTCCCTTCTGGTAAAATATTGTAACGAACTCGGGTATTTATATTATTCCATTATGACTTGCGGTTAACTTTTATTTGTTCTCACCAACACTTCAAGTGATAAGTAAATTAAATTTCTTAATAGGAAATAGTTTCTGCGGTTAAGTTTCCTCAACAATCAAACAAAGTCATTATCTTCACAAACAAAAAGATCAATTCAAATCCAAAAGAGATTTCCTTCAAAATATTGAAAAAAAAAACCGGAAGTCATCCAGTTCTTATCACTCTACTATATAAATTACACGCAACACGAGGCGCCAGCCAGCTTTGCATATCTTCAGACATGACGTTACACTCAAAACGATGACGTCATTGATCCCCTCTTATCATCAACCCATCCATCAGTTTCATTGTTGTTGATCATGAAACACCAATCGCAACTTCTTATCACACTACTAATATACCAGCCTTAAGAAATCGAAACTAAAATGGCCTTGAAATTCCCTACAAACGATGACGTCATCATTTCATCATCAGATAAACCGGTGGGTAATCGCAAGACATTTGTATGAAAGCCGGTCAGAAACTCCATATTCATACTCAGATAAACCACGCCCAAAACGATGACGTCATCGCTTCATCATCAGATAAGCCACGCGAGTTACACCTACCCTAGACACACCTATTAACATTACACTTACCCCAAATATACCCCTACCTAGAGAAATATCCACCAAGTTCATATAAACCCTATAAACAACATTGTATCATAATGTTTACATTCAAGCCCGAATTAATTATCTTCAGACCCAAAAATCCAATCTAAATGTTTATATTAAACCCCACGAAATTCAATCTCCACTGTTTAATAAACATCCGATTCAATCCAATTTGTTTACACAAACTGCACGATCAGCAGAAAACCAATCAAATATTGGTCCAGCGAGGATTGCTTGGTCAGCAATCTCGTGGGAAACTCTAGATAAGAATTTAAGATAGAAGACCGATCACAGCATCGAAAAGTGGTCATTCAATTAAGCTCAAGCGTTCAATTAAGTTCGATATTCAAGTTCGGTTTGTCTTTTCGACGCACAGTCGCATTACAGTTCAAGTATAAGAAGTGTTTAAGTAAATAATAGTATTAAATAAAAAGTTTCTTTAAATTAAAAAGATAAAGTGTTTCAATTGATTCCGTAAATAGGAATCGATAATAATACGTTTTGAATTCAGGATTAACTGGAAACATAACTCGTGCGCACCGGATCTGGATAACCACAAAAAATTTGTATGAAAGCCGGCCATAAACCCCATATTCCTAATGCTCACCACCTATTTTCCCAGAACTTTAGCTCCAAATACAAACAATAGTTGTACGAGTAGTTAGCGAATCAAACCATTAAAGAAACTACTAATCTCTCTTCCGCGCTGGTATACAAGTGGTGATCGATACAGCTCTCCAATATCTGAAAGTTGTCGTCAACTTTGGAAAAGATAATAACGTGTATAATGAGTATTCATCGCCTTAACAGAAAATGTCCCTTTCTAATCGTATCAATACTATTCAGATATATTCTATGAATGCATATTTGTAATTTTTTATCACCGTTTAAAATGCAGCATTATATAGGTGGGTGTGAAGCTTGGTTCGAGTTTAACCAGTTCCCCTTGGTGGTCGGTAATGTTGAGAGAGATGCTTTCGATAAAGGTGTTTTGTACCGGACAGTACTCCACGCGATGAAATCTGAACACATTGTCATTAGTGTTTAATGGTATTATTCGGAGATTCCTTATCAACTTCTCGTCCGTTATTCTCGGTCTGATAATATCTGTGTAAATGTGTATTATAGTGGTTTTGATAGATCGTTCAAGTTTTCCCGTCTCTACTTCACGTCGTATTATATTCTCCAACGTTTTAATGAATTTTTCAACAGCTTTATTTAATGCTCCTCCCTCGTGGTATCTGTGCTATTATATTATCAATGAAGTCTGGAAATGTATCGAATTTTGTGTATTAATTCAAACAAACTTTTTCAGCATCCTTTCCTTCCTGATAAACATGCAAACAAAACTCCCACACTCTTCATTTCACTTAAATCGGAAATTTTACTACAATTTCTATCATCCTCAATGTGAATGTAAATTTTGTTTTGAATTTCATTCAGATAATAGGTCTACCAATTGGGGTTCACTGCTAAAAAGAACGGCGATAAAAATGTTGAAAAGTCCATCTCGTTTTTATCTTTGGCATAGCTGATTCTGCGTAAGTCTGCATTGTTCTATTTCAACTGCACATAATGATGGAGTTCTCATTCCTCTCATTATCATTCCTAGAGGGAATTTTTTTGATTCTTTCAGAATGGCTGAACTTTTTCATTGTATTTTCTCCATCTTCATATTCAGAAAATATGGAGCGTTTAGAGGTACTATTTTGATGATCATGTTTTGGCAACATTATGTCTGTTGTTTCGACTTTCCAACCAAGATTTTCAGCTTTCAATTCCACAACTGAATTTTTTGTTCGTCTTGCGTTTAAAAATTTGATGAGCACATTCCTATACTGATACCATTTCGCCTTATCATTGATGTTTTCGCTATTCAGTGTTTTATTCATGTTTTTTTCAAGCAAGCTCTGCTTGCTAGAACTCACAATTGTCCCCTTTAAGCGTTCATATACCTCCGGAAATAAAAGAAGCCTTTTATTAAGACTGCAATTTGTATGCATATTTCTCACTTAAAGAAGCTATAACACTTGAAAGTACACGTCCTTGTAATACATGTAATATCCGCATTGTTAAACTAATACTCTACGCTGTCGCGAGACAGATTTTTTGGCATCAGTAAGTATACGCATGCTCGTTTTCTATATACACAGCGGTGTCAAAAATTTTCTAGGTAATGTATGGTTACCTTTCAGTATGTTGTATATGATTTCACAAAGAGTTTTGATTACTTCGGGATCGGCTGTTTCCAATATAGCCTCTCTTAAAAACGGACTTGCACTTCTTAGAACATATAGCATATGTTTGTTGTCCTTTAATCGTTTCATTCGTGACACCATTGTCTTCCTTCAAACTATCTGGGGAGCATTGACACGTCAAAAGCTTTGGATTAAATATGTCTATTCGAAAATGTAAGATATCATTTATATCATGTGTTAGATCTTTTAACAAATAGCTATGAGGTTGTTGAGTTATTTATTTATATATTGTCATGAGCTCCGGACTGTTTTCAGGGTACTGAGTAAAGATCATCATGTGAAAACTAAACACTAAGCACTGAAGTTTGGTCAGTTTCTCATGTTAAGGCGCCATACATTTTATGCTCCATCGTTTTAGTATTGGTAAGCTAATGACCGATATCGACTATAAAATCAATTCAAAAGTTACTGAACTGCAATCCAATTTCTTGCAATTAAACAAAATTGTCGATAAATTAACTGCGTATTTCCATCTACAAATTAGGTGCTTTGTAAAATATGCGTTTTTAATTCACACCGTGTATCCCTAGCTAAGGGTTTTCGCGGATTGTAGATAAATATGAAATGCAACAAAACTGGTGGCGGGTCTTTGCAAAGTAGCGCCAGTACACATGGCTCCTGCCGACTTGTAACCCGCAAGAAACTCCGCGTCATCATGAACTTTTTGGCGGTCTGGCTGTCAAAAGGTGTTCACGAATAATTGTAGATTTGACGAGTTATTCACTAATATTCAAAATAGCAGATGATGGTTAAACATGGCAATCGCAAGCCCAAAGAGACAGTAAATTTATTTGTAGGATTTGACGTAAAATTGGCAATGGCACTGTCAAAATCCCGACTTCGCGCACACACCCGAGAATCCGAGATCGAGTGCTCCACCATTTTGGAAGCTCCTCGACCCTGGATGCCTCGTGTGCACCCGCGCCACCGGGACCGTTTCAAAGTCGACCGCACAATGGTCCCGACTTAACATATTTCCGCGACTAGCTCACCGAGTTGTGGGTTTTTTGAAGAAGAAAAAAGATGAACCACGAAACATGTTCGCATACGCGTCACCGATGCTAAAGAAAAACAATCACATCACTTTTTTTTTATAATATGGACGCCATGTCAAGCTATTAAGTACATTTTTATTATCACAATGTCGCCGAAAATCAATCGAAACAAAAATACATTTTCCATTTTGTTTTGTTATCGAATAATCATCCTGCTGTGCAATAGGTCCTTAAATTTATAAAATATAAAGTTATTATTGATCGATGAAGGTTACTTTTCCAAAAGATGAAGTTCTCGAGGGTTACTTTTTTTAGTGGTTGACACCACAACCATGTCCATAGGACATCCGTCCTGGATCCTTATCTCCGTTTATTATTGTACTACCTTCGCGAACGTAAAGGTGCACTTGTCGGTGTGTTCTGTGAAGACATCGTTTATCAGGACTGATTTCTCCTGGTTCGTTAGCTGCCGATGGTGAAGAAGGCGGCAGGAATATGTAATCTCCAAGGAAAATCCATTGGAATACTGCTGTCACATATACTACTATTTCTGCAAGGTTGCCAGCTCTTGTTTTTCAAGGAAAACACGTAAAACAGTCAATGATTTTATCACAATCGAAATTCTTAATTAAACAATACGACCCAAAAATGGCCCAACTTAATTGATCTAGCGCTCTACCTCGACTCACTCCCGTCCACTCATCATTTCCGGCACGTCGAACATCGAAAAGCTACTTTTTGCATAGCGTGGCGTGATTGATCACTCGGATCACACTTGCAAATAAGCCATCACAACACTAAAGAGCTGTCTTGAAAAAGGAATTATATCATTATAGCTTAATTCACTGTTTAAAAAATAACGAAAATTCAACGTACATAGTCATTAAATCCTGCAGACGCACGATGGCAACAATAACGCGTCACTATCTACCTTGATTTTTGTCACAAAAATCCGTAACCACGTGCGAGGGTCCCGCAATGATTAAGAGAAAGTCCCATTGCAGTCTTTGAACTTGTGAAAATGTACAAAGCAAAAGCTGATATTTACTTTTTTGAAACATTGGTCAATATTTCCAGATAATTAAATTTTCCAAGCGACTCAAAAATGAGGCTCCATTAGAAACGGACGTTACAAATACGAGATATTCAATTCATGAAGAAAACATTATTATTATTCCCTTTGGGTTTCTCATTCGACCTCTTATCGCTTCCTAAAATTCAGTTTCTTTCTCACCAACTTGAAGGACTACTTCAAGTGCTTCTTCTGCTCCCTGATAATGAGTGTTTTTCCATCACCATTTGATGTTAAAGCAGAACATTGACGCCTATCTCCAGATTGTGTGTTTGCTAACGGTAAAAAAGTTTGCAGACCATATGACAAGCCAATTAAAACATCATACAAATCCAACACACCGTCTTTTTCTACTATACTGAAAATTGTTATGCTGACATTTTTGATGACCCTTCTGGGGATTAAAAAAAAATTGTTTTCACGAAAACCTGGTCTTTTAATCATCATTATAAGCATAATTGAACAACGTTGATCTTCGAGCAGGTATTGCATTTTACAGACAAAATTACCCATCGATCTGTTTTTTTACATTCGTTCACCTGACCAACAAAAAACACACAATTTCTAAACATTTACCCACGATCGTAGTATTCAACAACAGAAACAATCAACAGGAGACATATTTTACTACAATCGTAAATTAAATACAAAACACCAATTTCATGCAATACGTGCCGTAACATGTTGATCTGCAATTACCCAATCCCGCACACAGGCCCACCTTAAGGTCGACGATCTGGCTACCCGGCCAGTGATTCAAAACCAACCGGCATCTTCGTGAGCACGTGCTTTCGCCTATGACAACAATTCTCATGCTTTTACGATTTTTACGCTACGAACGTAGCCATATGATTTTTCATCAACGCTTTCATGCAAAACAAGTGATTTTTGATCTTAATAGATATATATTCCTCTCTATTCGAGCATAACCCTTTTGCTTTTCACTTTGATCACGATACGTCAAGTCAAAACTACTTACCCCATATTCAAACCAGCTCTCAACCCATCAGCGCTCTCAAAAACCCACCTCACGGATCCATCACATAGTACACACGCTCGTAAACAGCCGGCCGGTCATAACAAAAACCGGTTCTCTATACAAACTTCTCGATTTAGTGTTACACTAGTGCACTTAGGTCATCTTGTAGCCCAAGTAACTAACACACTTTGAGCATGTAGGGGTACAACCTGTCCCTATCAGACGCAGTGCAAAACTCGCTTAAAGTGACTTTCTTACTAATCAAGTCATCGCAACTAAAATTGAAGTGGAAGAAATTCAAAATAGTAGGCTCACGCTGATCAACGTCTTTCAATTCGAGCAATTTTAAAACTTCAGTTTCAAAGTTTCAACCATGATAAATCAACACGTCTCAGAAAATGATCACTTCCATCCTTAAATATCACACGAACTAGCAAAAATCAGCAGAATGTTTGACATCATTGAAATGATAAGAACCAATCGCTCCTTAAATTTTATTGCTAATGAAAGAATTCATTGAATAACAACTGTAACAATTGAAATAATGAATGTGATGTGAAAAACCGAGAGAAAGTTTTTGAAAATATTTTTGCATTTATCACACCACACAAAACAAGCATTGTGAAAAATGAGTTAAAAGCTTTTGTTCAATAGATCTAGTTAGCCAAAGTGAGTATATTCAGCTCCAAAATTTCCTCTCGAAACGTAGTCCAAAAAATAATAAAAAATTTGCAAAAGATCATTTCCCATATAATTATGTCGAAGAAGCATTTGAGTTTGCTGACATCAAATTGTTGACAGTTCCACCCATCTATTCTTCATTGTAAATGTTCCTAGAAATTAGGGAAATTCATTATAAAAGCTTTTAAAAGAAATATCATTGTGAGCAAATTTCCATACGAATTCATACTCAAACATGACAGTAATTATTTTTATATAAAGAAAGCATGTAAATCAGTCAATGAACTAACAATTTGCAATAGGAATGATTTAAAAGATTTTAGTACTTCAGTCTGCTAGCTGGAAAGATATCCGTTTACAACAGAACAAATGGTTATCATGTATGAGCAGTAGAAAAAACTTTAAGTTCCGAACACAACAAACTAAGAGCATTCGGGTGTTGTCTCCTATTCTACAACAATGTTCCGTGTCGAAAACGATGTCAAAGCAACATTTCTCCTAGAACTTATGAAAGAAATTCATCTCAACAACACAGAGCATCGTCAAACAGAAGAATAAAATGACCAGATGGTCTTATTCAGGATTTAGAATTGTACTCTTAAAGTGATTGTAATAAAGATTTTTTTCCTTTACCTGGATAATTAGCGCTATCTATCTATCTATATATATATATATATATATATATTTATATAAATAAAATTATATATATAAAGAATTATATAATTTTATATATATATATATATATATATATATATATATATATATATATATATATATTGCGTAGGAGCGATGAAACCATTTCACCCTCAAGTTGGAAGATGGTCCCATCACTCTTCTTAAGGTGTTCAAATTCCTGTTCCTGTTAACCCTAAAAACGAAATTCATAATTTCAAGCCATTTTAGGTAGGAGATATGGGACTTAACTTAAACACGCAAATAAAGTTCCCGGAAGTTGTCAAAGGTAAAAAACTGTCCTGAAAACAGAGCATCAAAGAAAGAGTGAAGAAATTCATTAATGTAATTTTATGCTTTTTGCAAATAAATGTAGACTGAATTTTAAAGTAACACACTGGACATACACCACCACTATCAGACCTATATTACTTTATCAGGTTTCTGTCTGTGGCCAGCACTGAACATATAAACGAACAAAATACAATTAGAACGAACTCAAAGATAAGCAAGGCTACGAGTTCTGGAAACTCTGATGACCACATCCTCGGACTCACTCGAGGTAGCTCTATGTGTACCACATGTTAAACTTTTGGTCAGAAAAATAGCTGCAACTTATGTCGAATGTAGGCACGACCAAACAGTCAAAGCAGTATCAAGCTGCCGACTTATACTATAGACTGCATGATACAGGTAACTTGCTTCAGGAATGGTTTTGGATTCCTTCCAGATTTTTTTTAGCGCAGGAGGTACCATCTTCTTACACGGTCAGACCATATGCACTGACAGAGAAAAGAGTAAGATCATCGGTCACCATATCCAGAATACGCTATAACAAATCATACAAACTACCGGACGAATGTAGCGTATTGCCCGCTTAAATTATAGACAAGGCCGTCAAAATTTTATTGCTAATAAAATACATTTTTTGCCACGTCGACATCTGTAGTGAGGATTATGCCACGCTTATAACGGTGTTGTCTTGTACATTCTACCTGAAGACAGTACTGAACTTAGTTCGATCGTTGGGATGAAACTCAATTGGGTACCTGTACGGTATGTATACACGGTAACGAAAAAGCCAACGTTCTAGCAAAAGAAAGAGCTACTATAAAAACAGAGATAGCGGATAATATTCCAAAACCTCTCTGTTCGGTCAAAACCTATATAATTCGCAAAGCACTTAAAAAGGCAAGAAGCACGTGGCACGCTGTCGGCCACTAAAAAGATTTTCTGCGCAACCTGCAACTCTAAAAAGACTCAGGAAATACTATTCCCACTCAGAAACAGAAATGCTATAGCGGTGGGCATTCTTACCAGCCATGGTTGGCACGCATGACTACTGTATGAGCCTAGTCACAACCAAAATATTTAGAAACTGCAAAAACTCGTCGGTTGAAGGGACTAAGAAAAGACTCGCTATTGTTGATAAGTCTGCAATAAAATATTAGATACGGATTTTTGCCTACTTTTCGATACTTTTTTGTATTAGGAGCAACATATTGCATAAATGTAAAGAAATTTAAGTTTCAACCAGTGTACGAAGTTAAAATTTGTGCAGTATTTCAATTCAGATTGTGGTCACAAACTTAGATCGACGAAATCTGCGTGAGTACAAAGAATTGATTGCAATTTTTTTTCGAAAAATTGAGTGCATTTCTTGACTATTGAGCATAAATTATAAAAATTTTGACGAAAACAAGTGGATTTAAGCATGCCAAAAGATATAATAGCGATATGTTCACTCCGATCCTGGATGAATATCCCACTCTTTGGCAGACATGATTGAACTTTCAATTTACTTAGACCATATATATTAGCGCTCAGCCATTGACTCCATGACAAAGCCCTCGTAGCTTCGAATTCTCTAAATAACACTAAATTGATAAATAAAAGGTTCTCGTGACAGCGATCCTTTAAAGAGAATGTCCTCACCTAGTGTGAAATATCTTTATCCCAAATATTAACCTTCATCTAAAAGTTAACTCAGGCATCGAGTTAGAGCAAGGGGTAATTGTTCAGACTTCATTAAAAGCTTCTGAGAATTCTATGGGCTGCCAGGAAAATCTGGTTCATGAACGAAGACCGTAGAAAAAATATTACCCGTCTATGAACATTTATAAGTAATTCCCAAATATTAGGGATTCTTAATGTCATCCGCAACAAAATAATAGGCCCAGAATATGCTGCATTGGATTCATACGATAATCCATTGAAATGAGGACGGATATTTTGTTCCCTGACACTACATTATGCTGACAAGAAAGACATGTAACAATATTGCACAAGAATTTCATCATCTTTCACTGATACTTAACAAAATCTCAAGTCCAGATATGGATAATGAAGCTAGAGATCACAGTATATGGAGAAACGGTAGATAATGTTTCATATGTTGGCTTCCAATCAACAAGCGTTCCATACAATCCGTGGTACCACGGACAAAACGCACACGGTTTCGCACATGGTTTCCATGGTTTCTGTTATTCGGTATATGGTAGGGGAGATTTACGCGCTACGGTGCTGTCATCGTTTATGGACATTATTTTCGTTTATCGTGTGGGAAATTTTTGGTTCACCGAATTCAATGATGAAACGTCGGAAAAATAATTATAATGGGGAAACTAATCATTTTAAAAATCGACGAAAGTGCCTTAGCACGGCATATATATATATATATATATATATATATATATATATATATATATATTTATATATATACGTATATGTATGTATATATATGTATGTATGTATGTATATATATATACATACAAATATGTATATGTATATATATATATATATAGAGAGAGAGAGATGTGTATATATATGTATATTGGTGAACACGCATAACACAGTCTTCCTCTAATATGGTTTGGGATTGGCAATTTTCAAAAAGTCCGCCAAAACGCTTTATTCTCTATACAGCTGGCAGCACATCAGATACTACAATTTTCGGGAGCGTTCGGTAGATGCTTCGGGTAAAATTTGCTCCCGAAGGCCGAGTTTGCTTACTGCCTAATCTATATACTGTGCTAGAGATGTGCTCATGCGTACATATAGGGACAAAGTCTTAGACACATTTATTCGAGAGAGGAGTGGTCTACCAAAATTGTTGAACATGAAGATTCACCCCAGGCTCTACAATGTCAACCATCGGAAGCAGCTTGCAGCTATCAAAGAGGATTATGCCGCTAACGTAAAAAAGTTGCTGGATGTTGTAAGGGCTTTTGTATCACTAAGTAATTTCCTATACGGAACAGGGAAAGTTATTATGTTAACAGACCATCAGCTTCCAACGTACGCCTTTAATAATAAAAACAGTACCTTGAAAATTAAGTGATGGAAGAATAGTATAACTAAGACATGAGGTGTAAACCTGGCTATGCAAATGTGGTAACAGCTGCCTTTTCAAGGTCACTTCAAACATCAAATGTTAACATCGTGTCAGCAAGCAGCTACAACGATGAAAGCTCAGAGCATGGCTTGATTTCATCATTCAAAGCTCGTAGAAATTCTTTCTGCAATCTATTTATCCTGAAAACGACGGATCAATCATCGTATTAGTTGTAAAAACTCTTTCTCAACTACTTCAGTCATACTTTCGTTGAGCCTTGCTATACTCGAGAAAACCTAACTGGTATTTTTACAAGATATGAAAATCTTGGTCCAATAAATGGTATCATGTCAAAAATAGCAGTAATGGACACTATACAATACTCATATTCACCTAATTTCATCGTATACAAATTAAAATTCATCCCAAAATTGTTTAGTACATTTGAAACGTATCAGAACAAAAAAAAACATAATTCTACCATAAAAGCGCCAATTGTAGCACCAACAAAAATAAGCAGAAAAATCCGGAACGATACTATTTACCAAAGATGTCCACCACGACCAAAAACCTTGTTAAGCAGTGCATCGTCTGCAAAGAGGACAAATACGAAAGATATCAAAATCATCCCACTTCAATGCCCACTCCTATTCAAAAAATGTCAGGATATACGGTCCATATAGTTACCTACTCCACCGAAGGCTACCTTGTGCTCACTTCTCTGGGTAAGTTCAGCAAACTAGCCTAAATAAATATTAAAACCGAGAGCCATAGAAGACTTTAGAGGTTAACTTAGTGAAATCCCAATACTCTATGGAGTACTCAGAGTGTTCTAGTGAATGAAAAAAGCCACTTAATTCCGCATCAATTCTTTTCATTATACAAGCCTTACTCAGCATCGGTGTTCATAGGACTCCAGTTTATAAAAATGAGGTAAATGAACTAGAAGAGAGGTAACAGTTCACGTTATCACAAAAAATAAAATGTCTCCAGGTCAACGATATTCACAGGAAGTCCCAATAACTTTTGAAACGATTAATATCTGAATACAAATCATTCAGTCACGTAGAAAAAGCCTTCAGAAGAATGGTATGGACGAAAAATTTCCAAAAGTACCATACAAGATAGCTAGAAAAATTTAATATGGATAATAGCAGAACTTGCAAAAAGCAACAGGATACAGATATAAACTTTGATAATAAGAACAGACAACAAATTAAAAGTTACTATGTAGGACAAATCATTTATGTACAAAATAACAAGCTAGGCTCAAAATATGTTACGGCTATAATTTTGCGCAACGTTCTTCACTCCACCGTAGCCGATCCTAGCCACGGTTCGGGCAACCCCACCCGGCTTCACCCGCGAAGAGGGGTGTGGGAATATGTATTTTAAAAAAAGAATGGGCGCCACTCGTTTCCGCGTCGGGACTGCCCTGTCCACGAATCCCGAAACGGGAATCGGATTCACGGTGACCCAAAACCACTGATCCATAGGGGAGCACCAGAACACAGCCAGGAACGCGATTTCCGCCTCGCCACTTCACAAAATCATACTCTGCTTTTCCTAATACACTATTTATTTCCTCAAAACTCCCTATCTATCCCTATCTAGTCTTAAGTTTACTTACAGTTTGTTTTTCTTAGCCTATTTCCGCCGCTTGTCGTACGCCGTCCTCCTCCTGATTTTCCTCCAGTCAATCCAGCAACGATCCCCAAAGGTAAGCAGCCGTCCGCCAAATTCACGCTCGAGCTGCCGTCCAATTTCGAAACCGAATTTTTTCGGTCGCCACCGCTAGTACACCTCGTACTTGCTCCGCACACTCAAGATCCGCACCGAAAAGAAAAAGACGTTCCAACCAAATCCACCCGCTTCCACCAGCGATCGACGTACCAAAAGCCCCGTCAGCTGCTCCACCGGCCATATATATGGGATTTCCCTGTACCGTTGGGTCTGCGTCGGCGGTGAATGCCCTCCCAGCTGGGTAGTTGATCCCCATCGCAGCTTGAAAAGCTTGGGGAACTGGTTTGGTACGAGGTCAGACGTTGTGTTTCGATGCGAGGGGAAATGCCGTGCTTGCCGCCGGTCCGGCGAATTGGAGTGCCAATGATTGCAGGTCTCATTGGCGCGTCGAAGACTCCATTGGGCCGCATCGTAGATCAGGCGGGGCCTGGGCTTGGATCCGCTTCACGATTGGGTGATCGTCTCGCGCGCATGGTCAGGAACACTCCACCAAAATCTTACTACCTACTTAAATATTCTTACATCCTACATCTCTTTTGCATCTATATAATTCAAACTTCTAGCCTAAATTGCCCTACTCCCTACAATATAATTCGTTAATAAAAATATAGTTGAACTTAATAGCAATCTATAATTCAATGACAACAATATAATTCAATACTAGGCGTGATTGTGCGAAGTGGCGATCGTAACATTATAAATTCGTTCAAGACGGCGTTTACCCGCACGGTGGTTTGGGGTCTCGAAGACAGGGAAGTCCCATACTTCGCCCTTGAGGGTTTGGGATCGCCTACGTTGCGTGGCGAACGTAACATTACCCCCCTTCTTTAAGTGGATTTTCCCAAAATCCACTCCAAACAATTATAAACGGGACGGTAACGTTCGACACGCGGACACCCCCGACGGGCCACCGAGCGATCTGTGGACACGGCCTTCAGCGTGCACACGGCTGGCAATTTTTAATTCTTACGTCGCGTTCACTGAAGCTCGAAACCAAACTTACGAGTCGCACTCACCAGACCAACGTATTAACCTACCGAACCTACGCAACTTACCCACAACCGAACTAGGTATAGAAAATAAACTAAAAGGGGGGATATGTAACAAAAGGAGAAAAGAAAAAAAGGAAAAGTCTAGAGAGGGGTGGAAATATCCGTCAAGATCCTAGGAGCAGGAAAAGAAAATGGTCGCGGGGAGGTGACGAAGTCCTGAACCGGTATGGCCTGTACCAGTCTATTCTTGGTCGTATGGTTAGTCGTTGTAGGGCTTCAGGTCCTTGGCATGCCATACGCCGGCGTCTTTGCTCTTCTCGTCCACTAAACGGTAGGTGGCCGCAGACACCTTCTCCTTCACTGTAAAAGACCCTTTGTATTTAGGTGCCAGTTTCGCGGAAAAGTACTGGGCCGCATCTGAGAGGACGAGGTTCCTTCTCCACACCCGGTCATTTGGATAGAAGGATTCTTCTCGCTTCCGGAGGTTATACCGGGTCTGTGCAGTTTCCGCGGCCTTGCTTAAACGAGCAGCTACTTCCTTGCGAACCCTGTTCAGCGCTTTGGCCCGGTCCTTAGGATGTAGATCCTGTTGTTCCCCATTTGGAGGCGTGGGTTCCCCGCGGAAGGCCACCATCTCCCTTCCGAAGTTGAGGAAGTACGGCGTTACGCCATCGCTTCATGCGTGTATGTTCGGAGCGCACAACCTATCTGGGCGAGATCGTTGTCCCACCTGCGGTGATTGTCCGCCACATAGGAGCGTAGCATCCGCTTGATGTTTTGGTTGACGCGCTCTGCTGGGTTGGCCTGTGGGTGGTAAAATGCAGTATATTGCACCCACGTTCCAAACTTATGCGCCAATTTCTCGAAGATCTTGGAACGAAACTGCACCCCGTTGTCGCAAATGATCACTGCCGGCACTCCGAACAGCATGAAGACGTATTCCTCCAAATTGCGCACCGTTTCGGGTGCCTTGGCTGTTCGAAGAGGGAAGATCATGTCAAATTTGGTGTAATAGTCCACCACGCTAAGGATATAGCAGTTCCCACGAGTCGAGCGTGGTAGGGGGCCTATCAAGTCAACACCGATAATTTCCCACGGGTGTTTGGCCTGCCCTGCTCGAGATACCATCGAACCTTGGGGTGCTCGGCGTTCGACCTTGACTGCCTGGCATATCTCTCACTTTTCCACATATTTCCGGATGTCTGTCCTCATCCCTGCCCAGTAAAAACGCTGCGTCACACGATCCAGCGTCCGTTTCACACCCATATGCCCCGCCTTTGGGTCATAGTGACCCTGCACAAGTGCCCTGCCTCGTTCTCCCTCGGGTAGTACCCGTTTCCACACCTGAGTTTCCAACTCTGGGTATCGTGTGCTTCCACAGTACATCCTCTTGCAACCTCCAATCCGCGCATTTCCCCGGGTTTTCCGTCACCCTCTTTTTCATCCGCTGGTACCATCTCCCTGTTTCCACTCCTACCGAGGCTACCTCTGGAACCCCTCGAGACAGCGCATCGGGCACCAAGTGCTCTTTGCCTTTCCGGTGTACGATGTCAAAATCGTATTGCTGTAGTCGAACTGCCCATCTTGCCAGGCGGCCTGTTGGGTCCTTCAAATTATTCAACCATACGAGTGAATGATGGTCGGCCACCACGGTGAAATGCGTACCTTCCACGTAAGGGCGCAGTTTTTCCACCGCCCACAAAACCGCCAGACACTCCTTTTCGGTGGTGGAGTAATTCCTCTCCGTCCTGCTTAGCGACCGGCTTAAATAGCAGATCACTTTTTCACCCTCCGGGTGAGTCTGACTAAGCACCGCGCCCAGCCCCAGATCTGATGCGTCCGTTTGGATGCTGAACGGAAGGCTATAGTCCGGACAAGTCAGGATGGGTGCCTGAGAAAGACGTACCTTGGCCTGGACGAAAGCCTTTTCGCATTCTTGCGTCCAATCGAACCACTTGTTTTTTTTTCAGGAGGTCCGTCAAGGGTGCCATTGCTGTTGCAAAGTCTGGAATGAATCGCCGGTACCACGACACCATTCCTAGAAACTGCCGCACTCCCTTTACACTAGTAGGGCGGGGAATTTGGAATAGGCACTCCACTTTACCCGGATCTACGTTCAGCCCCTTCTGATTCGAAATCAGATTCCCTATGGGAGCGTAGGTCAAATGTTACGTCTCTAATTTGCGCAACGTTCTCCACTACACCGTAGCCGATCCTAGCCACGGTTCGGGCAATCCCACCCGGCTTCACCCGCGAAGAGGGGTGTGGGAAAAGATATTTCAAGAAAGGGCGCCACCCGTTTCTGCGCCGGGACTGCCCTGTCCGCGAACCCTGAAATGGGAATAGGGTCCGCGACGACCCGAAACCACCAACAAGGATAACCTAAAACAAAAGGAACGCTAACGCCGGAAACGCGATTCCGCGTCGCCACTTCACAAAATCACACAATTTATAATTTAATTCGAGCACAATTTATTTTGAAAGAAAACCTAACTAAACCCTAACTTCTACTAGATACACTTACATCTACTTACAAATTCGCTTCTTATCCTAGTTCCTCCGAATTCTCCTTCAGCGCGTTGTCCTCCACCCGAACCACCAGTTCGCCGTAAAACTCAAAACCGCAGCTTGCACCACACACCGGCGTCCAAAAGAAAACAATCGTCCAAAAGAAAACAATCGTCCAAGCTCTCGACGTCCAGCCAACATACAACTTCCACCCGCGGTCGACGTTCAAAAAGCCCCGTCAGCTGCTCCCGCAATGCTATTTAAGCCAAAGCCCAGTCCCGTTTTCCGTGTCGTAGGTCGATGGCCACTCCGCTGGGCAGTTGACCCCATCGCAGCTTTGAAAAGCTTGGGGGCCTCGTTTCGTCAGAGGTTTTGTTTCGACGCGGGGCAAAGCTGCGAAAGCTGTGGGCTGCGATTGAAGCGCGGTGAAATACTCATGGCGGTCGTTAACCATGGTGAATTGCCAGTGCCAATGGTTGTGGGTATCACTGGCGCATAGGGGACTCTATTGGGGCGCATCGTAGACCGGGCGGGGCCTGGACTTGGATCCACTGCGCGATTGGGTGATCGTCTTGCGCGCATGGTCATGAACACTCCATCACAGCCTTACTACCTACTTATCTATTTACTCCAATATCCTTAACCTACCTACATCTCTATATTTATATAATTCAAGCTCTACTCCTAACCATATAATGCAAACCTCTACTAACAATATAATTCGTTAATAACAATATAGTTAAACTTAATAACAATATAGTTCAAAAATTGGCTTGGTTGCGTGAAGTGGCGAACGTGACATTAACAATTTATTCAAGACAGCGTTTACTCGCACGGTGGTTTTGGGTCTTCAAGGACAGGGCAGACCCCTATTCTGCCCTTCTGGGTTGTGGGTCGACCACGTTGCGTGGCGAACGTAACAAATAAACACCTAGGTATTAAAAATAGGCTGTTGAAGAAAATACAACAAAATACTCAAAATTAGCCCCTAGGTATCAGAAGAAACTGTTAAAGAAAATACAACAAACTTAGTATTTTTTTTTAGTTTGGAAGGCGTGTTCAGAAGAGGGATATTATAAAATGAAATCAAATTGTATAAATTGTATCCAATCCACATAGCAAATTATACCGAATCTCAAGTCATAGCAATTAAGATTGGAGTGGCAAAAAGTCAAAATGGTAGTTTCAAGCTGATCCATGTGTTTCTAGTCGAGCAATTTCAAAACTTCACTTTCAAAGTTTCAACCATGATCAATCAACACGTCTCAGAAAATGATCCCTTCAATCCTTTATTATCACACGAGCTAGCAGAATGATTGGCAACATTGAAATGATAAAAACCAAACGCTCCTTAAATTTTATTGCTAATGAAAGAATTAATTGATTAACAACTGTAACAATTGAACTAATGAATGTGATGTGAAAAACCGAGAGAAAGTTTTTGAAAATATTTTTGCATTTATCACATCACACAAAATAAGCATTGTGAAAAATGAGTTAAAAGCTTTTGTTCAGTAGATCTAGTTAGCCAAAGTGAATATAGTCAGCTCAAAAATTCCCTCTCGAAACGTAATCCAAAAAATTATGAAAAAATTTGCAAAAGATCATTTCCCATATAATTATGTCGAAGAAGCACTTGAGTTTGCTGACATCAAATTGTTCACAATTCCACCCATTCATTCTTC
The DNA here is from genome assembly GCA_963942545.1 of Oxycera nigricornis. Classification (NCBI taxonomy): domain Eukaryota; kingdom Metazoa; phylum Arthropoda; class Insecta; order Diptera; family Stratiomyidae; genus Oxycera; species Oxycera nigricornis. The sequence goes on along the minus strand of OZ012661.1, from coordinate 61,395,588 downwards.
ATTGCAAATGTTCCTAGAAATTAGGAAAATTCATTATAAAAGCTTTTAAAAGAAATACCATTGTGAGCAAATTTGCAAACGAATTCATACTCAAACAGGACAGTAATTATTTTTATATAAAGAAAGCATGTAAATCAGTCAATGAAATAAAAATTTGCATAAAGAATGATTTACAAGATTTTGGTACTTCATTTTGCACTTCTAATCTGCTAGCTGAAAAGATATCGGAGAACAAGCGGTTATCATGCGTACAACAATAGAAAAAACTTCAAGTTCCGAACACAAGAAACGGAAAGCATTCAGGTGTTGCCTCCTATTTTACAACGAAGTTCCGGGAAAGAAGACATCGAAGTAATATTGTCCCTAGTGCTTATGAAAGAAACAACACGGATCAGGATGAGCAACAGGAGAATAAAATGATCAGATGGATGAGCTTTGGACTAATTACGGTAGTCTTCACCGTTTTGATCATGACCAAACTGTTTATATGGTCAAAAAACAGCAGCCATACATTAAACTTTTATAACGGGACTTCTTACCTCACATCCATGGTCCAGAACGAGGAACCTCCACATTTTCCCGCAATTCCGAATGCCAAGAATCTCTTAATTTTACCACTCTTTTAGTTTAATTTAGTTTAATTCCATTTTAATTACGCGCACCTGAGTTGCGCTATTTCAACTACCTTCCTTGACAATTTCCGTCAACCTATCTATCGTGGTGTCTGCAATAAGACGACTTGGTAAATTTGAGATAACTTCATAAGTTGGTCTTAATCATCTTAATGTTCTGGAATTGTACTCTTCAATTGTTTGAAATAAAAAATATTTTTTTCATAACCTGGATAATTGTATATAGTAGAACGCCGATTAACTGAATCGCCAATTATCCGAATCGGTCCTTAGCGTAATATAAAAAATTAAAACCAAGATTTTTTCTTTTGTTTTGTTGCACAAAGTTGGAACTCGCTGAAGTCCAGATATATTTCAACTGTTATAGTTAAAAGCTAGAGGCAAGACACTACATGTTTTGTGTCGTGCGGCTTCCGTGAAACGGAACGTTGGAACGTTTGTTTGTTTTTCAACTCAATAAAACTGAATTACTGTCAGTGAGCTCCTTCCTCTCTCATTGTGCGAATCGCTGTTTTAAACGGTTATATGACAAGCGAATAACCAAAAGGAGTGTAAAGCGGAAACGTGTCGTCCTCTCACTGAAGGACAAAGTGGAAATAATCAATTAGTTAAAAAAAGGTGTGGCGGGAAAGGTACTGGCAGATAGATTTGGTATCGGGGCCGCTACAATAACTGATATTAAAAATAACAGTGAAATTTTTTTAAGTTTTATGACTGCGTTGGAAACTGATGATGGATGTTCGTCACGAAAAGTAATGAAAAAGGCAAAGGATGAATAGCTTGAGAATGCTTTCTTTACGTGGTTTCTGCAGCAACAATCTATTGGACAATCGATTTCAGGACCGATTTTATGTGAAAAGGCGCGAATGTGCAGTGAAAAATTGTTGTAGCTGGTTTCAAGGCAAGCACTGGATGGATCCGCAATTTCAAAAATAGGCACGGTATTCGGGAACTGGATATTGCTGGTGAAAAACTTTCTGCTGATAGTGAAGCTGCTAATAAATTTGTGAACACCTTTAAAAAAGAAACTGAAAACTACGACCCGGATCTTATTTACAATGCTGCTGAGAATGGTTTGAATTGGAAAGCTTTGCCGAGAACAACCCTAGCATCTAAAAGAGAACAGACTGCTCCCTGCCACAAAGTCAGTAAAGATCGCGTTACCATAACAGTCTGCGCTAACTCTACAGGTACCCATCGCCTTCCTCAATTATTGATTGCCAAACCAAGGAAGCCGAGGGTTTTTAAGAACGTAGCCAAGTTACCAGTGACCTTCACAAATCAGAAGAGTGCATGGATGGACAGCAGTATTTTTTGGAGTGGTATGATAAAACCTTTATTCCTGAAACAAAAAAGTTTAAAAAGGAAACAGGAAAAAAGGGAAAAGTTTTGCTAATTATTGACAATGCACCAACGCATCCATTTAATTTAAGTGTCTCTTTTTACCACCCAACGTCACAAGTCTGCTGCAGCCTATGGACCAGGGTGTTATTGAGTGCACGAAACGTTTTTACAGACAACAGTTGCTTGTATCATGGTGTAGCCTCTCCTATGTATTGGCTTGGAAATATATATACAGTAGAACGCCGATTATCTGAATTAATTGGGCCCGGGGTCGATTCGGATAATGGAAAATTCGGATAATCGGACAAAGACTGGTAATAAAGAAAAACGAACTGTCACACATAGAATAAACTTTATTAAGTTCTACAATATCTTATCACTAGAACATCTCGTTCAGAGTAAGTTGCCTCGACGTTGGAGCTCGTTTCCGGGTGGCAAGGTCACGGAGGAACCGGATGGCAAGACGTTGTACACCGTCCCATTCGGGTTGCCGTTCCATCCACTTGAGGGTATTATCGAAACACATAAACGCCTCGCTGTGAGATGGTACACTTTGGTCTTGTGGCTCTTCCCGTTCGGTCTCGTTGTCGACTTCTTCATTATCCTGTTCGTCCATGGCACTCGCTGAAAATTCATCATCTGTCTGTATCTAGAACCCGTGATCATTCTTATCACAGTGCAACCACTCTTCCATATCAGCGACATCACACGACGAACATCCCGCGACTTCATTAGCTATGTTTAGAAACTCTTCCACTGACGGTATTATATATATGATGAATTTTCCTAATTTCTAAGAACATTTAGAGTGAAGAATAGATGGGTGGAATTGTGAACAAATTGATGTCAGCAAACTCAAGTGCTTCTTCGACATAATTATATGGGAAATGATCTTTTGCAAATTTTTTCATAATTTTTTGGATTACGTTTCGAGAGGGAATTTTTGAGCTGACTATATTCACTTTGGCTAACTAGATCTACTGAACAAAAGCTTTTAACTCATTTTTCACAATGCTTATTTTGTGTGATGTGATAAATGCAAAAATATTTTCAAAAACTTTCTCTCGGTTTTTCACATCACATTCATTAGTTCAATTGTTACAGTTGTTAATCAATTAATTCTTTCATTAGCAATAAAATTTAAGGAGCGTTTGGTTTTTATCATTTCAATGTTGCCAATCATTCTGCTAGCTCGTGTGATAATAAAGGATTGAAGGGATCATTTTCTGAGACGTGTTGATTGATCATGGTTGAAACTTTGAAAGTGAAGTTTTGAAATTGCTCGACTAGAAACACATGGATCAGCTTGAAACTACCATTTTGACTTTTTGTCACTCCAATCTTAAAAGAATATATATATATAAGCATACATATATATATAAATATATACAAATATATATATATATATATGGGGGGAGTTTATGCCAGGAACAAAAACGCGAGCGAATACAAAAAATAGAATTTATTACAATCGAAACTGTAAAAATATAACAAGGAGAATTCGCCGACAAGTACGCGATGGTCGCGTCGCTGATTGACTGTTTTTTAATGCTGGCATCCGTCTAGCTTTATGTGCCACACTTTCTGACGCAGCATCCGGCCGGCGGACACTTCTGCCGCCATGGATGCGGCGCGCTATCAGCGGTTGGTGACGGCGCGTTGGGGGTGCTATGGATCACGCCGCCACGGGATGCCACGAATGATAGGGCCGTAGACGTCGGCGAAAATATTGTTGCCGCCGTCATGAACTGCTGCTGGCGGCTGATCGAGGCGTCGGCGATGGATCGATCTGTTGGCGGCGGATCAATATGTTGGCGTCGGGTCGATCCGCACTTGGTGGCGGATAGTCCCCCACAGGACTCCCCCTCAGTGATAGAGCCACGGTGAGTGTGATGTTCAGTTCGAAAATTGTTCGAGCTGTCGAATGTGTCTGCTAGAGCGAGTGGTACCAGGAAGCTTTTTTTCCTGCTGGGGGCTTCGTTTCGGAGCATCCGTTGCGAGGAATGCTGGTTTAAGCCTATCGATAGAGATGGAAGTTCCGCGGATGGAGTGCGGACATCCTGCGTTTGAGGTCTTGCAGAAACTCGGAGTCGGGCACCTTTGGATTGGATGGGCTGAAGAACTCTCCAAGAAGTCGAAGTGATCTGCCAAAGAACATATCAGCAGGGGTGGCTTCGATGTCCTCCTTGAGGGTTGAGCGTAGTCCGAGAAGGACTATTGGCGGAACTTTGGACCACTGATTGGTATTGTGGCATCTGATGGCCGTTTTTAGCGTACGGTGCCATCTCTCGATGATGCCGTTGGCCGCCGGATGGTACGGGGTGGTACGTATGTGGTTGATCCCAAGCAGCTTCGTGAGTTCGATGAAGACTTGAGATTCAAATTGGCGGTCTAAATCTGTGGTGATGCGTGTGGGTACACCAAAGCGCCTAATCCACACGTTGATGAGCCCCTCTGCTACGGAGGTAGTGGTGATAGATTCCAGCGGTGCAGCTTCTGGCCAACGGGTGAACCTGTCTATGATGGTGAGACAGTAGCGGAAACCTTCACTCGGTGGAAGTGGGCCTATCAGTTCGATATTGATGTGTTCGAATCTCGAATCCGGAAGTCTGTATCACTGGAGAGGTGATTTGACGTGGCGACTGGTTTTGTTGCGCTGACATGCCAAACAGTCTCGAACGAACTTGTTGATATAAGCGTTCATCGCTGGCCAAAAGTAGCGATCTCCTATCAGCTTCCTTGTAGCTCGGCTTCCGGGATGAGAATGTCCGTGTATGGCTTCCATTATTGACGCTCGAAGATTTCGTGGGACGAATGGTCGAATTTTGTTGGCTGTGACGATACACTGGAGCGGATACGGGGAATCACCTATTTGGTGCTTTCTCCATTCCAGCGGTTGACTGTTGTCTTCCAGCAATGCTTGAAGCTCTTCGTCGTCCTGTTGGGCTGAAGCGAGAGCGCTAAAATCAATGGATTTAATAGAATTTGCCCTCGAGAGATAGTCGCCGATGGTGTTTCCTCGTCCAGGGATGTGACGGATGTCTACCGTAAACTAGGAGATGAAGTCCAGTTGCCACTGCTGTCTCGGTGAGGTTTTTTCTGCCTGCAGTTGAAGCGCAAAATGCAGAGGTTTGTGGTTGGTGTACACCGTGAAAGCCCTACCTTCGAGCATGTACCGGAAGTGTCTGATTGAATCATGGATGGCAAGTAATTCGCGGTCGTACGTGCTGTACCTCTTCTGAGTGTCTGTGAGTTTGCGTGAGAAAAAAACCAACGGGGATGTCGTTGTTTTCGTTGTCTGCTGAAGGACGGCTCCGATGCCGTTGTCGGAGGCATCGAAGCTCAAAGACTAATGTGCTGTTGAGTCTGGGTGCGCTAACGTTGGGGCTTGACTCAGGTCGGATTTCCATTGTTCGAATGCAGCTGTTGCCTCCTCAGCCCATTTGAGGGCTGTTTTGACTCGCTTCCGGTTTTCCGATATTAGTTGCAGTAGCACCCGCTGATTTTGTGCGGCGTGCGACAGGAAGCGTCGATAAAAGTTCACCATACCAAGGAGCGACTTGAGCTGGTGTACTGTCCTTTGCTTCGGTGTTGCGGAAATTCCCTCTGTTTTTTCATTTAAGGGTTGCAATCCGTTCGCAGTAACCCAATAACCAAGGAATCGAGCTTCGGGTCTCTCGAATTGGCACTTAGACGTGTTGATCGTAAGGCCGTACTGCTTCAGGCGGTCGAATACGTCTGCCAAATGTTGGGTGATTGGGTGAAAATATCAGGATGTCATCCAGATATACGAAGACATTTTCCAGTCCTCGTAAGACCTCGTGGATGAATCGCTGAAACGTTTGGCCGGCGTTGAATAGCCCAAAAGCTATGTACATGAATTCGTACAGTCCAAATGGGATTATGATGGCAGTCTTCGGAATATCGTAAGGCTCCACCAGGATCTGCTGGTAAGTCTTCTGTAGGTCGATTACGGAGAAGATCGTCATTCCGTGGAGAGAAGCTGTGCAATCCCGTAGAAATCCGATTGGATAGCGGTCCGGGATTGCACAAGCGTTGAGCCCGCGGCAGTCCCCGCAAGGGCGCAAATCCCCGTTGGATTTCCTTACCATATGAAGTAGCCTGCTCCTCGCGCTTTTCGATGGACGGCAAATTCCTAGTGTACGGAGATGCTAGAATTCGGCTTTTGCTGCGGCTAATTTTTCGGGAGACAGTCTGCGTGCTTTTGCGTTCACTGGTGGCCTTTTCGTCATTATGTGGTGAGTCGTCGTGCAACCTGTGTTGCAACGTGGTGCGATTGTGGTGATGTTGCTATATTTCCTGAGCAAGGAACCGCAATCGCTGCTAATACCATCTGACAGAGCTAATAGCGCTGGTTGTTTGGACCGATGAACTATTTGTGCGACAATTGACTAGTTGCTTGAATGGTCGATGAGTTTACGTCCTCGGATGTCGACTATTAATCCATAGTGCTTTAGAAAATCAGCTTCGATGATGGGAGAGCTGACCTTTGCGATCGTGAATGTCCACGTAAACGGCTTTGGCAGTCCGAAGTTGAGCGTCAGCTGCCGTTTGCCGAATGTCCTTATCGATGAGCCGTTAGCCGCTAGCAATATCGTACTAGCGTCAGGAAAGTTGCGGTCTTTGATCGTTTGGGAATGACTGAGACGTCGGCACCAGTATCGATGAGGAATGCGCCCATAGAATTTACGTAGTATGGATCGCGTTGTGGCGTTTACGGGCCTATCTGCACTTAGTTTTTTGTCGACGAGCAGGGTGGTTGGCAATTTTTCGCCTCGCTGCCGTACTTTTCGTGGAACCAGCACAGCTGGTCGTCCTGCCGTGCCGGGACCGAACGTAACTCTCTGTTCGTGATTCGTTGGTTGCTTCGTGACTGCGAGCGTCTCTGTTTCAGCGAATGTTTCACTGTTGCATACAGCTTTTCGAAGTGTTTACGTAAGTTTGTCACTTCGGTTGTAAGCCGGCTCAGTTCGGCAGTGATTCGGAGTCCCGGTGGAATGACGCCCGGGTTTTCGATTGGTTGAGTGACCGTAGACACTACATATGACCGTGACGTCTTTGTGACCTCGTGGACTCTGGCGGCGATGGTTGCCTGGTCGGTTAGAGACGTGTCATTTTCCGAGAGGATGCTTCGTAGCGTGACATCTAGTCGGTTTAGCCACATTTGCTGAAGCAAGGTATTCGTAACGTTGCCGCCTGCGAGGGCCCTCATGCGGTTGAGTAGCTGCGAGGGGCGCTGGTCACATAATTCGACCTCAGACAGCAGCTTTTGAATGCGCTGCTGTGAGGACTTGGAGTAAGCGGCGATTATTTGCGTCCTGAGGCTCTTGAATTTGCCTTCGTTCTGCACATTTGTCACTGCGGCTCGAACTTGCTGGATGGTTTTTGTCTCGAGAATGCTGATCAGGATCTGGAACTTCGTCGAATCGTCCGTAATCTGGCTCGTAGCAAAGTTCGCCTCGACTTGAGCGAACCAGAGTTCGACGTCTCGTTCCCAGAATGGTGGGAATCAAAACGCCACGCGGCTCACCTCGTGGGATGTAATGTCGTTGGCGACATCCCGTTTTCGGGGCTCGGTCGACATATCACACTTGGGTTGTCAGAGTCGATTGATTGACGCGAAGTTTTACTCCGCGAACGTGGCTTTTATACAGCTTAGAGACTAGTGCTGCAGTGTTTACGCACAACACTAGTAATAAGAAGAGTTCTAACTTCGCGCTCTGAATCGCGATTCAGAATTCACGACTAGCGTATTCTTAACTGCGCCGGTTATGGGTTTTGGCCGATTGTTGTCCATTCGCAATGCACGTGAACTATAATTTTAAATTCGCTCGTGGTCGGCAGGAACGCCAATATGGGGGGGGGAGTTTATGCCAGGAACAAAAACGCGAGCGAATACAAAAAGATAGTATTTATTACAATCGAAACTGTAAAAATATAACAAGGAGAATTCGCCGACAAGTTCGCGATGGTCACGTCGCTGATTGACTGTTTTTTAATGCTGACATCCATCTAACTTTATGTGCCACACTTGCTGACGCAGCATGCAGCCGGCGGACACTTCTACCGCCATGGATGCGGCGCGCTATCAGCGGTTGGCGACGGCGCGTCGGGGGTGCTATGGATCACGCCGCCACGGGATGCCACGAATGATAGGACCGTAGACGTCGGCGAAAATATTGTTGCCACCGTCATGAACTGCTACTGGCGGCTGACCGAGGCGTCGGCGATGGATCGATCTGTTGGCGGCGGATCAATATGTTGGCGTCGGGTCGATCCGCACTTGGTGGCGGATAGGTCCGCCACATATATATATATATATATATATATATATATATATATATATATATATATATATATATATATATATATATATATACATACATATACATATACATATATATACATATATATTGTATTGTTTATCAGGTCTTGGTTTGATATTTTTGTAATAGAGGCGTAATACAATTTTGGGTTTCAATCCTCATCTTACTCCAAACTTGCACCAGTAGATTGCGCATCCTGCTTTGCACGCTCCGTCTGTTATGTTCGCCTTCCACCCGAATTAAGAGTCCAGAATTAGATATGGATATTCTCTCTAATGAGATGGGTTAAACTTACACCAGGAAGCTTAGGTGGAACAAAATGCGGAATTTTGTACCTTCTTGGCAGGAACACAAGTGCCATTATCCACGAATTAATCTTAAACTAATCTTTATCTTTAACTAATAAAGACATTGACTTGAAATTTCAAATATATATATATATATACATAGTATATATTTCTTACAACGACGTTGAAGGGACCGGTACCATTTCGTCGTTATAACCGTAGGTCGCTTTATCCAAACATAATAATAATACACAAATATACTTCTTTTTTATGATGGAAAAAAGAAAAGCAATTGAGTTTAACAGAAACGATACATACTAAAGAATGGACATAACAACTTAACGTAGCCATTTACTTTAATTTTAAGAAAAAAAATCTATTATCTTTGTCTGTTTTTGTGATTTTCTGTTTTCTAAAAAGTGTTTTTCAATTACTTTCTCCAAAAGTAGTAAAGCGAAATCTATTTTAGCCCATTTTAAATCCTTATGAAATGTAAAAGAATGTTGTACCGTTGGAATCGCTGAAAAAGCACCTTTTGAGGTAGGTGGTTGAAAATCAATAGTTGGGTTCATTTCCTCTTCGTCGTGGTTTATACCCAACTGCAAATTTGGATTTGAGATAACTAAAATTTCCTCTATAGTCATGTCCTTCGCCGTTTCAAGTTCTTCATGAATGCTTGAAAAATGTTCCCAACATTCTTGTGATGCCAAGTCATCTACAGCCAAAGTGCAGACTCTTTAAGTCAAAGGTTGATTATCCTCAACTTCATTTTGATCATTTTATATTCGTCGCCAATCCGCTAGGGGTAGTGAATAATGTTGATCAAAAGAGTTTTCTGTTGCGTTTAAATAAAATATTGCATGTGCAAAACAATTGGTTATTGTGCGTTGGGAAACACGATCTCAAGCTTCTTAAATCAGAAAAATGGTTTCAAGGATAAGCATTTTTCAGGCACACCATTTTCGTCGATGTCTTTTAAAAGTTTCATAACTTGACGTTTTCTTAAATCTGTTTTCAGTGACTTGATTACGCCCTGATCCAATGGTTAGAGAGCTGCGGTAGGATTTGGAGGAAGAAAGAATTATTATTATTTTTGGATCCATCCCACTGTGCATTTAAAATCTTTTCATTCAAGTTGTTCTGCAAAATCGTCCGCTTTTGCTTGTAAAATAGGACCGCTGATGAGAATATTGCGACTTCTTTGAATTTTGAACCATTCAAATCAAGCGTCGTCTACTCTAGATTGGTTACAAGATCTAACATTTTTTAATTTTCATGATTTAGAGCTGAACAGAGTGTATATGAACACTTTGTATTTATTGCGATTTTTTCACATCGTGGAAATTGTTGAATGTGCCACCGAAAATGAAACAACATTCATATACAGTATTTTACTAACTGCATATTTACTTAGAACTTACATCAAATTCTTTGGCAATACAGACATTTGACTCTCCAGCTTCCAGGCCCCAAATAATTGCTGCTTTTTCAGCGATTGTGAACGCTTTTATTTTCGTAAAGTCGACCTTTGTTAAGCTGTTTAAATATTGGACCTATTATATGAAACTAAGAAATCAAATTTCACCGAACAAAAGACTGAACTGAATGTATACAGGGTGTCCCGTAATGAGCGCACACGGACAGTACCACACAATTTCTCATGCAATTTCCACCAAAAAATGTTTTGTAACATTTTGCCAAAATCTTAACCCTTTAGCAGAATACATTTTTCTATGAAAAGTTAACTTCTTGTGCTGCTAATGAAAGAATGAATCAACATACGCATAAAATTAATCCTGTCAGTGCCTTTAAATGCAACAATTATTCATTTATGCTTGAAAATCTTAAACTTTTAAAGCGGTAATTTAATCGGGTTCCCATTAACCCCTTGTGAGCAAAATGATAATTAAGAGGTCATTAAAATGCAATTAAATTCTATCCAGGATCACTATAATCCTACGTAAGCCACACAAAAATAGCTTAGGTATTAGACATTGTACATAGACACTAATGTACCTAATAAAAAGTATAACTTTTTACCTGTTGAGCGAAGCGTAAAATTTTTTTACCCGTTAGTTAATGTAAAAAGTGAAATTTCGATGCAGAAAAAACCCTGCCTTGCTACATTCAAACTGCTGTAACTATTCGAAATTGAAAATTTATAATAAAATATTGTTAACAAGATTTGATCATCAGAGAATATGAAATTTTTTTATGTGACAGGACAAAACATTGTGCATGTAAAAATTTAAGATAAAGTGGTTAGAATAAAAAAAATCATAAAAAAAAATCTAACTTTAAGGGGCTATACCAATTCCAATGTTAATGTGATTCGTATAAAACTTATTTGTAATAATAAAATAAAGTATTTACTATGTTAAGAAGTTTTTTTTGACTGTTTAGCCGACGTAGTTTTTGAGATATGGTGTTTTCAGTAACGCAAGTCAAGCAATTTTTAAGAAAAATGATAATGACTGTATCAGCTAAAGCAGGGGTTCCCAAACTTTTTTGTACCACGCCCTCTTTTGTTGAAATGAAAGTATCTCGCGCCCCCCTTAACAATATATGTATGGGCCTAGGAACAAAACAAAAACAAATAAGTATCACATTGAAAACAAAACATTTATTTTTACTGCCATAAGATACAACAATATCAGTTTTCATAAAGTACAAAAATTATTAATAAAAGAAAAATAGATTAGGTTGGTTAGTAAGATGGATGGGCTTGCATTTTCTTTACTAGTATGCCTATTTGTGGCTGAGTTTTAGTAAGTGCACAACGCAAATCACTAGCAACATCAAGTTTATTCCGATACTTTGTTTTAATTGCCACAAGTGTTGAAAATGCTTTTTCGCACAAATAGGTGCTTGAAAAAGGCAAATATAAACGAAGAGCTTCCCGTGATACATTAGGATACACTTTGAAATATTTTAACCAAAATGAAGGTTTGTCCATTATATCAAAGTTGTATTTGGCAGAGGAATCATGTTTTATTTCCAAAGCATCTTCTTGAAGTGATTCAGGCAGGGAGTCTATGTTGACATGGAATGGGTCAGTTGACATTCTGTAATTAATATCGTCACAAGTGTTTGGGAAGTATTTCTGGAACTCTTCAGTTAGGTTCTCCAAATGGTTTGATATTTGGATTTTCAAACTTGATCCTTCATACATGTCCTTGAAGCGTGTTTCTTCTGAGATTGACTGTACTTTAGGGAAATTTGAATAATTGCAGGGGTTTGCTGACATTTTACGCCTCCAAAGTTGCAATTTCTCAATATACATCTTGATCGCATCACGATGAGTAACTATATTTGAGTCTCCACCCTGCAGTTTTAGGTTAAGGCTGTTCAACGAGTCAAATATGTCTGACAAATAAGCCAATATTACTTGGGTACAAGGTTTTTTGAAGTCCGCGCTTAGTTCGTTTTGCTTTTGATGTTCCAAGAAGGTGATTACTTCATCTCGAAGGTCAAATAATCTGGCCAACATGTTTCCTTTTGAGAGCCATCGTACTTCTGTATGAAATAGCAGTGTTTTGTGATCACTTCCTAAATTTTCACAAAGAGTTTTAAACAGTCAAGTATTCAACGCACTGTTTTTTATGTAATTCACTACTTTAATACATAACTTTAAGACAGCATTGAGTTCTTTTGGAAGAGTTTTTGCTGCCAAGGCTTGTCGATGTATAAAACAATGTATCCCAATCACATCAGCGTTTTTCTTTCTTACTAATTGCACAAAGTCTGAGCGGGAACCAAGCATTGAAGGCGCGCCATCCGTACATACACCGATCAGTTTTTGCCAAGAGAGTTCATGTTTGTTAAAAAAGTCTGACACTGCTTTCATATCATCAATAGCTTTTGTCGTGGTCTCCAACTCTTTAGAAAAGAGTACCTCGTCTTTCATTCTTTCGTTTTCAATATACCGAACATAAACAATCAACTGAGAACATTGTGCTATGTCTGTACTCTCGTCTAGCTGAATAGCAAAAAATGGCGATTGTTTTACTGCATCAACTACCTGGTTTTGAATGTTTTCGGCCATATCATCAATGCGACGTTTCACAGTGTTGTCAGAAAGAGGTATTTGAGATAACTTTTGCTTACTATGCGTTCCAAGAATATTATCAGCTGCCTTTAACAGACACGGTTTAATAAGCGTCTCTCCAATAATATGGCTCTTCTTGTTTATGGCAATAAGAAGTGATAGCTCATATGAAGCTTCAAGCACTTTTTCAGATGACTGAGGAGTAGAACCAGTACTATCCAACTTCATGCGTTTTAAATTTTCAGATTTTGTAGCAAAAAATTCCTTTGGTTTGTCCTTAAAAGAGTTATGTTTGGATGACAAATGTCTTTCAAGACGATTAGGTCTCATTGCATCATTGCTTAATACTTCATAGCAAATTACACAATGAGGGTGTTCGACATTAACTTTGAGCATACAAATAAACCCGTATTTGATATAATCATCATTATACTTGCGTTTCTTTGCTGAGCTCATCTTGACGACAATATCTTCTCTCACTCAAATCACGCAATATTGAAAGTCAACCACGTGAACACTCTTATAATGCAAGAACACATGCAGGCTAGGCCAAGGTATCTCAAACACTGAGTCACAATTGGTTGGATGTACAGCTAGTGCCAAAATCCGGTACCATAGTCGTCCCCACCACAGTATATGGAAAGACAGTAGATAATGTTTCATATGTTGGCTTCCTATCAACAAGCGTTTCATACAATCCGTGGTACCACGGACGAAACGCACATGGTTTCCATGGTTTCTGTTATTCGGTATATGGTGCGGGAGATTTTATATTATTTTCTTTTATCGTGTGGGAAAATACTTGATTCACCGAATTTAATAGTTGTAATGTGGAAACCAACCATTTAAACGAATCGACGAAATTACCTCAGCACGGAAAACTGGCACGTATATGTATGTATAATATATATATATATATATATATATATATATATATATATATATATATATATATATAATTGTTTTTTTCGCGTGCCTTGTTCCAACCTCATTAATATTTTCCTTCACTGCTGGGCACAAACAAACTACATTTAAGTTATTTAGTTGAAGATTTCTCTCGAATGGAACACGCATAATAAACACAATTTTCAAAAAGTCCGCCAAAAATGCTGTACCCTCTGTACAGCTGGGAGTACGTAAGATCGTCAATTTTCGGGAGTATTCGGCAGATGCTTCGGGTAAAATTTGCTCCCGAATGCCGAGCTTGCCTACTGCCTATTCTATATACTGTGGCCTCCACCCAGCCATATTCACAACCAACACCCACAATGCAGCGTTGCCAATGTGTTGGGAATTCCTCGAAATGCGAGGATTTTTGGCCTATACGAGGAATGCTGTGGGAAGTTTAAATTTTGAGGAATTGTGAGGAATTCACATGAATTTCTCGAACTAATAAAACTATTTCAGGACTAAGGTTTTTATATTCTTTCGTCTCGATTTAGTTGGAAATTTGCAGTTGTGGATGTTGTTTTCTCAGTAAAACCTTAGAGTCATAAACGATACTCTAGTTTTTTCTAAGAATTTTTGCTTGTTATTTGCTATTTTTCATTGTGTGGGGAATTTTGTGAAAAATTGAGGAATTTAAAGTTTTTCGTGAGGAAAACGTAGAGAGAACCTTGGCAACACTGCCACAATGCCAGGATACTTGTCACTTACTGTACTTGGTGGTAATCGGCTCTATTCGGGAATGCTCGTCTTTTAGTTCAACATCATGGTTAATTTAGAATTTTAGAAAGACTACCTAAATTTAATTTAATGTTCAACTTGACTCGCGCCCCCCCTGACATGTCCTCACGCCCCCCGGGGGGCGCCCCCCACAGTTTGGGAACCGATGAGCTAAAGGGTTAAGATTTTGGCAAAATGTTACCAAATATTTTTTGTTGGAAATTGCATGAGAAATTGTGTGGTACTGTCCGTGTGCGGTCATTACGGGACACCTTGTATATTCTGTCGCGTTTGTTTTCATATCCAGGTGATTCCCCTTATTCGATGATTCCTTGGAGTAATCTTACTGTATTCGCGTATTCTTTCAATTTTCCATCGCTATACAAGTTTCGTCGTAATATCTGAAGTCGTTATAAACCACAGTTCTTACATACAAAAGTGCCGGCCGGGACGTTTGAAATTCGTCGCAAAACCCGATTTGTCGTTATAAACGATATATACTATATATATATATATATATATATATATATATATAGGTTACATATTCTGTCCAACACCCAAATCTCTATTATTGAAAAATGCACGTTTCTATTCTTAAAATTAATTAATTTTGTTCCCATGAAGCTTCTAGCATCCTCGTAAAGATTTTTGTAAACATTTAAACACTGAACGTGCCATTTTTCCAAACAATCTTTTCGTCTGATCGACATCGAATGTACAAGCATCTGTGAGTAAGTTCTCACGGTTGCTTATCGATCAGAAGCTTTAAAAGGCCGATGTACTGTTGTAATTAGTTAGTTGATAGACAGAATTGTAGCAGAAAACATTAAATATATTATTTTTTCAAAAGTCCGCATTACTTAATTTGAATGGCGCAGTCGGTAGGATCCTTTTAAACAGAAAGGATCCATATGAGAACGGACTAAAAATACGCGGAACGCGAAACGCGAAACGCGAAGCGCGAAATGTGCAACTGAATAATATAAGTGCTGTGAAACCACTAAAAATAAGTGAAAAATAGCACCTATAAGTTACTGTTACAAGAGAATTGCGCACCGATAAATCTGTGAAATTTCGGGCCCTATCCACATCTATTGTCTTCAACTCCCGTGATAGTGTTAAAATATCTACCAAACATTCCGTCAAAGGACAGAATTACCAAACTTTGGTCGAAAGTTATTCGGAAGGAAGAAATGGAGGCAGCCGTAATGGAAAGACTAGTCATCGCACTAGAAAACCTTGCGACGATGAACCGACAAATGGTCGGCAACAGATCAATTCATGTTTTCAAGGAAATTGAATACATCAATCCATTCGACGTAGACAGGCAACAACTTACACAATTTTTAAACTATGTTGGAACGCATCTAATAAATGTTGAAGATCAAGCAATAAAAGCGGAGCTATTCCAGGCAATCTACAATACCAAAATTGTGGGACGAGCAAAGGAACTACTACTAAATGATGCACCTCAATCGTGGGAGGAAGCCAGAGACCTTCTAAAACAACACTACAGGCCAGCGGGTAATTATAAGGATATTTCAAAAAAAATTGGAAACTTAAAAGTAAGTTCAATCTTTGATTTAAACTTTCAAATCGAAAAAATTATTTACGATATTAACACATTTTCGACTTACGAATGTAATTCGCGAGAAACTAAAGAAACATTTTACGCACTCCTTGTGAATCGAATAAAACAGATTGTTTCGGGAAACTTATCTAGAGAAATAAGAAATGAATTTGATCTACATAAAATTAAAAACGTTTTATATTCATACGTTGGTTACGACGACACAAATTTAGACAAAAAATTCCTGACCTCAGACCGAAGACAGGCACTACCTAAACAACACACCAATACTCGACATAATCAAAATAACTTCCACCCTAAACCACCTCAATTTAATAATCCCAGATTTAATCGTCAAAACACCAATTCCGAGACATTTAGGCAAAATCGAAATTGTCCATCAAATCATAATGGGTTCAGAAATGAACAAAGACCCTACTCTGGTCAGTTTCGAAGGCCAATATTCAATCCATCAGGCCAAGTACGAAATGCAGCTCAGCATCCTGAACCTATGGAAATAGGGCAAATTAGTCACAGCCAAGAACAGGGACTCAGTGAAGAGGTTCATAATATTGAACCTGTTTTTTTTCTAAACTAGGCCTCGGTAATAAACTATTCGTAACTTTAACAATTGATGATATTAGATGTAGAGGGTTGATTGACACAGGCTCCACAATGAGTATAATTAATTCCAGCAAGATTAATTGTCAAAAATTCAGGGTATTTGAGAAAAGTAAAATGAAACTCCAAACTATCAATAACGTGACTACAGAAACGGTGGAAAGAGTGATAACAACTATACCCAGAGAGTTCAACTACGACCTCCGAGGGGCAATTAAATGGTATAAGAGGGATTTAGGAGATAAACCATACGATGTTCTAATTGGTATGGATATATTATGCAAAATTTTCCAAGTGTTAGATTTCAACAATAAATACATGATTCTCAATAATGGGACCAAAATTCCCATGTTTTCAGCTGAAAACGAAGCAACTTTTGATTGTTTCGAACTCAGTTCTAGCTCAAACGAATAGATCTAAGTCACTTAAACGAAGAAGAAAGGAAATCAATTAAACTTTGTTGGAAAAATTTGAAAATTTGATATACAAGGATGGGGATCAGTTAACTAATACTGATTCGATAACTCACGAAATAAGGCCAACTACCGATCAACCAATTAACGCAAAATTATATCGACTACCACCAAAGCACGAGGAAGAAATAAGGCGTCAAATACAAGAAATGGAACAACAAGGGATTATTAGGAAGTCTAATAGTCGCTACGCGTCACCTATAGTAATAGTTGCAAAGAAGCTGGATAATTCGGGAAAACAAAAATTCAGATTGTGTGTCGACTATCGCAAACTCAACGAGATAACCATTGACGACAAATATCCCCTGCCAAACATAACGAGTATACTGGATAAGCTCGGAAGAGCCCAGTACTTTACTACTTTAGATTTAGCTAAGGGATATCACCAAATTAAAGTACATCCGAACGACATCTCAAAAACAGCTTTCGTCACTCCTAATGGACTGTATGAGTATATCCGGATGCCATTTGGTTTGAAGAACGCACCAGGCACGTTTCAAAGGCTGATGAACGAAATACTGCGAGAATATATTAATAAGATTTGCGTCGTTTATCTGGATGACATTTTAATCTTCTCAACAAGTCTGCAGGAACATATTCACTCTTTGAAGTTAATATTCAAGCGACTCGAAGAGCGTAGCCTTAAGATCCAATTTGACAAGTGTTCCTTAATGAAGAATAACACTGAATTTTTGGGACATATTTTAACTTCTGATGGAATGAAGCCAAACCCTAATAAAATTCAGTGCATTCAAGAGTACCTCCTTCCAAAAACAGAGAAGCAATTGAAGGGATTCCTAGGTGCTACGGGCTATTATCGAAAGTTTGTCAAAGATTACGCGAAAATCGCTACTCCGATGATAAAGTATCTAAAAAAGGATAAAAGAATCAATATAAATGATCCGGAATACATTAAGGCTTTCGAGACCCTAAAACTCAACCTTATCAACCACCCGATTCTCAAATTCCCCGACTTTGGTAAACTTTTTACGTTATTTACCGATGCAAGCAAATATGCACTGGGAGCAGTTTTAACGCAGAATAATCAACCTATATGTAACGCTTCAAGGTCACTGAATGATCATGAAAAGAATTACTCCGTCACTGATAAAGAATTCTTAACGATAGTATGGGCCGTTGGGTACTTTAGGCCATACTTTTGGGGGAATAAATTTAAAATTGTTACCGATCACCTACCAAAATATCTAAACAAGAAGTATACGGGAAAAGAATTTAGCCAAAGAACTCAACGATGGCTGCTTAAGCTACAGGAGTACCATTTCGAAATCGAATACCTGAAGGGCAAAGAAAATAAAATAGCAGATTTTCTAAGTAGGATACCTAATGCTGATAACAAGGACGAAAGTGAAGAACAACAATGCACCAACGATGTTTCTGGAAACGCCACTGTTCACTCGCAGGAGGAACAGCAACTTGACCATATACCAATCAAGGAAACTATTGTGAATAAGTATAAGACTCTATGAATATTAACTTACGACGTGGACAAGGAGATTGAGATAGTCCACAATAGGAGGATTATTTGTCTGGACATGACAAGAGATAGAGAAAATTGGATAGATGTACGAAGGTATATCAAGCCAGGTCTTACAGGAATCTACACTGAGCTATCATATTCTGAATTCAACAAAATTCAACAAATTCTTATAGAACTTTTCAGCGATGATAGGCAAATCAAGTTCATCAAGGCTACTCTAAGAGCTAGAGAAATAAGAACTCTGGAAGAAGCCCATAAACAGATATCACTATACCATACAGAAGAAAGCATTCATAGCAGAATTATTGAAACTTACCATAGCTTAAAGAATAAAATTTACTATCCCAAGTTAATTCAAGAAATCATTAAAATCGTTAATAATTGTAAAACTTGTCTCGAAACAAAATATGAGCGCAAGCCAATTAAGCTGAAATATAAAATTAGTGAAACGCCCACTGCAGTAAATCAAATACTCCACATGGATGTGTACTTCTTCGCTAAACAACCATTCCTAACTCTAAAAGATAAATTATCAAAAAAGGCATACGTGTACCATCTACCTAATAGAAACTGGACCAAAAAAGTGGAAGCGCTGGAAGAGCACTTCTCGAAATTCGGAAAACCTCAAAAGTTAGTAGCAGAGAATGAATTTAAAGCAGAAAATTTCAAAGAATTTCTAAGGGAACAAAATGTTGATTTACACTTTACTAAACCCAATACACATACCGGTAACAGCGACATAAATAGGTTTCACTCTACTATTCAAGAAAAACTGGTATCTATGAGAAAATTAGACTTGACTCTGATTCAGAAAATGCATAGGGCGGTGTCCAATTATAATAACAGATATCACTCCACTATAAAAATGACTCCTGAAGAAGGGATGCGAAATGATCCTACAGTATTGGCAGAACGAATTCGTCTATTTGAAGAACAACAAATTAATAAGTTAAACAAAGATAGGGAAGATTATAGGGAAACTAGAAATGTTATTCCAGTGAAAAACTACAAGCGAAATTATTACAAAAATGAACCTAGGTATAGATTAAAAATCATGCAAGGTGAACACCCCATTAATATCAAACGCCCTCGTAAATTTTCAGACGATGATATCAGTATTTCTCACACTGATACTAATCCAAGAACCTTGATAAGACACGATTTAATCCAACCTAGTGACTGACAGCAACTGAAATTAACGATACAAAATTCGACTTTTACAAACTTAAAAATATAAGAGTAGGGCTCATGGACTACGACAAAGATACTTTGGTTTTAGCTATAAAAATTTAAAAGTCCTATATATTTGTAAAATATCAAATAAATACCAGTATACCGACAACAGAAAATTTAGAAATTGTATATGAAGACATGTACATCTTAGAGATAAACAGAACTAAATATTTTTATGATAAATCTATAGAATACGAAAATGAATTACAACCGTTGAACAATTGTATCATTCAAAATAACTGTAAACTTCTAGAAAATACTTTACCAGAAAGTTATAGAATCGACGAAAATACTACTATTTTAAAAAATATAAAAGAAAAAGAATTATTAAATGAATGCGATGAAAGATAAATTAAGTTTAGTGGTAGTTATTTAGTAATAGTTAATAACTGCACAATAAATGTTTCAAATAAAACACTAAGCAACCATATTACAAAATATGTTGATAAGATTTTTCAAACAGAAGAAATAACGTACAACTCTACAAAACAATTAAATTTTGAAAATATCATTTTGGATAATGTAGATAATTGGAATGATATCAATACTTTAAAATTTCACCAAAAAATGAATCATATTGTTAGTACAACCATGTTTGTTATTTTCATCATATTCGTCAGCTTAGTAGTACTTACCGTAAAGTTGAATAAGATAAAAATGAAAATTTCAATTAAATACTGTAATAAAACGATGCCAGAAGCTGATAAAATTACGGAGAATTTTCCATTAAAGGGGGGAGAGGTTACATATTCTGTCCAACACCCAAATCTCTATTATTGAAAAATGCACGTTTCTATTCTTAAAATTAATTAATTTTGTTCCCATGAAGCTTCTAGCATCCTCGTAAAGATTTTTGTAAACATTTAAACACTGAACGTGCCATTTTTCCAAACAATCTTTTCATCTGATCGACATCGAATGTACAAGCATCTGTGGGTAAGTTCTCACGGTTGCTTATCGATCAGAAGCTTTAAAAGGCCGATGTACAGTTGTAATTAGTTAGTTGATAGACAGAATTGTAGCAGAAAACATTAAATATATTATTTTTTCAAAATATATATATATATATATATATATATATATATATATATATATATATATATATATATATAGATAGATAGATAGATAGATAGATAGATAGATAGATAGATAGATAGATAGATAGATAGATAGATAGATAGATAGATAGATAGATAGATAGATAGATAGATAGATAGATAGATAGATAGATAGATAGATAGATAGATAGATAGATAGATATATTTGAAATTTCAAGTTGATATCTTTATTAGTTCAAAATTAAGATTAGTTTCAGATAAATTCCCAGAAAACGGCACTGGTGTTCCTCCCAAGAACGTACAAAATTCCACAATTGGTTCCACCTAAGCTGCCTGGTGTAAGTTTCAACCCATCTCATCAGAGAGAATAACCATATCTAATTCTGAACTCTTAATTCGGGTGGAAGGTGAACATAGCAGACGGAGCGTGCAAAGCAGGATGCGCAATCTACTGGTGCAAGGTTGGGGTAAGATGAGGATTGAAACCCAAAATTGTATTACGGCTCTATTACAAAAACATCAAACTAAGACCTGATAAACAAGGCCAGAAAGATCCCAGCTTTTGCAATCACCGAGACCCTGTGCATTACCCCAACGAGGGCACTATTTATGCTCATAAATTGGCTACCGACTGAGCTACTTACGAGACAGCAAACCAAATGCTCTGCGATTCAATTGAATTCTTTACAATTATGGCAAGTAGGTAATATTGGTCACTACATAATATTACGGAGGGATGAACTGACGCCAGAGAAACTAGACTTCACTTCTCAGATACTCTGCTTTCATTATA
This sequence comes from Oxycera nigricornis, assembly GCA_963942545.1. NCBI lineage: Eukaryota > Metazoa > Arthropoda > Insecta > Diptera > Stratiomyidae > Oxycera > Oxycera nigricornis. The sequence continues at coordinate 61,374,019 of OZ012661.1, read as the reverse complement.
GTTTCAATTCCACTGGGCCAAAGAAATAAGCGATGCACAGGAATCGGTGGATATTCACACTGATGTTCCAAAAATGGAGGGAAATGTTAACTGTGTTGTTTTCTCTTGACAGCTAGGCCTGACACTATCCGTTCAGATTCCTTAGTGGTCCACATTGGTTAGAAATCAGAAAATTTTATCAAGAAATGTAAATAGCGTCTTGATAGCGAAGCTACTTTCCAATCATCATATAACCTACCCCATATAATATTGCAATGGATTGTCGCACACAATTGAATGAGGTGTCGCTTCACTGTGTTATTAGCTTATACTGAGTACCGGAGCATTGGGTTATATCTGGGAATTGCGAAGCAGATGCTGTAGCGGGAGCTAAGACTGTGTTCTAGGATTATATACTAACACCCCAGGTCGGCCATTCGCTAGCTTCCATAAAGTTATGATTTACGCAGCATTTCATAGAGGCTGCAAACAGAATCTTGTTATTTCAAGCAGTTTGTAGAGTTATCAGGCGAACTTGACAAAACTGAGCCACAAACATACCACAAAACTTTTCGAAATGAATCCGTAAACAATAAGTTTCTGTACTGTGCCAGAACTGTTAAGTTAACGTATCTATCGGAATACCAAGTGTTTTCACTGGAATTGTCGGAGCAAACTGATGTTTCCAAAAAATTGAGTCTTGAGTATTCTCCAAAGTTGACATGTTTGTTCCGCTACTGTACAACCTACTCGAAGTGACAGACCCGTGATCAGCTTTTCAAAAAATAGAAGTAAATTTCTCGTCGAATGCGATAACGCAATAGAGGTAACTATTGAGTGGAACATCAATATAATTCGTGGTATCACTTTCTTATGTGGGTTCGTATCTCTCATTATGCAGTAGTGCCAGGCATAGGCGGACCATGTAGAATATTTCAGGGGCCAAAATTTTGGCGGGACTTTCAAAAACAATAACTTGGACAGATAGGATTTATGCATATGTAACTAACTTTCTTTCATATTAATTGAGAGGAATATATATATATTTCACTCGTTGTTTTGCGCGCGAGCTTATAAAAGAAAACCATAGCTCTCTCTCTGAAGGAGGGGTAAATTCTGCATGTTTTTTTTTATAGCTCGAAGTGTCCGTGCTATATACATAATTTTTAATGCTATGTTTAAAACTACTAACGCTCTGAAATTCTTGGATGCTTAGAAGATACAATATAATCATGTTTATAAAGTGATTACTTCAGTTGAAAAAATTCTTCACAAAAATATTTTACAATGTAAAAGCTATCCATTAATTTCATATTGTTAACTATGTAAGGTGGCAAAAACAAAAGAGTTTACATGATTTACCTGTTACCCTCTTCCTTTTACAACCGGGCTTGGGACCGGCTTTGGCGGAATTACTGCTGGCTGGAACAATAATGGGAATTTTAAATTTAGTATGTACTATTGCTAATTGTGGTGAGAGTGGAAGCTGCAAATGTGATGATAGTTGCCCTGTCTTTTACATTCCCTTAAAATGAATAATTTTGTTAAATCGCTGTCTTAAAGAGAGTTTTTCACTTTGTTTTTTCGCTATGAAGTGGAAGCGAGTTTTCAGATGTGTTTCAATTACAGTCTTCACAAGGAGCCCAAAATTATGGGTATTCACGAAATGTTCAAGGCATTCTTCGAAAAAATTTTGTGAGATGTAATTTGCCTGCACGCTTGATGAAATAGCGAGAAACGTTTGCTGTTTCAATATGTTGGCTTCATTGCATTTTGCATATCGTCGAATTTCTCACTCTCGCTTTTCAGATATGTTTCAAATACAGTCTTCACAAGGAGCCCAAAATGATGGGTATTCACGAAATGTTCAAGGCATTCTTCGAAAAGTTTTTGTGAAAAAAGCTACTGGTATTTTTCAAGGTCTATTAATGCAAACGACGAGAAACACCGAAACTTGCGTGGCTAATGTATCGCTGTTACCACCATCACCGATGTCTACAAATCCGTAGGAAGTTTTGCCATCCCATTCCGTTTGTTTCCGTATGAATATCTCATCGAACACCACATTAAAAACATTTTTTTTCATCCGGGGTTGCATCAACGACTCTTTTAATAGCTGCAAAGGATTCTTGAGTGAATCCAGGAGCACAGTTAATTGTGTGATACCATTTTCGTATGGTTCTACTATGTGGTAAACAACTATTGAATGTTGTACGCACATATTCGTAGGCACGAGGTGACATGAAATTTAAATTTAAGGCAAATGCTTTAATTTCAGCACTGTACTGCTTTGCGACCTTATTTTCGTTTGCGTGGAAAAGTTGTCGTTCGAAAATATGCCTATTTGGTCCACTGACTTTTTCCAATGTTTCTTTCAGGTTTTCATTAATTAAATTTTTCTTATTAAGCGTCAACAGCAATCTGTGCATATTTTCAATCCTCTTTTCCTTGCGGTTTTTTTGGCGCCTTAAATTATGAAATATAAAATTCTTCTGCTTTATTCTTGCTTCGAGCAGTTTTACCCTCCTCTGCAGTTGTTTAAACTGTTCTTCATCTACATGTGTAGTTGACTGCTATATTCAAAATCATACTTTGTCAGGTTACGGGATTTAAAAACAATTCCCCTGCGACAAATTTACCCATACATATATCTAACACAGGATATAAGGGAGACTCACCAGATTGGTATTAACACTTAACAATCACAAAAGCACCGACCACCATAACGTTTCATAAATTCCAAGGACAGTGAATAGCATCAACGGTAATCTAGTGAATAACTTCATAAAATGTTTAAAATATATTTCACTAATAAAGTCAATATGCTTTCATATATTGTACTTGAGAATTATGATGTATAAAAGAAATCAATTATAATATAATAGATAAATACAGTCAAATGAATATCAACTTATTGTTCGAAGCGTATTCCTGCTTAATCCTTTCATTTCACGTATTTTTTTCAAGGGTTGCACCTGAAATAATAATATTTGAATTTGGGCTAGTCCATCTTCATTCTAATCAACAAAAAAGTTTGCAAAATAGCATGATGTTTAATTGTGAATATTTACCGAGCCAAGAAAAGAGTTCTTCGTACCATCCACAGACGATTCTGAGATATGCTACATTTTGGATGAATTGTGCTTCTCATAATTCAACTGAAAAATAAAGCGTGTTACAAGTTTTAATTTTATGTTGAAAACCCACAGTTATTGATGTCCGTTTATTTCCTGTAGTCATTTCACTGCCTCGTGCCGATTCATTTATGGGGCTCGTCAAAGGAATCTGAAACATCACATTTAGGTAACATATAATTTTAAAAGACATCAATGATTAATTATGAACTTACTTTAATTTGCGAAGCCAAATTTTGACTTGGAACTGCTTCCGGCGTTAGAAAATTTATTTTGCCACCTTTTATTATTTTGGCACTCTTAAAGTGGCGTGAGCATACCACCGTTCTTTTTATAATCTCCATATTAGTTAATCCAATTGCTTTCAACCATTGTTTCCGCAAGCTCGCATTCACAGGAAACCTAAAAATAATATTAACGTTATCATGTCATTTGTCAAATTTAATAATTCAGATTCTCTAAATAATTCTGACACACTTTTCTGATACGCCACTGAGTCGTGACGGATCTGGTTGGGAGAAATGTCAATGATTCAATTTGTGATTTTAATTAACATGAAAATTAGGAATTTATGAAAGAACACTACTTGTAATGCCACCTAATCTTTACATAAGATATAAATTAATGCACTTACATGTGATATGAAACCGATCTGCGTTGAAAATATGGTGCGTTTTCACAATCGGCAACCACACACTTCATATTGCAAATGCTCTAGTTTTATTGTCTTTATTGCTTATTTGGCAACTTTTTATTTTTGAGGCTTCCAATATTCACCACTTTCGCTAGTTCTTGGCCAGCAACACTTCGTATTTATCTTTGAATTTGTACTAAAACCCGAAACTTCGATTAGGACGAGTTTTATTTACACTTTCAAGTGACTTTTCAATTGACACTTATGCACCTTTGACACTTATGAACAGCGCTCTATTGATACCACACACGTATAGGCGTTTATTCAGTTCTTTCCGTTCCTGTTAGTTTCCTGTTCCAAGGATTACGCGTTTTGGAGTTGTCCAATGAAGAAGGAGAAGAGGAACGGAACCAAGGGTGTAAAACCCAATGAGAACATAACTAACAAGAGAGGTGGATAAACAATGCTTTTGAGATGACGACTTCGCGCTCCTAGCGTTGAACAAGTGGGTTGATATTACCAAGGGCGTACATAAACAACACCAACAACGAAATATTTTTGCTTATGATTTTCGATTGAGCTTATGGTAACTAGTTACTGGTAATGTTGCTTTGTTATTGATAGTTATTTGACAGTTTAAATTTTCTGCATAATTATCCGCAACATGGAAAAGAAGTGTTTGTGCCTAGTTAAACGACAATCAGCATTAGATAATATAATGTATATCCTATAATTGCCCCAAAGTATTTTTTCCAAACACGCCACTGACCTTCATCATCAACTTACACCATTTTGAAGTTTTGCCTGCAACTATTTGACGTTTCACCTGCGCAAAATCTCATACCATCCCACGTATAGGGTTTTACACCCTTTGTTCCGTTCCTCTTCTCCTCCTTCATTGGTAAAACCCTATACGTGGGATGTTATGAAATTTTGCGCAGGCGAAACGTCAAATAGTTGCAGGCAAAACTTCATAGTCATGTTAGTTGATGACAAAGTTCAGTGGCGTATTTGGAAAAAATACTTTGGGGCAATTATAGGATATACATTATTATAATTGCACATTATAACAATACTTATGCAGTCACTAATAACGAATTGAATTTATATTTACTTGTAGTTTCCCTTCGGATGAGCCTGTTTTTCAGACACAAAATATTGATTTTTAATCATGCTCTTAATTCAACCTTTTTTTATGAAATTGAAGTATCGGACACCGAAGGATCAACCATATCTCTTAGTTTCCTTTCAATGAAAACTTTACTACATTTGCCAATTACATTTATATAATATCTAATCATCATCATCATCAATGGCGCACCAGCCCAAATCGAGCCTTGGCCTCCCGAAGACACTGCCTCCAACTGTCTCGGTCCAGCGACCGCGTCCTCCAATTAGCGAATCCCAGCAAGGATTCGCTGTCGTTGTCAACTGCATCCTCCCATCGTTTGCGTGGTTTTCCTGGTGGGCGGCTTCCTGTTGCTCGGCCTTTCATGGAGCGTTTGGGAATTCGCCCGTCATCCATACGCTCCACATGGCCAGCCCACTGAAGTCGTAGCAGTTTCGTCAGAATCGATACCGGTGGCTCGTCATAAAGAGCGTACAACTCATGGTTGTACCGGATTCGCCAGTCCGGTCCGTCCTTCACGGGCCCCAGAATACGTCTCAAAATGCGGCGTTCGAAGACGTCAATCCTTTTTTCTGAGGCTTGAGTCAAAGTCCATGTTTCACATCCGTAAATCAATACAGGACGGATGATCGTTTTATAGACGCGCAGCTTATTTTTTCGGTGCACTTTGTTACTTTTAATCACCGAGAGGACTGAAAAATATATTTTATTGGCTAGACCAATTCGCCGTTCAATTTCGTCCTTTTCATTCCCGTCTTTGGCGAGGTTGACACCAAGATAAATAAAAGAGTTAACGCTTTCCACACTGTAGTTAGTTATTGTCATGTTTTGTCTATTTGGCGTCTTTTTCCTTGACTGGGTCATATATTTGGTCTTGTTCACATTGACCCTTAGGCCGACTTGCCTAGCCGCTGACTCCAGCTCAGTAAACGCTTCTTTGGCACGAGATAGAGATCGGGCCATGATGTTGATGTCATCGGCGTACGCTACTATTTGAGTAGACTTAAAGAGTAGCGTTCCCGCATTGTCTACTTTAATCTTCCTGATGACATACTCTAGGGCCAAATTGAAGAGTATGGGGGCGAGGCCATCACCCTGTTTAAGACCTGAGCTGGTTTCGAAGCTTTGAGTCAGATCGCCTTGACATCTGACTTTAGATCGTGTGTCGGTCATCGTTAGTCTGGTCATTCGTATAAGTTTGATAGGTATCCCAAAATCAAGCATTATTTTATATAGTATATTTCGATCTATACTATCGTATGCTTGTTGGAAGTCTACGAAGACCTGGTGCACGTCAATATTGTATTCCCAGCACTTTTCCAGCACCTGTTTTACTGAGAATAGTTGATCTATCGTCGACATACCGGATCTGAAACCGCCTTGGTATTCGCCAATTATTGTGGAAGTGTACTGTGTCAATCTTTTATTAATAATTTTGGTCAGGATCTTGTAGGACGTACACAGCAGTGAAATGCCTCTGTAGTTGTCACATCTAAGCTTATCTCCTTTCTTATGTATGGGACATATGATGGCCGTCCGCCAATCATCAGGTAATTTTTCATCGACCCATGCCTTGGAGATGATCTGGTGGAGGCGGTGCGTTAGTATTGGTCCACCTTTTTGAAGGAGATCTGCTGGTAAATTGTCGATTCCGGGTGCTTTATTTGGTTTTTGCTGTTGTATGGCTGCTTGCACCTCTTCAATAGATGGTATTGACGAAGATGGACTGCATAGGTCAGCATCTTCAGGAATCGTTATTGGCAGGGATGTAGTTACTGATGGTGGATTTAGTAGCTCAGAAAAATATTCAGTCCACCTGTGATTGATGTCGTCTGGGTCGCTTAAAATATTTCCCTGCTTGTCTCTACATAGGCTTGATTGCGGCTTGTAGCCTTGTCTAAGTCGCTTCAATGCTGCATAGGCGTCCCGTGTGTCGTTTCTGCACATATCGTCATTGATCTTCTGGATAGTCTGGTTGTTATATGTTCTACGCTTGCGTCTGACTATTTTTTTAGCTAACCGTCTTAGCTCGTCATATTTTTGCTTCTTGGCTCTTGTCGGTCTTTCAATGTATTGTAAATAGGCTTCTTTTTTACTTTTGAGAGCATCTTCACATTCTTTGTCGAACCAATCGTTTCTTTTCGACGTCGTTTGTCTTCCTACGGTTTCTTCCGCTATTGATGTTACGCCTTCTTTAAGCTGCGACCACATTTGTTCAAGCGATGTGTCCGAACCTGCCGGCGGTGTATTGACAAGGTAATTCGTCAGTTTCTCTTGATAATTTGCTGCTACTGTTTCGTTTTTCAGACACTCCACCTTGAACTTAGGAGTCCTGCTCTTTTTCTTGGTGGTGCATCTTGTTATGCGGCAGCGATATTTTGCCTTGACGAGATAGTGGTCTGAGCCGCAGTTAGCACCACGGTATGATCTAACGTCAAGCACACTTGTAGCAGCTCTTTTTTCGATGACGAAGTGATCGATCTGGTTGAAGGTTCGTCCATCGGGTGACATCCAAGTTTGTTTGTGGATGTCGCGGTGTTGAAAGTAGGTAGAGCTTATCACCATGTTTTTGCTGGTCGCAAAATCAACTAGTCGCTGACCATTGTTGTTGGTACTTTCATGGAGACTATGCCCTCCCGTTGTCCCTCTGTGAGTTTCTTCTCGTCCAACTTTAGCGTTAAAGTCCCCTAGTAGGATTTTGATATCATTTGAGGGTAGTGAATCGTATGTCCTTTCTAGGATGTTGTAGAATTCGTCTTTGACGATTTCTTCTTTCTCTTCAGTTGGAGCATGACAGTTGATTAGCCATACATTAAAGAACTTCATTTTCATACGGATCGCACATAATCGTTCATTCACCGGTTTGAAGTCAGTTATGAGATGTTTAAATGAAGATGCTACAACGAAGGCGACTCCAAATTCCTTGTTTCCGGTTGGTTTGCCGCTTGTGAATATTGAATGCGATCTTAAGTCACTTATTTCATTGCCAAGCCATTTCGTTTCTTGGACCGCCAGGATGTTAATATTGTATGTCGAGGCTTCCTTGAGAAGTTCTCGCAGTGATCCTGTTGTATTGAGTGTTCGAACGTTCCAAGATCCAATAGAGTAGTCCGTTTTTCGTTGCCGTTGTCGTTGCCGTTTATCCAATCCAATCCGAGGCCGTGTTTCAGGGTTCGTAGCAATTGGGTAATGCCAGGCAGGGTTGCTAGCCCCACGCTGGTAAGCAGGAATATGGCGTCCCACACTCGCCACTACCGTCGTTAGTTGGGTATCCAGCGGGCACCACGAGGAGGTGACGGTTCGATTTTGCCCGCCATATAATATCTAATGCTGATTGTCATTCAACTAGGCACAAACACTTCTTTTCCATGTTGCGGATAATTTTGCAGAAAACTTAAACTGTCAAATAACTATCAATAACAAAGCAACATTCCCAATAACTAGTTACCGTAAGCTCAATCGAAAATCATAAACAAAAATATTTCGTTGTTGGTGTTGTTTATGTGCGCCCTTGGTAATATCAACACAATTGTTCAACGCTAGGAGCGCGAAGTCGGCATCTCAAAAATATTGTTTATCCACCTCTTTTGTTAGTTATGTTCTCATTGGAGTTGTCACTGTTCCTGTGGTTGTTTTTTTCAAAGATTACAACCTGTTCGCAATATAAAATAAAGGACTTCAAGTTTTTGTGTGGAAAATTGTTGAAACTCAACATTGAAAATATGTATTATGCCTATTTATGAATTTTTTTGTGTTATTTTCGATTAGATATTCTGTGTTTTATTCTGTATTTATTTGCTTAGTTTATATTCATATTGTGTTGTTGAAATGTTTGAGAATGCAGTACTGAAATGTAAATTCTTTCTAAAGCTGGCAGCATATGGATGATGAAGGTACTATAAATTCAACTGAATTGCTTTGTTTCTGACTTGAAGTAGCAATTAAAAAGTTTTCATTAATCGCTAAGGTCATTGCAGTTCACATTAAGCATAAGTGCAAACATGCTGATTGTTTTCTTAGGCGGCCCATTCACGTTCAATAATATTGCGCAATATTTATGATTGCACAATATTATTGAACACATTCTTGAACCACACATGTTCAATAATATTATTTCAATAAAATTGACATGACATTCGGGTTAGTACTTTCTTGCTAGGAACAGTTCTTTGCGGTAGTTTGTTCTTAAAATATTAATTTTTTTTTCACGTCTACTTTTGTCTTTTTCGCTAACAACAAATCATAAGCCTCATTTTTTCTGTCCCGGTCATGGTAAAGTTTGTTTTTCACTTGCCATAAAGCTGGCAACTCACGATATAATTCAATGCACTCTATCAAAAACTCTTTTTCATTTTTCACTACACCTTCGGTTGTCATTATAAATATAATATTTGTGACCTTTCACGACCGCCGCCAAAAGAAATATGAAAAATTTTGCGCAATATCACACACACACGCCGCAAAAAATATTGTGCAATAAAATTTAAGCTTGCTCAATATTTTGTTCAATCATTGTGCAACCGTCAATACTATCCCTAGACGTTCAATAATATTGTGCAATCATAAATATTGCGCAATATTATTGAACGTGAATGGGCCGCCTTACTGACAGTGTTCAATAAATTGGCACTTTTTAATGTAGCGGGACTTGAATATCTGTTTCCTCTTGTTTATCAAGCTATCTTGTATAATGTACTTAATTTTAAAAAGTAAGTTTGGAATTTATTTTCCGGTTTGCAGTTTGAGATATTTAAACAGAAAATAGCGATTCAACTAACCTTAGCTTCGCATTTTACCGTACAGTATCCACCAGATTTTACTCTTCTCACCAAGCTAAACAAGAAACAATGTTTAAAATAACGAACCGTCCGACACCGTCCGCATAAAAATGCATGTGTTGAGCGAGTGTGACGTAATAACAACCAAGGGAAAATTGAGAATGGGATAAGTAGTGGGTAGAGACAGAAATGACAGTCGATAAGTGACAGATCGAGACTGTGGATTTACGGGAAATTGGTTTAAATGGAAAGTGTATAAATTTAGAGTGTATAAATTTCTTTGCCAAAATGAATCGATTGGTAGGATTTTTAATGAAGCATCACTAAGAGAAAAACCAAAAATCATGTAGGATCGTATTGCATATGACCGCAGATTCCGATCCACGTCAAAAGATATTGTGTAAAATAATGTGGAAAGATAAATATTTACAAGTTTAAAAAATATAATTTAATGTGTAAGCCGTGCAAAATATAATAATGTAATATAAAAAACATATTATAACAAGTTTTTTTCAGTCTAGGCCCATACGAAACAGTCGTTCGTAGCAAACTTTTTGAACGTCCTTTTAGTGTGGGAGTAATTGGCATAGAAACTTCCTGGACACTCTTTGTACTGTCAACAATAAAAGTAGTCGGTTCATCGGATTCCTATAATTGTGATCGTATGTGGATATCATCATCGTTAATTGAAATAATTGGAGTTTTTCTTTTCCGGAAAATCTCCGTTAATTCTTTAATTTTTGTAATTCGCACGTCGAATTCGTCGCCAGTGCATACGTGTACATTATTGAACAGTTCATGCATCTTACTTTCCAAAAATTTATTTTGATCGTTTGTTGACAACACATTTGTCGTAATTATTTCCTGTAATAAAGGAGCAGAGCTTGCTAGAGCAACTGTAGTGAGCATTTTAGTTTTGCTACTCCTACTTGCATATAGAGTATCGCTGAATAGGAGCAGCCGGAAGGGCTTTCGCACTGCAAACACATGTCTGCATGGTAAGTGCGATGACTTACATAATTGACTTTGACAACACGCTAGATAAATAGTCACTGCGGCTGTATTATTGAAATAAGTTTCGTTGGTTGGGACCATTAGTGTTTTTATTAGAGGAAGGAGGGACTCACCTAAGTATCGGCGTCTAGCGCCAAAGCTGATGGCAAGCGCAAGCTGCCTATATTTCTGTACAGCGCAAGCGCCGCAATGAACACTCAAATGAAAGGGTGCCGATACAGGCAGTCCAAGTTCACTTGTATGAATGTTACTTTATTCCAAAATTCTTTCTCCTTTTATACAAAAACTTAGCCTAATTTCTATTCACAATACATTGACTTAAAACTATTTTCCCACAGGACCAATGCATATGTTTGTAATAAATCTATAATTTATTTCATTAGTTTTCCGTATCTCACATGTTGACCCATAATCACATTGCAAGGATTCCAACGCCTTGCAAGTGGTCATCAAAAGAGCGCCGTGTCCACCTGACACTTTTTAGTCACTTTTGGGATGGCATTGCTCCGTATGTAATTCATATTAAATGACCCTTGTGATTTATGTGTTAATACTGTTCGTGGGCATATTCTGGGTACGCGTGGCTGAATTTAAATTAGTGAGATGAACGGGCATGCGTGACATAATACGCATGAATGAGTGCAGATGGACAAGTGGTTTAACATGTGATTCCACTACATTATCCTTAGCTATGTATTTTTGAAAGCTTTATCTAGAATAGCTATGTCCAATGTATCGGAAGCGTGCATTCTTCC
>OZ012661.1:61255396-61362396 GCA_963942545.1 Oxycera nigricornis | reverse complement strand
GATATCATCATCGTTAATTGAAATAATTGGAGTTTTTCTTTTCCGGAAAATCTCCGTTAATTCTTTAATTTTTGTAATTCGCACGTCGAATTCGTCGCCAGTGCATACGTGTACATTATTGAACAGTTCATGCATCTTACTTTCCAAAAATTTATTTTGATCGTTTGTTGACAACACATTTGTCGTAATTATTTCCTGTAATAAAGGAGCAGAGCTTGCTAGAGCAACTGTAGTGAGCATTTTAGTTTTGCTACTCCTACTTGCATATAGAGTATCGCTGAATAGGAGCAGCCGGAAGGGCTTTCGCACTGCAAACACATGTCTGCATGGTAAGTGCGATGACTTACATAATTGACTTTGACAACACGCTAGATAAATAGTCACTGCGGCTGTATTATTGAAATAAGTTTCGTTGGTTGGGACCATTAGTGTTTTTATTAGAGGAAGGAGGGACTCACCTAAGTATCGGCGTCTAGCGCCAAAGCTGATGGCAAGCGCAAGCTGCCTATATTTCTGTACAGCGCAAGCGCCGCAATGAACACTCAAATGAAAGGGTGCCGATACAGGCAGTCCAAGTTCACTTGTATGAATGTTACTTTATTCCAAAATTCTTTCTCCTTTTATACAAAAACTTAGCCTAATTTCTATTCACAATACATTGACTTAAAACTATTTTCCCACAGGACCAATGCATATGTTTGTAATAAATCTATAATTTATTTCATTAGTTTTCCGTATCTCACATGTTGACCCATAATCACATTGCAAGGATTCCAACGCCTTGCAAGTGGTCATCAAAAGAGCGCCGTGTCCACCTGACACTTTTTAGTCACTTTTGGGATGGCATTGCTCCGTATGTAATTCATATTAAATGACCCTTGTGATTTATGTGTTAATACTGTTCGTGGGCATATTCTGGGTACGCGTGGCTGAATTTAAATTAGTGAGATGAACGGGCATGCGTGACATAATACGCATGAATGAGTGCAGATGGACAAGTGGTTTAACATGTGATTCCACTACATTATCCTTAGCTATGTATTTTTGAAAGCTTTATCTAGAATAGCTATGTCCAATGTATCGGAAGCGTGCATTCTTCCGAAACAATATCAGAATATTTTGTAAGGGAGGTGATATATTTTGTTACATAATTGGTGACTCGGAGTTTCATCGCTTCCTTCGAAATGTTTATTTTTCTTGCTTGTTAATGGAAGGCATACCACTCAAAGAAGCGCGTCATCATTGTTTTCAAAAAAGAATTCTTTGGTATTACTTGTTTCAATTTCCTATTAGGAATTTCCAACCGACTATTGGTTAAATTGGATAAATTGCGAAAAACACTGTTAATTAAATTAAGTATAACAACGAAAATTGGCATTCGGCTTACGACCAGTAGTCTGTGTTCAGTATGAACACCTACGGAAGAAATGCACGCTTCCACTTACACTGGACATAGCTATTCTAGATGAAGCTTTCAAAAATTCATAGCTAAGGATAATATAGCCGCAGTGACTATTTATCTAGCGTGTTGTCAAAGTCAATCATGTAAGTCATCGCACTTACCATGCAGACATGTGTTTGCAGTGCGTAAGCCCTTCTGGATGCTCCTTTTCAGCGATGCTCTATATGCAAGTAGGAGTAGCAAAACTAAAATGCTCACTACGATTGCTCCAGCAAGCTCTGCTCCTGTATTACAGGAAATAATTACGACGAATGTTGTCAACAAACGATCAAAATAAATTTTTGGAAAGTAAGATGCATGAACTGTTCAATAATGTACACGTATGCACTGGCGACGAATTCGATGTGCGAATTACAAAAATTAAAGAATTAACGGAGATTTTCCGGAAAGGAAAAACTCCAATTATTTCAATTAACGATGATGATATCCACATACGATCACAATTATAGGAATCCGATGAACCGTCTACTTTTATTGTTGACAGTACAAAGAGTGTCCAGGAAGTTTCTATGCCAATTACTCCCACACTAAAAGGACGTTCAAAAAGTTTGCTACGAACGACTGTTTCGTATGGGCCTAGACTGAAAAAAACTTGTTATAATATGTTTTTTATATTACATTATTATATTTTGCACGGCTTACACATTAAATTATATTTTTTAAACTTGTAAATATTTATCTTTCCACATTATTTTACACAATATCTTTTGACGTGGATCGGAATCTGCGGTCATATGCAATACGATCCTACATGATTTTTGGTTTTTCTCTTAGTGATGCTTCATTAAAAATCCTACCAATCGATTCATTTTGGCAAAGAAATTTATACACTCTAAATTTATACACTTTCCATTTAAACCAATTTCCCGTAAATCCACAGTCTCGATCTGTCACTTATCGACTGTCATTTCTGTCTCTACCCACTACTTATCCCATTCTCAATTTTCCCTTGGTTGTTATTACGTCACACTCGCTCAACACATGCATTCTTATTTGGACGGTGTCGGACGGATAGACACTTCGTTCATTTTTTCACGAACAATCAAAAAATGTTGCTTTCTGCGTTTTACATTGTTTGGATAAAAAAATGTTAGCGAGTATTTTCAAACAAAAGCTTTCTTAAACATGCAAATCTTTCATAACAAAACAAAAAGCCAATAAAACAATGCTTCAATATGAGATAAAACGAAAAACTATAAAAACCGAATGTTGCGTTAACGAAACAAGACTAGGAAATAAATTTTTATCACGGTTTCTTCGAACTTTGAATATTCGGGCAATACATTTCTTCGGACCGAAATGCAATAGTACAATGTTTGTCAAATGTCAAACATTCAAAATACATACTATGTAAATGAATATAAAATGCGGATTTTGAAAACTTTAGAAAATGCAACTTCACTGGTTCTTTTAGGGTTCTTTTGGGAAGAAATGGGCTCTTATAATTCATTTGCAATCAAACAAAGAAGTGGAAGATGTTTCTAGCCCGGAATATTTTGCCTTAAAGTTTATCAACCATAAGTACGTATTTGTAATTTCAACTAATAAATAAAGTAATGTATAAGGTTAAAGACCTGTTTTATTAAAAGATTTGAGGCACAAGATAAATTAGAAACTCAAACTAAACAGCAATTTTCAGTAGTTGTATGAGATGAGATGGTACGTAGCTTGAGATTGGTGATGTTTTAATTACAGTAATCCCTCAACATTCGTGGAGGCTAGGGAGCAGAAAACTTTCGTGTATGTGAAATCCGCGAATGCTAAGCCTATTTTCCTATGTTATAAGGAAGGTTACGTTTCATAATCGCAAAAATTAAGAAAAATTCTGAGGTAAAGGTAGTTTAATGATTCAAAAAAAAATTTACATATGTAGATCTTAAATGTTTTGCGATGTTGATGATAAGAAATAATTGGTAATGTTGCGCCGAATAATTAATTTCCCTAACAATTTTCCTGTATGGATTTGCGGCAGCCTCGACATCCCTTTAAAATTTCAAACTGCGATTAACAGACGGATCTAAATCCAAAGTTTTCTGGACAAGTTGGTTAAAATTTCCCAGAGCTGTTTTGAAGAAAAAATTTCTCGGTGTAAAAAAATATTCACAAACAAAACAAGACTTTTGTACAAAAAAAGACTTTCCCCTCGCGTTACTTGTCTAAAATTTTAAATTTTTCACTAAGTGTTAGTATAATTGTTTTGAACAGGAGGCATTATACATCACTATACACACTGTATTTCCATCAGAAATTTACACAAACTGGAAGAATGGTGTAAAGGGAAGCCTAATCGCATGGTAATTTATTATGTTAAATAAATAAATAAACTAGCTTCCTATATACGCGCCAACTAACTCAGCGAGCCCTGAAAGTTTTTTTCAATGAGGGCAAGAACGTCACGCTTGAAGTTTATCTATTACAGAGATCAGTAAATTGTTCGTTTGTTTTCTTTAAGAAGCGCGCGAAAACGATTATGTAAAATTATTTACTCTGAGTTTGTTTTCTATCGCGAGTAACCAAGACCGGGGACCCGCAAATGTTAAATTTTTCCTCATTTTTTTAACCGTGAATAATGAAAAATGCGAATGATACCTGTACTCACATTTCCCTAGTTGCCAGCACAAGGCATGCCACACCAAAGAGTTACTCCAAACGTGGGATCATAAAATTTAAACAAATTTAACGTAATACCTTCATCCAATCACCTCTTTAATTAACCCTGAAACTGACTTTGACTGTGTTAAGTTGTACTCTGAATCGAACTGATTATTCACATGACACTGTGAAACTGTTAAACTAGCATGACGTAGTCAGAAGGCATAAGTTCATATTTAATACTCCTAATAGCAAATCATATTTTATACTCCTAATAGAATGCAGCAAACTTGACAAAGTTGATTTAACGTCATTTTAACGTAGTATTGTGAAACATTTTCTTTTGTGTATCGTCATAAATGAAGCACTTGTACCACAAATATATAATACGAAACCTATAATGAGTTAGTTAGAAATCAAAATATACAGTGAAGTTTCCCTTGTCGGCCACCTCCTACACGCAGACAAGTTTCTCAATTCCGTGCACCAACCAAAATAGTATCCATTAACACTATCAGCGGCGGTTATATATACTTAACAATTTATTTTGAAAAGCCGTTGGACAATGTTAGTTAGGCTCTAAGCATTAATACAAAATATGGTAAAAAAATATTGTTAGTGTAGAGGAATGAAGTGGTCAGTGGACCTAACGCCTAATGAAAAATTTCATGAGGAAAATCAAGTATTTATTAATCAGACATATAATATAAAAGTTCTTTTAAATTCAGGGAAAATCAAAAGAGGAAATAAAATTAAGTTGATTTTTTTCCAAGTCCAAGTGAACTTCGTAGACATTCACTGCCAAATTTTACGTTCGAATATTAGTATCTAATTTATATCTATCGCTGTAGGATTGAAACAGAATTTCGCATTAAAATTTAAGAAGCGATTGAAGAAACAAATAAGAACGTTGATAACATGGTTAGTAACTTTATTAACTGTAACTTAATATTTATTAAACAATTGTATTGCTGGGTTGTTTCAATCGAAATATAACCGATAAAAAAGGCAAATTTCTAATCATCTTTATACAAAAGTATATTGAACACCCGAGTACTTAAATAATCTTAATTAGTGTTATCTTTAGAACGAATCGTCACGGTAATTAGTGCAGCTAACGAAAATATTTTTTTTCAATTTTTCTTCGGCACAACTCTTCATTCATACATTAACTAATAAAACGAAAGAAGAATTTCATCGAATAACTTCAATTAACTATTTTTGTACAAAAATAAATAGACCTCGAGAAAAATTTGTCCGAATCCAAATTTCAAACACAACTTAATTTGAAAAGTAATGACTTTTGGTGTTATTGCCTTTTCCACACTAGTTAGTCCAATATTCAAATGTTGTTCAATGTTTTATACGCACCATTAACCCGCGAATGGTGACGCATATGTCTGTGAGACCGGTTTCGTAGAAAACATAGAATAATTTCTTAATCCTTTGTCGATTCTGGCTGTAATTTTGCATAGCTGCCTGATCGGACATCTCCACTTGATAGTCAATCAAGTAACGGTAACGTGAGTGCGAATTCCAGAGATAAGCCCTTAACCGGTCTGTAAGACCGACGTCACCATTTATGTAAGTGAAATGATTCAATTGAGTATTTTTTTTACATGTGTGGTCACTTGAGTATGCTATGTATTGGCTGGCATTTTTCTATGAGGAAGTTTATACCAGATCAGCAAATGATTCAAATGTAGTATCTCAAATTTTACCTATAAATGAATTGATTAAGGATGGTGCCTCAAATGTCTAAAAAAAATACTTGTGCATAATTTTGCGTATCTGTTGTTGTGGTGGACTTGAAAACACATATCGAGTACATATGGTCCGCAACAAAACGCAAGCCAAATGTACACAGGACTTTCAGACAAAAACATCATCGTATGTGATCCTTACATAATATTGTATAATCATCAACAATTTTAATCCGAAACCCTTTTATTTACGACTACAATAAGCCATATTGTGCAATATAGTTTCAGTAGAAAGTGAATGAAAGTTCCAATATTTTGGTGGCTTATTATTTACTCAATGACTTAAAACATTTTAATTTTTTTGAAGATTGCTTAGTATTCAAACTGTATCTAAGGTTGTTTTGAGTAAATTAATGATATGTAAATTATTTAGATTTAAACTTAAAAATTAGTGTATGAAAATAACATAATTTTTTAGTGTTGGAGGGGAATTTTATTATTATTAATAAACGTGATGCAATGTAATTATTTTTTGTGTTTTATTATACTTTAACTTTGTATTTTTTAAGTACAATTTGCTACACTTACAGAAATTGTGTTATTTTGGATTGATCTTCACTCGAAAATTTCGGTCTCTGAGATCGACGTCACCAACTATGTAAGATAATTTTGCGTCACCACTGGCGGGTTAAGGAGCAGATAACGTCGTCTTAAAACCAAACATGTTTGAATAGTCAATGGTCAGTGTTCTGAAAGAGAACTGGATACTTCCAATGTATGGACACAAACGAACATTTGAATGCGATTAGTTTAATTGAATCTCATAATCGGATATCGAAAATAAATACAATATTTTTTTTCATTATTAAAACTTAACTGCATTGCCTCATATGAATAAATAGAAGGTGAAGACAAACACGCTTTCAATTCGTGCAAGCGACCCATACACGATGAAACTCATTATACAGTGAAATAGTATTTGTATGGTTAGTTATGCCGCCGGCATGCAAACCATACCATACAGTGATTTTTTCGGCATGTAATGGGGCTTCTTCACCAAAAGCGCCAATTTCGCTTATTTACGCGCCCATTAAAATAAATCTCATCGCTGAAAATGATTTGACAGTAAACACGCGGTTCAGTTTCCAACTCACTCTCAGCCCATTCACCGGGAACGTACGACGCAAAGGATGGTCCAATGGCTTCAATTGCTGCACTATTTGGATCTTATAGACATTTAGTTGAAGATCTTTCCTCAAAATTTTCCATGTAGTGAACGAACAGAGGCCAAGTTGTTGAGAACTGCGTCGAATCGATAAATTTGGATGCTTTGTTATACTACCCTTAACAGCAGCGATGGCTTCCTCGATACGCGCTATTCAACCTCGTGGATAAAAAATTTCCGATACAGTCTACGTGGACATAAATCTTTCCATCGTATGAGCTCCTCAAATGGACGATTATGAGCACAATAAATTGGACGAAGTGCTCTATCGCACAGAACGCGAATTACGGAAATTAATTTCCACTTAAAATGTTCGGGTGTAAGTTTGGGAATGGATATTTGCCAAAGTAAATTAAATATGTCAAAATGACAGCGAAATTTGACAGCAACAATGACAGATATCTCTATCGAAAGTTCTCTACCTCTGAAAACACCCTATAACCCCAACACCCCAAATCTTTTAATACACATGTGAGGCATTGCTTAGAGTGTGGAAGATGAACTGTTTGAGGGGAAATTAAACGATTTAGTGGTTTGCCACTCATGTTGAGTTGAGTCAAAGCATTTCGATTTCGTCGCTCGTTTTAACATTGAATATTTAGTGTAATATCACTTGTTAATCACCATCGCCGGTCTATAAGACAATGCAGATAACGTGGCTACGTTCGATTTTATTCCATGCTTTTATCCCACGTTCGTTCCAGAATCGTTTTGTTCGAAATAGTGTTTTTACGCAATTTTTTTATTTTCCCATGGGGTTCAAGTTGCAGCTTTGGGACACAGATTCCTTCGTAAGTGAGAAAATATACAAAGCCTTAATCGAAATTAATCCGGTTCGGGGTCATTATCCTGATATAAATGCTTGTCACTGCCATGATACAGCTTTTGTACTTTTTAAGCTAATTCAGTCTTGAGAATCTGCAAATATTCCATCTGGTCAATCTTCTTCCACAATATGATTTCCTGTTCCAATAGCTGAAAAATATCCACAACCGTCAACGTGCCACCGTCATGCCTGATAGTTGAAACGCTTAATCACATCATATACTTTGAAATGGCTTCAATAAAAAATCGCTAGTATTCCTCGTACCGATTTTCCCTGTTGGAAGTGTTTGAAAATTATCCACATAACAGTAGAGGTGTACGTCCTTTTTATTTTGCCATTTTGAACACTCGAGATCACCTTCACATAAAAACTATTACTTGTCGATGTATATCTAGAAAGTACTCTGGAAAATTTTCTAACAATGGTTTTGATTCTATTGACATACTAGAAGTTCATTATGAGGTATGGTGTAATGAGCTAGTGGCACACTCTGAGCTGTCATTTAAAGTAAAGGTGAATGGTGATATGTTAGAGGTCAACCTTTCAAACACGACACAACCTTCCTACTCCATAACTTCGTGACCATAAACAACGATGGATTTGAGAAATGGAGACGTATGAAACTGCAAAAATCTGACACAGAAACGCAGATTCAAATGGTGTTTTTGTACAATCAGATATATTCGAGGGTTTATATGTTTATTGTTATTTACATGATGAAAATTCGTCTAGCATAGTCTTCAAAATTGTTAACATTTCGTCACGAAAATTTTCCTTTTTTCCGCTGCTTGCATCTTTTTTCTTGATTCTTACAATGCATGTTTATATAATTCCGAGCTTTTGACGAAATTTTTCAAAATTTCATCCAACCTTTCGGATAAATTCTCATCCTGGATGGCCCAGGCGGTGTTGCTCTTGATAGCGCAGCTGTTGGTGATGTTATTAAGTAATTGGAGGCAATGCTGAGTTCAACGTCCCATTAAGGCGGCACTAGCAGTGTGTTGCATAGTTGTCAACCATAAATTTTTCCATACCATGACAAAATTTCCTCAAATCCCTACTTACAATACTATAAATTAGTTAAGAATATGGTTTTATTTGCAAAATACTTACCAAACTCTCCTTAAATGAGCCTGTTAGGCCATGCCATCGATATCCTCCTATAATCTCATGCACCTGCTGGTATACGGCCATGGGACAGCCCCGGAAACGAGCTTCCTTTGTTCTTGGCTGAAATTAAATGTCGTTCACATATTAAACATTCTTAGCAATTTTTGATATTAATATTATTGATACCTTTGCGTGGAACTTCAAAACCCAATGGCAACGGAAAAATCAATATAGCTATGGGCTTTTTTCTCGCTCCTTTCAGTTGCAGAGCAAACGCGCTCCACAAATTCAGCAGCGCTACTACGGACTCCGTCTACTTTTTTCGCGTCTTGCCGTCTGCTAATAAATTATTATTTTCCATTTTCGAAATTGCCAATCATCATTGGGTTATTCAATTTTGTTAGAGAAATCATGTGCATTTTTAAATGGACATATTTTAATGGAGCTATTACTATATATTGCTATTATTAATATGCGAGGAGGCTGAGTTGAATGGTTCTTTCACATGTCTGAGGTTGCTCGACTTCTCGTATCAATTGTTGGTTTTGTCGTGAGATTTATTTTTCATCCAGATATTGCATTCTGATTCTATCTCGAATATGATTTGATCAATCCATTAAGTCCTGTATTTTATGCTTATTATTATTGATTACAATCTCACAAGTGTGCACGTAGTTTATCATGTCATGTTTATCATTGCCATCGAGTATTCTTTCTCGAGGTTAGTCTTTTGTGGACCGTTATGGGGAATAATAAATAGTTTATTGCAATGGTTGGATGGAATTTCCGCTATTAAGATGGCTGTCTGATTACTATTCCTGGTTGCAAAGAGATTTCTGTTTTCTTTCGGGGTTGCACAGAGATTTCTGTTTGTGTTAGAGTAATATTTTGTTTGGATATGTACGTTGCCAGTATATGTATTTTATATTTTATGTAATTTGGCGTACTTCATTTTAGTTTTTTATTTTTGCTTATAGGGAGTATGTCATCTACATACTTCCAAATCTGAATTTATCATTTTTTTAATTGTTTCTATTGATTAATGCATCAGATAATCCATATAGATGTCAGCTATGATTGACGCCATTGGGCTTCATATTGTTATGCCTGTATTTTGTTTGTAGAATATGTTTTGATACTATAGTATAATATAATTAATTCCATTGTTGCAATCCTTAGCAGTTTCGTTAACTTTAATACCCATTCCAAACTTTTATACAATATGTATTGAATAGTATTGCTTGCTGGTATATTTGTGAACATATTTGAGACCATCAGACGTCTCGAACATGTTCACGTCAGAATGAAAGTTTGTTGGTTACCATTTTCTAGGTTGAATTGTTTCAAATGCTTTTTGAGTTTAGCGGCATTGTTTATATTGAGATTCTTATAGTATTTTTTGAGAATTGTAGCTAGTCCTATCGACATTGTTCCCAATGGAGCTTCTCGTGTCCAGTATTGGTCGCAGTGGTATATCTTGTCAGTTCAGTTAGTCAGTCCTGTTTAGTTCCATATATGCATGACATGGTCAGTGAATTTAAATTTTTAATACATGTATCTGGAATTTTGATGAGTTTTCGGGTTGATTTTGTCTTGATTGTTGGTAGGACATGAAAGATTTTTTTCTTGATATTTCCCGGAAGGGCTGCAATCATACTGTCATCTGTTTTCTTAAGGATTGTCTCCATATTCATCTTACATTGTTTTCTAAGTAGTATGCCTGGATTTCCTTTGTCCGTTGTGATAATAAAAATGTGTTGGTTGTTTTTAAGATTAGATATTTATATAATTAATTTATTTTACTTGTATATTTGTTTGACTTATTATCCTAAGTTTTTTCAATATTATCAATTGTATTAATAAAGCTTTTCAATTTGGCCCCGCGTCAAAATTTGATGTACTGTACCTATTTATCTTAATTGCATTATAACGATGCGAACATAAAGGTTGATGAGAATCCTTATATTAGATTGTAGTGTCCATTTCGGTCCTACTTCTAAAATTATTTTCAGTTTCTTGTTTATTTCAACATTCCCGAAAAATTTACTGAATATGCTTGATCGCACTGTCATCTGGCTAGTTTGGTTTGATTAGTTTATATTGTTTAACCAAGTGCTGTTTAGAGGTTAACGACAGTTGATTGTGCATTTTCTCCATCGGACAGTGGTAGGTGTTATCAAAACTTCAGGACATATAGAGATTTCGAATTGTTGTCAGTTCACAGATTCAACCGGATGGATTTATATTTTCTTTTGGATCGTTTACCATGCGACGTACAAAAAAGTCTTGAGTCTAAAAGTAAAGCAAATTAAGTTGACTCTCAAATCGGGAAAAAAATATTCTGTTTACAAAATTGAAAAACTATATTATTTTTTTGGTATAGAAATACGTCGTTTTGCCACGAGTTGAAATCCAACACTGTGAACTTTAAAAACTGAGTTGTCTCACTTTCTATCCAACACGCTAAATGTAAGGCTAAAAAGCAATGAAACTGTGAGGTTTCAAAAATTTAGACTTGGGTTAGTTGAAGTTTTAGTATTTTTTTTGATTTGCTGGATTTAATGTGCAATTGGCTGCAGAATGGAACAGTTGAATAGGAATGTGTTGCCTCTTTGACAACCCTGGGTCCCAACCAGAAAAAGGAATCCTATTCGCCACGAAAGTGTTATTTTTACCATCTAACTCAACCAATTTCAGCCAGCTGTTCTAGTCTATACTCCCGTGACACAAATCCAGCACCTCAAATTTAATAGCTGAAATTAGTAAGAAAATACGTTACTGTGCAATTGGCTGCAGAATGGAACAGTTGAATAGGAATGTGTTGCCTCTATGACAACCCTGAGTCCCAACCAAAAAAAGGAATCCTATTCGCCACGAAAGTGTTATTTTTACCATCTAACTCAACCAATTTCAGCCAGCTGTTCTAGTCTATACTCCCGTGACACAATTCCAGCACCTCAAATTTAATAGCTGAAATTAGTAAGAAAATACGTTACTCCCGGCAAATTGGTGAAAAATGTTAATTTATTCTTTCAATGATTTTTTAGGTAAGCAAAAAAAACTATAAATTCACTTGCATAATTAATAATAAATAAAGTATCATTTCTGAAAAAATGTTTGACAATTTTTGTAAGTGAGCATCTGAAATTTTTGTCGAAAAAATTGATTTTTATTTTAACCGATGAAGCTCGCCTCACACAAACAGCTCTTTCCGTTTATTTGCAAAAATATTTGAATTTTTTTAAAGTTTTGTAATTTTAAAGTCCCAAAATGTGACTTTTATTGCTTACGCTGCGAGAACAGTCATAGAGAAAAAACATTTGTAGGTGTAGTTGTAGGAAACGGCTTGTTTTATAAAAAATCCGGAAGAGCTTCGAATTATCTAGCATCAGCAGATCAAAAATAAACTGTTGTGCTTGCCTTAGACGGAATATTTATTATATTATTTTTCGTAGATACGTATTTCGTGCCCCAGTTGTGCCCTTCTTCAGTACATTTCACTGCTAATTCAGCACAGCCATGAATGGGTCTATATATATCACCAAACCTCAGCAAAGAGAAGAGGTATCAAAATTAGAACTTAATTGAAATCCTAAGATGCGATCTTTTTTGGATCGAGAAACCTAGCTAGAGGGAACAAATTGCAGAAAATTAGATGCACAAGAAAGTCTTGCAATTCTGAAGGAACCTGAAGATCGAAGATTGAACCACGATGTGGGAAATGTTCAATCGAAGCTACTGAGGTCAGTAGCAAAGAAAGGAGGAAATCGACCGAGGGAAAAGGGCTGAACGATCTCCAAAGAGATAATATCGCGATTGAAAATCTGCCTGGCAGGAAAGGTCATAAAATTAATCAGTTTAGCCAGGTTTCCTGTTCCCAAAAAGATCGCATCTTAAGATTTTAATTAAGTTATAATTTTATATTAATGCAGCCAATGAAACATACAGCACATTAACACATATATGTAACTTATTGTGAACTATATTATTGCGATTTCTCCTACAACGTGTAAACTTGCTCCCAAAATATTTAAGCTTTCGATTTACCTCCAATGATTTTCAAAATGGATAGGAAGGTCGATAAATGTGTGGTCAATTTGTTTGACATGGGAGAATGATTTGTATAGTTCTATTTTAAATTTTTGAATTCCAGTCGTTGGCGTTTTAGTAATGGTTCATTATTGTGAAATTTGAAGTTGAATTTCTACAATTAATAGCCACTCCATCTCTTATTAAAAGAATGCGGCATTGGGACTCCGAAACCACTTCAAAGCCCGGATGATAACGATAAAAAAGATGAAAAGGATTAGAACAGTGAAAATGCCATTTCCGGATAAACAAAATATACCATAAACTTCTAATTGCGTAAAAAGTACGCTTATATTTAAAAAGGCAATATACAACGTTAAAGTAAAGTGAAAAAAGTTTACATACTCTAGTTTTAAAATTTGGAAACCAGTTGAAAACCATTTTAATACAAGAGATTCAAACAAATTTCAAAAAATTTCGGAGACTCAAAATTTTATTGAAATATTAACTAGTTTGGTTGCACAGGTTTTTTAAAAAAGGGTATTACGGAGGCGCTCAGCTTTCAAACGATGCTGGTTTTGCTAGTCTGGCGTAACATTAAATTAGAGATGTTCCGTAAGGTATCTTTTTGCCAAACAACATCATTTCATTAGAAATAGAGCAGCTCATACGTCAGCGTCAGATTTGAGGATCTATCCTGTTGCTTGATTTCAGATAAGCGCGATGCAGTGAAATTGTAAGATTTGTGTTTGCAACTGTTTTTATTAATGAGAACAGCGCTTGACTTTCAAGTTTTTCTTCTTATTGCTAGATTTTCTTGCAACGCATTTTCGACAGAAAAAAACAGTTATTTCAAGTGTTGTGTTTTATACAAAAATTTATTACCGATGCATATTTGAAGTATGATGCATTTGATCAAAAATATACGTCGGCGGATCAACTATTTTTTATAAGAACACTTAAAAACATCTGAGCGCTAAAACTAGATGGAATGACCTTCCAATACAATTTGTTGCAGTTTTTTACTGAACAACAAATAGGTTTTATTGAATGTAATGAAAATTGTATCACATCAGAGAAATTTTACTATACTTCGATCGATACCGCAGCAAAGTTAATACAGTTTTTTCGCAAGACATTGTGCGAGAAAATACAAAACAAGACGCGAGGTGCGACCCTTGAGGTCCACACGGTCAACTTCCCAGTAATATCTACATAAACATCAACAACATTAAACACAATAATAATTTTGAAAAAAATACTGATTTAAGTAATAACAATGAGAGGTATTCATAGCAGTAACAGGAATGAGTTAATATGAATCATATCGTCTACGGGAGGGTCCATTGATTACGTAAGGTTTTTGGTTGATGAGGACAGATTGAATATTCACGCGGATCAATCGGTAGGGGGCCTTTTTGGTCTTGAAATTTTTTGTTGGTTTTCAAAATTTAACCAGTTTTTTTTAATTAAAAGACTCTAAAAACTATTAAAAATCTGCTCAAATTATGCAAAAGCATTCGTATGAACCCTCTTTAAATGGTAACTTTGAATGATTTTTTATTGTTCATTTAGTTTTTTTCATAATCACGGAAGAAAATTTTGCCGGTTTCTTTTCAAAACCAGATAAGAATGTATAAATTTTATAAACTGGTATTACTGTGCTGTGCAAATCAGGTTAAAAAATATTTTTTATGAAAAAACTATATTTTTTGCATTTTCTTCTATTAAATTAAAAAAAAGGCTGAAACGAATTTTTATAATGTTAAAAACTTCACAAAGATGTTAATACACGTCAACCGACACCTTAATGATGCAAATATTATATCTGGTTCGTGAGATATAGCGAATGACAGAAATGACCTTGAAGATCATGATGACTTTTAATGATTTTTTATTTTTAATTTAATTTTTTACGTAATCATGAGAAAAAATTTTGATGGTGTTTTTACAAACATTGTTTGGAGTATGTAAATTTTATAAAATCTACTACATTTCGCAAATCAGGTTAAAAATTTATTGTTTATGAAAAAACCCTAATTTTTTGCACTTTTTTTCTTAAATTAAAAAACGGCTCCAACGATTTTTTTAAAAATGCGAAAGATTCACAAAAATATTAATACGCGTTCATTGACACCTAAATAATGCAAATCTTATGTTTGGTTCGCGAGATATAACCCATGACAGAAATGACCTTGAAGATCATGATGACTGTTAATGATTTTTTATTTTTTATTTGATTTTTTTTTGTAATAATGAGAAAAAATTTTGATGGCATTTTTAAAACAACTGTTTGGAGTATATAAATCCTATAGAGATTGATTACTTGGAGTTGACAATGAGGTTAAAAATTTAATGTTTTTTTTTTAAATTTAAAAACGGTCCAAACGATTTTTTTTCAAAATTTGATAGATTCACACAAATGCTAATACGCGTCGATTGACTCCTTAACCATGCAAATCGTATGTTTGGTTCGCAAGATATGTATAACACACGACAGAAATGACCTTGAAAATCATGATGCCTGTTATTGATTTTTTATATTTTATTTAATTTTTTACGTAATCATGAGTAAAAGTGTTGATGCTGTTTTTACAAGCATTGTTTTAAATGTATAAATTTTATAAAAATTGAATACTGTCTTTCGTAAATCAGGTTAAAAATTTATTGTTTATAAAAAACACCCTAATTTTTGCACTTTTTTTCTTAAATTAAAAAACGGCTCCAACGATTTTTTTTTAAATTTATAGAATCACGCAAATGCTAATATGCGTCGATTGACACCTTAACCATGCAAATCGTATGTTTGGTTCGCGAGATATAACTTATGACAGAAATGACCTTCAAAGGGTCAAAACAGCAAACCCCCTCGACCGAAGTATCGCAAAAACTAATCAGCTCTTAAAATTGCAAAGACGCTTCGATTGACACCTCAACGAAGTCGATACAACTTTGTTTACGTGAGTTATGCTCGTAGAAAAAAGTGTTCACGAACGTACAGACGTACGTACGTACACACACACACATACATCTCCCTTTCTAAAAACACTTTATATATACTCTATAGACCTCAAAACGTAAAGAAATGTTGAAAATTCCAATTTAGATTTTCGAGGCGATTACAAGAACTTCCCATATACTGGGAAGTTAAAAAAACTACCGGACCAAAATCAACCAAAGTCTAATCAACTCTAAAATATTTTACGCGTTTGACATTCACACAGTTATCATCATCGCATACATTTTTGTGTGTGTATTTTCTGGTTAGTTATCTTCAAAGCTAAAACCATTCAACGTCTTCTGTATTATCCTAGCGTTTCTTACCATTATTAGTATGTATAATTAAATGACAATATAATAATGATTCGTTATATTCATTAAGTATTTTTTATTGAAAAATGAGAACAATGAATCGGATGTGAACACCGATCGAATGTATGAAAAACTATTTCCTAGAAATTTGGCCAGATCAACAGACAAAAAAAGCATGAATCAAAGAACTCGATGATTCACAAGAACTATTTTTGGGAACATTTTACTAATCACGATAACCAATAGTGCAATAGTAAATTATAAATAATTTTGACATTTGAGCTTTCAAATTAAAAAAAGCTTTTTAATGAATGATCGAAGTCAGGAGTTGATATGTTGAAATAATGCATATATTGATATCAGTTTTGGAGTATTTGGTTTGGTTAAACTAATTAAAAAATGATCTATCTGGAGGCACCATTCGCAGTGAATGTCAGTTGAACATACTGAACTTCAATAAACTAACCGAAACGTTAGTAATAATAGAAGACTGAACATGTGCAAAAAGTAAGGTTTCTAAAGCCTTTTAGTTATCCAAGAAGGTTAATGCTAAGGTAATAAATTAAGGTTTTAAGTAAAAATTATACTAGAGCGTTACTACCAACGAACCTACAAAATATTTCAGACAGATACTATAGAATGAAACCTTAATTACGTGTAGGCTAACTCAATTATTGGCTACTAGGAAGCCTGCCGCATTATCCACAAAGAGAAACTACGTGCGAAATGATAACCATTTTTGTTATATTTCTATATTCTTTAGTGTGAATTGCAAAACCACGAGTTGCGACAAGAACAAATGTTTATCATGTTAGTACTATCACATGTTGGAAATACAAGAGTTTGTTAACGTAAAAACGTCCTTTGTTTTGCAAAACAAAATTGGTTTCCGGTAAATACAACCTTTCGAAAATCACCAACTTGAACAATTTTCGAACAGAACAGAGTATTTGGAGCGAAGAAAGAACGAATTTGTCTCACTAACAGCAACCATTACCGCTGTCTTCAATCCACTGCTAAGGAGATCAAAGACAGATCACACTGTTCACATTTCATTGGTGGGTCATTATTTATGGTTCAAACGAATACATTTCACAAATGTAATATTTTTGAGGCATGCAAATTTCATATGCCGTAAATCGTAACCTAAATCTATGCTCTTCTGAGTTTCTTATTGTTTTTCCCCTTTTTAATGTATATATTTTTATATTTATACTTGTCTGTCCCAAAAAATCTTAAATGCATGATGCTTATCGTGGCGTACCGGTAATACAATAAATAAATGTATATAATCATCTGATTATTTATATGATAAATGGAAACACATGATCCATTTACTCACAATCTACATCAAATTCGCACGACTCACTTTCTGACTCGAACACCCGGTCAATCAAGATAATTCACGCATTCTACCACCAAAGTAGATTCTTGTTCCCTGTTCGCATTGAATCAAGGTCTTGATAACATTGGCGATAAGGGGCGCTAATAAATTCAAGTCGCCGCTTACAAAACGCGATGTCCGTCCATAATTGAACTGTCAAATGTTTGCACCACACAGTTATACGATGCTAATATCTGGTTCCGTTATTCAATCACTTGCGAACCTCGTGTTAATTACAGCAATATTTTCAATTCTCACAAAATTCTCAGTGAACCATCACGATTCAGTTTTAAATACAATTATTGAGCTTGTGTTCAAAAAATTTAAAACAAAATACAATATTGTTTCCCCCGGAGATATCTCCTAACTTTAACATTTCACTTTTAACTCTGCCTCGCTCAACAATCTCTTTTTCTGATCACGACGCGATCGCATTCCCTAAATTTTCTCTTAGCTTTCCTGTTCTCTCGTTTGACTTATTTTTAATACGTCAATATCTCCTATATAGCACGATTGTCTGAGTGAAGGGTGTCTGCTTTTATAACGAACACGCGGTTTTCCAGAGATTATGACAGAAACACCCATATTACCTTTCCGAGATGCATTTTGCACATAATATTCCATGATAAAAAAATGGTTGTTATACAATGACAGGTTGTCAACAAAGATAACAAATAATTTGTAACCCGTAACAATATATCGGCAATATTTTTGATGCAAGTTAGTAGTGCCCCTTTTGTGTGTACTGAACTTTGACCCAAATTGAATTAAGGTTTGTTAAGCTTTCATCTGACATCTCGCTTAATTTCATACTCGATTGTGATCCTAACTTAAAATTGTTTCACGACAATAAATAGGCATTTTCATCAGTGTCGCCGTGTAATTATATTATCCCTGGCGCAATGGCTTTTGATTCGCCTCCTTATGGAGCCACGTGTGCAACTTATGCCATGCCAGAGTCTTCCAGATTGCGCTTCCTGGCCTATGACGGTTACAGTGGCAAATCGTTTCAATCCAAGTGTGTCGGTGTGAACAATGTTTTCATTGAAATTCAAGCTGATGCTTAGCTTGCTAGCAATATATTAGGTTGCTGCAGATGAAATGGCCGATTTGGTAATAAATTTTTAAACAGCTGTAACTTTTTATAAAGACAATTTATTTAATTATAATAGGTACCAATTTTTGCAACACACTTTTCCCAACGAGATAAAAGTACATTTCTTCCAGTTTTGTAGAAGTCCGAGTTTCTGGTTCGAAGAAACTCCTCGAAGGCATTTTTGACAGCAGCTTCATTATTAAATCTTTTTCCTTTCAAAAAGTGAACCAATTTTTTTAAAAAATGGTAATCTGTTGGTGAGAGATCTGGTGAATATGGAGGGTGAGGAAGAGTCTCATAGCACAACTCGTTTAATTTTTGGACCATTGTTCTCGATACATGAGGTCGTGCGTTATCATGAAGCAGTATCACTCCAGCCCTGTTGACAAGCCTAGGTCGTTGGACTATCAATTTCTGACGCATTTCATCCAGTTGAGCACAGTATTTCTCAGCATTAATGGTTTCGCCAGGTTGCAGGAACGAATAGTGGATAACTCCAAATACAGACCATCAAACAGTTACCATTATTTTCTTTGGATGAAGGCTTGGTTTCGGCATGTGTCTTGGCGTTTAATCTAGCCATTGGGCCGATCGGCGACGATTATCGTATAAAACTCACTTTTCATCGCATGTCACAATTCGGTGCAAGAACGGTTCCTTTTTGTTGCGGGAGAGAAGAGAACTTGAAATCTCCATTCGATACGTCATGTTTTGCTCGATAAGATCATGCGGAATCCATTTGTCAAGCTTTTTCACTTTTCCAATTGTTGCAAGTGGCGGCAAACTGTCGAATTGTGAACGTCTAATTTCTCGGCAAGATCCCTTATGATTTGGCGGGGTCAGACTCCACTAATGCACGCAGCTCGTCGTTATCGATCGATAGTCCTGGGTGTCTACGTGGCTCACTTCCAAGGTCCATATCTCCGGATCGAAATTTTTCGAACCACCACCGAGTGGTCTGTTGATATTCCTCGTTGCTGACGTTGCGTTGTGCTCTAATTAAAATTCGTATAGTAAAAGTAGCCGTTTTTTAGTATTTATACTTAAATATGTCATATCAATTGCGCCGCCTTGTGCTAACATAATACACTAAAATTGCAACCAACTTTATGTCATTGCTAAATTGACCATTTCATCTGCAGCAACCTAATATCATGTCGCTGTGATGCTTGTAAGAACTCTACTTTGTGTGACATTATCAAGATCCTGCATCAGCACTCCACATCACTTGTAGCTCTTAACCAGAGATTGGATTTTATATCTACATCCTTCACATTTCCGCATTCGCCAACAACTTTCCGTGATACTTATCGGCCACTATCTAGTTCAACACCTGTTATTTATCCTGGCGTAACTTCCCCACCTGAATTTACTTCACCAACATCTACTACACCAGCATCTACACCGGCATATATTGTTCCTGTATATGACAGTGAGTCCATTCCAAACACTTCAAAGAAAATACTGAGCTCGCCTAAGTTAAGTCGTGGCGCCATACCCAAATCAACTAAGTATGCTCCACGGCCCCACACAACTCACGCTTTGAGTGATTTGGTTGATGCTTCAGACACATCCTACAGTTGCTGCCACTTTTATCATCAACGCCTGCACTACACGTTGTGGCTACCGCTGCGCCACGGTCTACAATGCACATTGCTGCTACCACTACCGACATTGCATGTCGTTGCTTCACCGATTCAAATCTTTGTCTCTCGGCTAGCATATGTCACGTCTGTCAGTGACGTACAAAATTATATTATTACAAGACTTGAATTTGTTCCCTCCTTCCTTAGTTGCAAAAATTTAACAAAGGAAAAAATTGCAAATAAGGTCATTGACATTTTTAAATTGACTGTGCCTCTCGAACACAAGTCAAAACTCAAAAGTGACTTCTGGCCAAATAGAACACGTCTTCGCCGATTTCAGCACTAGTTTCACCAACTACCTCAACAAATTCCACTTCATCATCTGCAAGTGCTTCATATCCTAATATATGTAAAAAAATTAGTATTTATTATTAAAATGTACGTGGCTTATGAACCAAGTTGCAGCATCTTAATCTTTCGTGCCAGTTGCCGAACGACTTTATTATATATTTGACAAAAACGTGGCTACACTCTGGCATCTTTAGCTCTGAAATTTTGCCTAATTTTAGTTTCTATAGAAGAGACCGCGATCTTGACCTATCTAATAAAAATGATGGTGGTGGAGTCTTAATAGCTGTGAAGAATTGTCTTCTCGTTTTGTCTCTTCCTTGATCCGTCGTCTCGTGTTATCATCTGCGGTGATTTCAATCTTCCCTCTAGTGATTGGCCCCTTTTTTCTCATAATAAAATTATCTCTTCTAACCGATCGTCGAACCTTCTCTCCAATTTTCTTTCATTTTCTAGTTTTTATCAGTACAACCATGCCTTTAACTTCAACGGTCGACTTCTTGACATTGTTCTATCGAATATTATTTCTGGTAGTTTAACTTCAACCGCTGCTCCTCTCCCCTATGCTCCTTCGGGCCCCCATCATCCACCTTTGCTGTTTGAACTCTTCTTTTGTTTCCACAGAGCTCAGAATAGGCGCAGACAACTTAAATTTAACTTTTGGAAATAGATTTACATTGCTTTATCGGAAGAACTCAAATCGGTGAGCTGGGCATCTTTTTCTGACAGAGTCTTGGCTGCGCAGATTCTCTCGTTAAATTCTACTCTCTTCTTTATGACCTTATCTCTCGCTTCACTCCCTACCATAGTCGTACCACGCTAAATGATCCCCCTGGCTGACCCGTAATGTCGTATCTATCTTGAAATTAAAAAAAAACCAAACTTACCGGCTTTACAAATCCAATAAAACTCCGGAAAACTATACTGCCTTTTCAAAACATCGTGCTTCGGGCAACCTGGAAACTAAAAGAGCTATGCGTAACTACTTCGCTAATATCGAAAATTCGCACCAAACAAAGCCGGTTTGGTCTTATGGCAATTCCCTTAAATCTTGGTTCACTGTTCCTAATACTGTTTCCTTTGATGGCAAACAAAACTCAACTCCTGATAAAGTCTGCGAGATATTTGCTCAGTTTTTTTGTCAATATATCCTGCCACCACTCTCCGAAATTCTTTTGATACTGCTTTTTGTTGTCCACCTATTCTTGATCTTATCTCCACTAACCCAACTGAAATCCAAACTTCGATCAATTCTTTAGATTCCAGCGTAGGCCCCGGGCCAGTTGGACTTCCTAATATATTCATTAAATCCTTATTCTCCTCATTATGCATTCCACTATCTTATATTTTCAATGCTAGTGCAAATTAGCTAACATTTTTCCTGTACTCTGGATCCTCTTCCAATGCTTCCAATTATCGTCCCATTTCAATTCTTTCTTGTTTTCCCAAACTTCTTAAACGCATTGTCTACAATAAAATATACCAAGCTTTTAATTGTCCCCGTTTCAACATGGACTTGTTCCAAACCGTTCGACCGTCACGAAACTCCTTGTGCTTACCCAAATTGTTGCAAAGGCTCTCGACAGCCGTACCCAAGTTGATGTAGTGTACACTGTCTTCAGTAAGGCATTTGACACACTGTCAACCTAAATGTTCTACTTCAGAAGTTAGCTCACTTTGGCCTGTTTGAACCATTACTCTCCTGGCTTGAGTGCTACATCAGTTCTCGTTCATGCCTATGTAGAGTACATTCTACTCTCTTCCATCCAACCTCCGCCGTTCCTCAGGGGTTTATTCTAGGCCTTCTTTTCTTACTCTATATAAATGACCTTCCCTCTGTCGTAGCGTCTCAGTGTATTCTGTATGCTAATAAATAAAAAATCTGCCGAGTTATTCGCTCAGGAGAGGATTGATGCCGGATAAGGAATAGGTTTTTAAAGAACCGCATCGTGTTTTAATCTCTTCTGAGTTGCTGATAATGATGATTTACTAGTTTCGTCTTTATAGCGAGTCGTTTTTGGCTGCTAGCCTTTATGAAATTGTTTAGCGAATTGGAAAGCGTATCGCAATTAGTTCTGCTCGATATCGTTGTCTGGTCTTCCAATTGTGTTGTTATTTATTTTGCCACTTTTTTTCCTGCAAAACTCTTTTGCATGGTGTTTTAGGTCATCATTAATTTCTTTTCTGGCTCGTGTTGATCATTTGGTGTATTGTCTATATACTTCGTTCGTTCTATGTATAGCATCGCGACATCCATCATAAAACTAAGCGTTCTCGATAGAATTAGTTTGATGCCCTATGATTTCCTTTGCTATTGTAGTCTCCAGTCTTCAGATGTATCTATAGTTGTTCTATTGTCTTATTTACTTCTGTCTGCGATATATTTTGGAGATGTTAGTCCACGGCAGAAGTATAGGCATGTGCTAGTGAGTAGTGCTTCAAATTTCCAGGTCATATTTAAAAGTCCCGCTCCTATTTGACTGTCTGCTACTGCTTACCCGACACCTGTATATATCCCTCATTAGGTAATTGTCGGAGTTACACTTTGCCCCGCGGATAGTTCTGACATCCAATATGTTTGTTGCAGCCCCTTTTCAAATGAGAACGTGACCTACTTGGTTGAACGTGACAACATCTGATAACGACCATGTTCTTTTGTGAATGTCGCGTAGTGGGAAGTATGTAGAACTTATAATCAAGCTTTTACTACTAGCAAAATCAATCATCCTTAGCCCATTTTTGTTTGTTAGTGAGTGTAAGCTCCTGTTATTACAGGATCTATTCTTTACCTACTTAAACATTGAAATCTCCTAGCAGGATATTTACATCGTTAGAGGGGGAAGTCGAACAGTCGTTCAAGTTTGCGCTCGAATTCATCCTTCACTTGATCATCTTTCGTTTCAGTAGGCGCGTGGACATTTAAAAGCTATACGTCGAAAAGTATGGTTTTGATACGAATGGCGCATAGTATTTCATTTATCGGTTTAATATTCGTTACCAATGATTTAGATGCATTGTCCACTATGCATGCTACTCCAAACTCAATGATTCCTGAATTTTTGATACTTGAAAAGATTGTATGTGTTCACATGTCATTGAGCTCGCTGCCCAGCCATTTAGATTATCCTATATATCGAAATATGTTACGTTCGCCACGTAGCATGACCGATCCAAATAAAATGAGAAATGCTCTAAACAATCCATGCGGGAAGCCGTGTCAGTAAACGATGGCAATAGAAATTAGAATACGCGTATCGTACTTCACACAAGTCAAAATGGCAGGTCTTTGACTATATTAGATTTATTTAGATTAAGAATATTGTACTATCTATACTACTATGTACTATCTACTATATTTAATAGATTTATTAAGGTCAAAATAATTGAATTATGTTAATATGGATTGTATTTATTCAAGTTAAGATATTAAATTATATAATTATGGATTGAATTTATATAGGTCAGGGATATTGCATTAGTTAGATAAGTGGGAAATAATGTTGTCATGGAGGGTTTTGAACTGTGCCTTGCTGGAGTATCTAGTTACGAGTCAATTGTAATTCCGTTCAAATGATAGTTCCAAATAATGTGCAAATTGCGTTTAGTATCACAGCCAGATATTATTATTATTATTAAGAATTACATAATAAATTCTGCTAAATTTTATTTCTAGAAAGCACTAGCTACGCAGGCCTTAGGCTTATCATATTATTAGATCAGTGTGTGTAATATAGTTTAAGTTAGCTTATATTTTATATTCTATTTTGATTTTTAATGATTTTATTAGCGCGTAGATTTTTTTAATGTTGTAAGAAGATGAATTTGCTAGTAGTGCGGTGGCATCTGCTGGTATTTTGTATTTTTTTTTTTTGATTTTTGAACCGGCGGGGCAGTCGCATAACATATGTTTAATGTTTATCGATGTTCCACTGTTGCATAGATGACAGCGCGGTTTTGATTTTTTAGATATGAGGTGTTCGTGTGTTGATATGATGTGCCCTAGGCGTAGCGGGCTAAAAATGATGCAATGCGTCCGTGGAATTCCTGGAAGAAAGATTATGGATGTTCCATTCGCCACAGCCAGATATAAATTCTCTATACGTAGGAAATATATCAAGGCGAAGATTTCAGGTCACCGTTGTCGTTGATGCGACTTCATTATGACCATTGCAGCAGCACTCATCCTCACAGCGGTACTCCATTGCCAACGACACAATGTCTACGCAAAGATGCACCCCACACACAAACAACAGCGGCAGTATCTACCAAAGCACTACGCTAGGTACAACCACGGCGATCGAACGCCCAGCTAAGGATCGCCGGCAATCAAACATTCCACGATACGAAAACGTTTGCCGGGTCGTCGTTGTAAGGGTTCCAATCCAATCCGAAACATCTCATGAGGTTTCGGAACGTTTTTATTGGTGATGAGTCGTTATCACAGAGCTTTTTTAATTCAATAAATTTAGTTAATTTGTCATCGAACGGAGGTAATTTTTCACACATTTTCCTTAGTAAATATTTCATTAGAAAATAATTTGTTTATCTTTTCTTCAAAATGCTTTCAAATATTGAAATTAGAAGATGGAGTCATTTGAAACTTTGTTATCAGTTGTGATCAAAGAATATGTACACGACATGTTTTGAAAATAATAGTAAGAAAATTTTGTGAAATTCAAGATTCGTTTCTTTGTTATCATAATCATCGTAGACATTAC
This sequence comes from Oxycera nigricornis, assembly GCA_963942545.1. Classification (NCBI taxonomy): domain Eukaryota; kingdom Metazoa; phylum Arthropoda; class Insecta; order Diptera; family Stratiomyidae; genus Oxycera; species Oxycera nigricornis. The sequence goes on along the minus strand of OZ012661.1, from coordinate 61,337,005 downwards.
TATGTGGGGGTAAAAAAGTTATCTTTTTAATCACTGAGTTTTGAAAGCACAAAGGGAATTTTCCCATAGAAAAAGTGTATTTTATTCAAGCGCTTTCGTTCTGACTTTCTGTCTTGTCGTCCCGACTAAACTTCAATTATCCCCATAGTCAAAGTCGACTTAAATGGTTCCTAACATTAACACTAACTTTATTATCATCCATGTTTTATGTTCGGAATGTAAATGCTCTCACGATTAATTTACAAAATAACCTCATAATTTTCGAATGTCGCTCATTCAATTTTATTTTAGCAGCTATTTCTTTGGCATTTTGGCTTTCGCCAAATGCTGAATAAATTTTCTATTTTATTCATCTGTTTTTGTTGTTTCACTTCTAAGACCTGTAATGGAAAATGAGTAAAAAAAACGGTTGGCGAACGGTTTCGCTACGAAAATTTCAGGTAAACAGGTTTGTGCCTGTTGACATGACGGACGTGGAGTCCCCGGGACGAAGCAACGAACCCTTGTGTCGTGCAGACTAATACGGGTCCGGCCTCTACCTGGCTAGAGATTCGATGGCTGCTGGCAGGCCAGCTCAGTTCGGCGCGTAACGTCGTGGGTGCGTTTCTCTAGCAGGTCCCGAATCTCATTTACTAAGATTCAGCCATCTACTTACCCGATTACGAAATTTTATAAAAAAAATCACAATCCCAAAAAAAAGTCTAAACAAAAATCAGTCTCTAAGTTGAGGCTACACCTCCTACGTTACTCTACAATGAAAAAAAACATTCCCGCGCGCACCGAGAACCCGAATACCGCGATCCAAAACCTACCCGAGAGAGAGCAAACACATTAGCTACGTTAATCGCGATTCGCGTAATCGATCCGGCGATAGACGAGAAAAAAACTATTACCGCACGAGCAAACAAATCTCTCGGGCGACAGTGTCACTCCCGCTGAGAAGCCGAACTTCAGCGGAGCTCACCAGGCGCAGATGTGTCTGCCTGGTCCCACCCTACCTCGACCCAGCGCTTGCGCAGTCGCATATTTCATGCGAGCTAGGTCCACCTAAACTTACCTTGGCCGGCTATTCCGTTAGCTGTTGAAAATGGAGGTCATTCAAGAGGGAGAGCCCTCAAGGAAACTCTGGATTATTCAATTCATCATAAATTTATTCATTCTGTCTGGCCTTTTTTTTCTTCTCCCATCCTATTTTATTATGTGTTAATTTAATTTATGTGTATATCCTTTCATACTCACTTCAAATATGTACAAATTACTAGAAAAGAACAATATAACTAAAGAGGCGGAACGCAATAAAATTTAAAATTGTAATTATAATAAACTACATTAATGTATATAAAGAAAAAACTTTACTTTACTGATGGTAGAGATTTGGTTTCTTTAAATATTTCTATATTGTAAATGTTTATATATATTTTTCTTGTTCTTCAAAGGGTCTATAGCTACAGATGTCAATCTGTTGTATTTTTTTCATAATTCAATTTTTGTATTACAACTTCCAGACTCATACTTCTGTGATTCGCTTAGAAACTAAAATTATTCCTACATAATGTTTAACCTTACATTCTAAAAGTAATTACATTCGGTAGTATGGTCTGGCTATATAATAATGGATGCTTTGACTTACTCAGCGTTTACATGTAAATAATCTTTAAAAAAAACATGATTAATCTCCATTTACTTGACATCTGTTCCTATATGTGTCCAACATGAACATTTTTAATATGAAATGGTACCAGGGAGATACTTTACGTCCTTCCGCATAGACACCTAAGCACACGCATCGAGGCAGCAACCCGTATGATCATCACTAGCATGAACTGTGAGCATAATATTAGCTCTATCGTCAAAACCGTTCAGGTGTACACAAAAAAATTCCACTACTACGCCAGACTTCTTCGCTAGCCTTTGATTTTCTTGGGCAAATCTCTGGCAACGTGATATCCAAATGATGTTACGATTAAAACCCAACCGTGCTGGTGTTGTGAGCGATTCAAACGAGAATTAGGCGGAATGGGCCAATTGTTATGCGTATTGGTGCAACAACTAGCATAATGTTCCTTGACGGAAAATAAGTTATACGCTATCAGGCACAACAAAAATCAGTTGAGTGCACCTCCGATCACTTTCAGCCTTCGTGGGCTGATCCGTTTGGTTTATAAATCCTTCACAAAGCATACATATCTGTCTGTTGCGATTACAAAAAGGTAGAACACACGTGTTTTAAAGGGGCAAAAAAAACTAATGATTCGAATGAAATTGCTATTTATGAGGGTTTGCCCTCTCGCAGGACGACTGTTTTTTGTTGACCGACAAACGTCGCACCGAGTTCACCGTGAGAGACCCTTTCTTCTGGTCGAAAGGAGCAGAGCACATGTGCGCTTGGAATGAACAACCTTCCACTCACTGAATGCGTTTCTTTAGATCATTCACTGCCGTTTCAGCTACACCTGGCGTTATAGGGTTAACTGTTTCACAAACTGTGATTCGCGCTTAACTTAAATCGTACATTTTTTTGTTTTTCCAATCTTTCGGGACCACATGGCCTCTATTATACAGTTGATATAACGGCGTGCACTGTTACTCCTTTATGAATAAATTTCGCACGTGTCCAGCTTCAACTATCACCCGTTTCTGCAGATTGATCTCACTGCGAAATGACCGTCTTATTCCGAATAATACCATTTAAACTATCACTGTCACTATTCATAAGATCGATCTGATCAGCTCCTCCCGTACATTCACAATTTCTAACTCTCGGACACACGAATTTCAGCTTATGTCGATTATTTATTCAGCGACGTGCCCCGGCAAAGTTTTCTTGGGACTCCCACTCCCACTCCCACCGGCCATCCGACCTGAACCACTGCTTTCAATCGACTCCCCGTTGCGATCTCGTCGCTTGCGGGATCTCTGTTTTTTTCGGGGCCTGCCTCGACTCTAACCGGTATCACAGGTTGCCCATGAGGCGGCATGGTGCAGTGGTGGCCAACCCAGCGGCTGTGCCGCATTACAGACCAATATATTAATTTGTACAAAAAAAACTTCTTTTATAGTAAAAAAACCAAAGAAAAAAAATCCGGAAAACCTAATATATTGTGAAAACTCCCCGTTGTTCTATACACAGCTAAACCTGCCTAATCTGGTCACTCAAGACACTTAAAAATGTGTCGCTATTATAGTCCAGTCAAAATAGACATTCAACCTAGACAAAACTCCGACAGAGCTGAAAATTTACACAGACCTTTGAATAGTCATTTTAAATAAAATGTGAAAAGTCCCCATCGATCCGACATGTGCTAAAATTTTTATTCAAGGTCAAAGGTCATGAAAATGAGTTTTTCGTGAATATCTCTTAAACGGCTAGTTTAATTGTGAAAAAGGTTAGCATTAATATTATAGAGCATGCAATTTCCGACAAAAAAGGTTCTAACACTTTTTCTGCTACAAACGATCGTTCGCATGTTATTGCGAGTTGAAAGTTTTAAACATTTCATAATATGCTATAAATAGAAATATGAATAATATATCAGGATAAATATGTATCGAGATATTCTTTTGTTTGTTCACACTAATAGTTGGCATAAAAATTATTCATTCCCAGCCATCAACATCCATCTATCTTTAGTTTCGATTCTCAGTATGACCTTGAAGAACATCTACTCTTTACGTTATTGTATATATACAAAACATATATGTGTAGGTATATATAATAATATATATCTGTTTAATATTGAAAGCCGGTAGGCGACGAAATTTGAAATAAGTGCTATTAGTTGCAATTATTTGTAGTGAACGGACGTTTTTATTGGAAAAAAAATTTATTTATTATTATTTCAACGTATGAGTATAACCAGGACGTTTGAGAAACAGCTTGAACAATTCTCTGAATATGAATTAGCTCCTTATCCGTTATCACTTTTTGATGCAATTGAAATGCGTAAAACACAAAAATCGGCCTTTTATAATGCTTTCAATCTGTAAATGTTGACTTTAATAACACAAATGCCAAATATATCATCGATGGCGGTTTTCTTTTACATCGTGTTATCTGGGACCAGGAGAAAACATTCGATGTTATTTTCGATAAATACATTGATTATGTCCGTAATCATTACGGTCACAACATTATGGTCGTATTCGATGGCTATACTGATTTTCAAAAAAATATTAAAGCTGCAGAACAACGTCGACGGGCTACTAAAATTTCTTCATCTTTGGATATTCTTTTTGATCGGTTCATGACTGTACCGAATAGCCAACAAAAGTTTCTGTCTAATACTCGTAACAAGACTCGATTTATTCAAATGTTATCTGAAAAATTCAATGCTACGAATATTCCTATAAAACATGCTGATAATGATGCTGATGTTCTCATCATTGAAACGGCTATAGAACAAGCAAATAGGAATACAACTATCGTTGTTGGTGAAGACATCGATTTGTTGATAATATTAATTGCACGGGCTCCCATCAATAATAATATTTACTTCCTTAAACCGGGAAAGTCACAAGCGGCATCGAAAAGTATTCGTTGCAAAGTTTCGATAAATATCCAAATTGTCGTGCTCATATACTATTTCTTCATGCCATCACCGGTTGCGACACTACGTCTGCATTTTTTAAGAAAGGCAAAACCAGAGTATTTGAATTATTCGAAAAGAATTTTGATTTAGTTCAGTGCGCTACAGTATTTGAAAGAATTGATTCTACTCCAAATATAATTATCTCAAACGGAATTCGTTTCCTGCTTGCGATGTATGGTGCTCCAAAAAATGCTACTTCTTTAGACAGCTATAGATTTTCCAGTTTTGTAAAAAGTACCCGACACAAGAAAGTCGTACAATTATCCTGCCTCCCTCCAACATCTGCTGCTGCTTATCAGCATTTACACCGAGTCTATTATCAAGTTCAGGTAATAAACTAAATCCTGAAGACTGGGGATGGATAAGGATTAATAACGATCTGGAGCCAATTCAAACTCTTCTTCCACCTGCTCCAGAAATATTACTTAAAACGATTTTTTGCAATTGCACCAAGGGTTGCAATTTCAACTGTGGATGCAAAAAAGTTGGCTTATTCTGTTCTGCAGTATGTGGCAATTGCCACGGTCAGTCATGCTCTAACGTGACACCTAATACAACTGATGATGATGCTTATGACATCAACGACGATCTACCAGATCTGACTGATGTCTTAGAGCAATATGTAGAAATCCAGCAGCCAGAGGAAGATGAAGAAAATGAAGCTGAATATATTGAATCCGAAGATTGATAACACCGTTTTTTTTCCAAATCAATAAAAATTTGTTTTTTCATTATCACTTTCACAATATCTTTTTAATTGTCTACATAGATCGTGGATTATGCCTACAGGGGATACCACGTTAAAAAAAATGCGCGAAGTACTCTACCGCCGTGTTGGTGTGGAAAGGAGTGCATATTAGTGAGAATTCCAAGTTTGCAGTTTTCAAAATTGCCATAACATGCGAACGATCGTTTGTAGCAGAAAAAGTGTTAGAACCTTTTTTGTCGAAAATTGCATGCTCTATAATATTAATGCTAACCTTTTTCACAATTAAACTAGCCGTTTAAGAGATATTCACGAAAAACTCATTTTCATGACCTTTGACCTTGAATAAAATTTTTAGTACATGTCGGATCGATGGGGACTTTTCACATTTTATTTAAAATGACTATTCAAAGGTCTGTGTAAATTTTCAGCTCTGTCGGAGTTTTGTCTAGGTTTGGATTTTTTTGTGTTTATTTTGACTGGACTATTAACATTGAAAATAAAATGATTTGTTTTTATTATTTATATTTATATATTTGATTATTATTATTTTAAATTATTATAAATATTTTTATTATTATTTTTTATTTAGCTACAAAAGGTGGAAGAGAACGCCTCCTCCACCTGGTCGTCCTCTACTAAAGCCTCGACCTCCTTGTCCTTCTCTTTCTCGGCTTTTTCGTTCTCCTTGGCCACGGAATCCACCATTACCTCCACCAAATTCACCTCGTCAGTGTTTTCCGACGTGCCCATCACGTCCCCGATTTCTCTTTCCTTTCCCTCGCGCCCTTTCTTTTCATGGCGCCGCCATTCTTGCCCCTAACTGAAATTATAATACTAATAAAAATAATTGTAATAAAAAGAAGGAATCAATGATGCTCTTATAACATCAATCATTCTATTCACAGCAGCTACAATTAAATAGGATTTAGAAATTTGTAAAGACTCAAACCACAAACATAACAAAAGACGTATCCGAATATAAAATAGCAATATTTTCTCATAAATACTATTTATATGTGCCTACAAAACTAAAAAAAGCGTGATATCATCAAAAGTAATTTTTACTATTAATAAAATTTTACTTACAATCCATCAAATGTTTGATCATTACATTAAATCCTGAAAAAGTCACTGTATTATGCGGTTTGCATGCCGGCGGCATAATTGCTTCTTATTTTTTCAAATCCGTTAATGGCAATCGCTACCGACACATAGTTCGTAATTTGAATCTCAACATCAATGCCAATCGTCTGAGGGACAAATGATTGTAACAAGATGGCGCAACATGACACACTGCTCGTGAAACCATTATTTTATTGGACCAAATCTTTGGTGAACGATTCATCCAAGGAATTCAGCTGTGAACTGACCGCCCAGATCAACTGATTTGACTCCTTTGGTCTCCTTGTTGTGTTCACGACACTTATCTATGCTTATAAACTAACATTGTATGGACGAATTGGAAGCCAAAATTTGACGCGTTATTGGTGAAATAAGGCCGGCCATGCTGGGAAAAATGGTATGAAGTTGGATCGACATCATTTACCAGAAATTATTTTTAAACACTAAATACTATGAAACTTGCAAGCTAATAAAGACAAAAATTTGAATATTTCAATAATTTATCTGTGTTTTATTTGTTTTAAAATTTCTATGCTTCTAAAACACTTTATTCATTCGATATATCAATTTATATGAGAGCTTTTGTCGATTGAAGCTTTGTTCCTAAAATGGCAACTTTTTTCGAACGTGCGATGGAAAAGCATTCAAAAGTATATTTATCATCTTCAGTGGCAAACTTATTAGAAAATCTATCTCTTTCTGCCTTGTGGAGCGAACTCAGCGCTACTGTTTGCAATTTTTGCTCCTGACTTTGGTATCGTCTGGACCTTGGAGTCGAAATTTAATCACACGCTTCCAAATGTTCAAGGCTTTGTAAAAGTATTCTTCCTTGTAACTTGTAATGTTTGTGTATAACGTATAATAAAGTATTTTAATTTTCTTAATCTACTCAATTAGCACAGAGTGATCCACATCGAAACCTTTTTCAATAATATGCACACATCGTTCATTAATCACATTCGTAAAATACTATTTTGATTACAATTGCATATGCATACACGACTATACCACCTTGATCAAAAAGTTCCCGGAATTACCACCGTGTGGCGCTCCCAGAGACTTGATTTGTCGAATTTTTTTTTGTTGGTGCATCTGTCGTTGACATTCTGTCAAAATTTTAGCTTGATAGCTTGGCATTTGTAAAAGTTGCGCTGTATTGAGTAAATGTGCTTTTGTGCGTGTTGGCGAATTTTTTCAACGTTACAAATGGAATTGATTTTGCAACAACGAGTTTGTATTAAATTTTGTGTTAAAAACGGTTTCAATGGTGCTACGACATTGGAAAGTGTTTCGGTAACGATTCTCTGAAGAAAACAGTCGTTTATCAGTTACACGAACGTTTCAGAAGTGACCGTGAGTCGGTCAACGATGATGAACGCAGTAGCAGGCCATCGACATCGAAAACCGACGAAAACATCAACAAAATCAAAGAATGGATGACCGTAAACCAAAAATTGACGATTAGAGAGATGTCAGGGGAGTTGGAGATTGCTTATGAATCTGTTCAAGATATTTTGGGTAATCATTTGGGCCTCAAACGTGTCGCTGCAAAGCTGGTGCCAAAAGAACTGAATTTCATGCAAAAAAGGATCGCGTTGACGTCTCAAAAGACATGATTGCAATGGCCGAATCAGACTCAACATTCATCAAACGCATCATTACTGGTGACGAGACGTGGATTTATGAGTATGACACGCAATCCAGACAATCGAGTGAATGGCGTTCGAAGAATGAGGCGCGACCTAAAAAACCATGTCGTTTTCAGTCGAAAAAGAAGGCGATGCTCGCGTTTTTTATGGATTTCAGAGTTGTTGTGTATCATGAATTCCTTCCTGGATGCCAGACTGTCGACAAAGAGTATTATTTGGGCGTTATGAGACGTTTGCGTGAAGCTATTCGCAAAAAAAGACCGGATTTGTGGGCAAACAACACGTGGATCTTGCACCACGATAACGCGCCGTCGCACAATGCCATCATTATCCGTGAACATTTGGCTAAAAACTCAACGAATACCATCCATCAACCACCGAATTCATCTGATTTGGCCCCCTGTGACTTTTTCCTGTTCGGTCGCCACATGAAACCACTCCGCGGAATGCGCTACAGCACCCGAGACGAGGTCGTGGAAAAATCGCGGATGACTCTGTTGGCCATACCGGCAAACGAATATAAACAATGTTTCGAGGACTGGATCAAGCGTTGGCATAAGTGCATTGCAGTCGATACGGAGTATTTTGAAGGAGACAATATCGATTTTGATAAATAATATTGTATTTTTAATTTTCTGAATAAATTCCGGTAACTTTTTGATCAAGGTGGTATATCACTTTTGATTTTTATCAATCAATCTGCAAACACATTTTGTTGCGTTGTAGAAACCGCGGCCGAAAATTATGAACTCATCTTATTTGCGGTACGACCGCTTCTTTAGGTTGGTTGGATGCAGAAGAATTTTGTATTCCTTTAGCGAAAAGATACAATCTGAAGAAGATACGGTACTTGGTCAAAACCGAATAATCCAAGATTATATTGTTATATGGATTATATTATCATTGATTATCATCAAATATTAATACATTTTGTTTTGTTTTAAATGTAATATTCTGATGTTCCATGTCCTGATTTAGAAGTTACGGATTGTCGAGTTATGGTGTTATATGAAAACCGACTTTCAATGTATAATTTATTTCTATTCAAAGGTTGACCTGTATACTACGGTGTCAAATTGAAGATTTCATGTTTACATAATAACACTGTTCGATAAATTTTGAATTTTCTTTTGTAATATGAAAACTTATACCTGGCTCTATTAGGGATAATGTTGCTTCAGAAAGAAATATTTTTAAAAAAACTTGTCTACAAGGTTAATAGTAACTTCTTTAAATATATAAAATAAAATTTATATGCAATGATTTTTAAATAAAAGATATTTTACTGGAATTTTCTTCAATATTTCGCTATATGTCTATTTTAATGTCCAACAAGAGCTTATTACTATGCATAGACTTCTCTTGCTCTGATAATGCTTTTCCGTCGTTAAAATATCCTGGAGTATCCTTTTTAAATAACCAATGTTGACGGCTCCCAAATTTACTGGAAAAAAATATGGCTGAGAGTGTAAGAAATGGATTTTTGAGGAGATATTCCTAAAAGGCAGGATCAACCACAGTGTTTTCTGTTGATAATTTAAGTCAGAGATTTAAGGTGTTTTTGATACCGACAGTACTTCCCAATCAGCAATTGGTTTTTGTGCAGAAAGTATGTTCGGGCAAATGAGATTAATTTCAGTCTTCGTATTAGTTCCTCTTGTATCACTTAAAAACTCTCGTATAAGAGTGTGAAATTTTCCGCAAATGTAACGAAACCGGTAGAAGTCATTTTTACACTTCTTAGACATAAGTATCTTAACCAGCTCAGCAATCCTGTTTTACACAAATTTTTATATGCAACTACATATTTCGAGAACTACTTGTTGCCTATTTCAATATTAGTTTAGGACTTCAGTCTGCCAAACTGATCTATGATTTAAACGAATACACAGTCGGATAATACGCGACGTAGTTAGATGTTTGCAACACGTTTATCGAAAAGATTTTTGAAATTTTATGTATTTTTCAACTTTTACGAAAAAATTTTAAATCAACTTTTCTATTTCAATTCGACAATACACATTTGAAGTAAGAGCTTTGACGTGCACAAAACGCCGATTCTAGATTGCTAAGACAGGAGTTGCTTCGAAAATATCAGCGGATTTTGTATTTAAAGTAATAGTATTAAATCTGCCGGCGCGATATTTCAATGAAGTTTTGCGAACCCATATTCAAGTTCCTTTATTATTAGTCGTCCGAAAAAAGTGATTACGTACTCTTTTCATTCACTCTTCGAATTCTACATCCGATTGTTGATGTTTGATAACCACTGTAGTTTAGATATGGTGCGCACCCTGCAAACGTAGCTCATCACATACTTTTTAACCTAGTTAACCACAGTATATGCTGGTGAATGAAAAAATTTGGTAATCGGCTCTGCCATGTCACATCATGTAATGTATTTATAATAAATGCAGTGCTTAAAACTTATAAAGTTTTGTTCTCGGAATTAGCCGTTACTCTTTTGGGTGAACATCATAAATATCTACTACTTATGTACCCAGTTTTAGCCCGATCGTGCCGTCTCCATGTTAGATTTTAAATGCGTAACTTTGTAAGCTATTCGATCGACGGCTTAGTCAATATTATAATAGAAACCGTTGGTGCAGGTGTTTTTTAAATTTATCGTAGTTTATAATTAACTTCGAATATTTCCATGCCAAACAACGCGCATCTTTAAGCATATTCAACATTGCGAGAAATTAAATAATTATGGAACTCATTAGTTACATGCATTATTATAATGTTAACTAAATTTAACTTGGAAGTTCTTATGTTTTCTTACTTTAATCGACGTTAATAATTTTACCCTCGTTGAAAAATTTGAACAATTCCAGCTGTCTTCGCCGCAATTTCTAATCAAGTAAACAATTCAAATCATAAGCTTTACGTACTGAATATATGTGTCATTACTATGACTAACGTTAGTTGGACAAGAAACGCACTATCAGTAATCGTAATGATAAGATATGACCATGCATTGTGTAAAATATTGTATCAAATTGTACATGTTTTCAGTTAAATGTCATTATTTGATATCTCCTGTACCCAATAAAGTTTTAATTTTTGAAGGGAACTGTAATTTGTAAATGCTAATCCCGTGTTAAAAACTACCTAAAGGAAGTAACCGTATTAAATAAACCAACGAGAATACGTTCATAAATATTGCATAGAAATTAATGGTAAGCTTTTAATATTTGAACAGTAAATTGCTTTATCTTAGCTTCTCCAAATCGACGAATCTTTGGAAATTCAAGAATTTGTGTTTTTTTTTCAAGTTTGTTTGGGTGTGGTCTAAAGTAGTCATTCAATTTTTTAATGTAGTTTAGAACATTGCGTATAGTTTAGAAGTGAAATTTTTTGTATGTGTAATAAATGTAGATAAGTAAAACAGTGTTTCGTATTAATATCCCTTAAATAGAAATAGGAAGTACCTACCAGGAAATTGCTTTAATAACACTTGGTTTTTCACAACATGCACCATACTGAAGATTTGTGTTTTGTTCATTATTAGGAGTTAGTTTTGAAAGTCAGATAGAGAATTGGTGCAGATAAAGCTAACTCAATAGTATCAAAAATATTTGTTTCGTAATATTTTGTTCAATGAAAGATACTCTTGCAATAGGATGCATTCATGAACGAATAGGATGCATTCGAAATACAATGAATATGAATAACATCGAACAAATACTGGGCTTTCGCTAAAATAAAAAAAGATGAAAGGTGAAGGTGGATTGTAACTCAATTGTACCTCACAGGTTATTACTCGACGAGTACCGTTAGGTAGCGCAGATCGGAAATAGTGAATTTAGATTGCTGGGGTTCCCGCGACATAAAGTTCATTACTACCAATTGTAGAGTGCGAAAACCCGTGTTTGCCGCACAAAATAAGGGCGCTCCCGGTGGTAGTTTAGGCAACTTGAGAGCCGACACTTGAAACAATAATGACCATACCTTACAACCGTGGTAAACAAACGGTTCCTGGGAACTGCGGCGAGTCAATCCACTTTGAAGGAACTTTACATTTAATAATTTAATTCAAAAACATTCATTTAAGAATTCGATGGATCAGTTTGTCGTGAAGTATTCATGTAATTATTTCATACATTCTTTTTTTCATGAGCCTACCTTACAATCGTGACCACCAATGTTTTGCGGGGAATAGCGACAAGGCACAAGTTTTTTAAGCAACTTTAGAGCTGACAATTTAATTTAAATATAAACAGCGAGGTGCTACCTTTGAAGTCAAAACGGAAAAATTCCCAGTAATATCCGTTGACCTAAAAAAAACAAGTAAAGAGGTGCAACTCTTAGGGTCCATTCGAAGTACTTCCCAGTATTATCTACATAGCTATTAAAAACAATAGTAAAAATAATAATACTTTAAATAAAAACAGCGAGACATTGTTCACATTATATTAATTATATTCTGCAATTATAAAAAAACTAATCTTTTTTGTTTGATAAGCACTTGGTAAAGCATTCAATCTGCTTAAGAATTGATTATTACAGTCAATTTTTTTGCATTCTTACAAAATTAAAAAACAACTGTACTAAATTTACTCAAAAAATACCAGATCTTACAAATGATACTACGCTCTGATCAATACCACAAACATATCATTAAGTGAAATAAGGCATTAATATTCGTATCAATTCCTTATACAGTATAACCATTAACGGTTCATTGTTTTTACTTGAATATTTTTTTGTTACGAAAAAGCTTCAAATTTATCATTAATGAAGACTCTCTGCGTCCTTTAATTTTGTAAAGCATTAATTGGCAGAATTTCAAATTAATTTTAAAAAAACTCAAATAAAAGCTATATTTTGAGTTTTTTTTTGAATTAAAAGAACCGCTGTGATAAATTGATTGAAAATATGTAAGAATCATTTTAATATTATGGGCTTCGATTAGCACTTTAACACGTTAATACAAAATTTTGTTCGTGAGATATGCGTGATAGAGGTACCTTAGAAAAAAAAATTACCGAACTGAAACTTGCCAAAATCTACCCAGCTCATGTCGTCACTAAAACGCTACGATAGACAACTCAACCAAGTCGATGCAACTTTGCCTTGGTGAGATATCGTTCTAGAAAGAAATAATTCGATCGTATGTACGTAAACACACAACCGCTAGCATATCTCCTCCTAAAAATACTTTTAAATTACTCCTTTGTCATTAAAACGTGAAGATATGTTAAAAAATTCAATTCAGATTTTCGGACCGATTTCAAAAACTTCCCTATATACTGAAAAGTTAATGATAAAAATAATAACACTTTAAATAATGATAATGAAACGTTGCATCTTTATTCATTACTAGCTGCCCGGACAGACTTCGTTCTGTCAAAAGTTATTGGTCTGTCGCAGTCCAATAAAAAAAATTAATTTTATTAATTAAAAATTAAAATTATTTTTTTAATTTTTTAAATTTTTTTTTAATTATTTTAAATTTTTCTTTCCGGATCTTACCATCCTTGTGCCTTAAGGAAAATATATTTAAAAAATAGCCGAATCGGTCGAGGCGTTCTCGAGTTTTGCGTTTAGCAACACATTTGGCGATTCATTTTTATTTATATAGATAAATAGATAAATATTTATTATTATTATTTTATATGATTATTTTTTGAAATTATGAAACACTATAATTTTTGGTTTGATAAGTATTCTTTAAGGTACTATTACCGTCATTTTTAAAAAAAATCATTTTTGCTTTTTTCAATTTCTTAGACATTCAAAAACAACTTCCCAAAATATTTCCACGAAATTCGAAAGTTATAACGGTGCAAGTTAAGTTTAAGTGAGCGCGCGCTTGGCTCGAAGCAGGCCGAAGCCGAAGGCGTATCTTCCGATTTGCATTATTTTCCGCATGAAAATTAGAAAGAAACCTACTAAACACATAGTGCATAGTACATAGTGTCTATATTCTCAGATATTCATGGATTCTATTATGTACCACAATTAATTATATAGTTGGATGCATAAATTTCCGGCCATTATGAAATTCTGATAAAACCGTTAGAAAACTTTAAACGCATTTTTCTCAAAACGACATTTTTTTAATATTACGGACAGTTAATCGCTGGATTGGCTGAACCGATTTTAATAAATATTGGTGCGATTTGTTTACTGATATATTCTGCAGGGTAATTCACCACAATTTTGCCAAAAATAAACAGATTTTTTAAAACTTTTTTTCAAACATTCGCCATTTTTTGATGATTTTACATTAAATGTGGTCCAACACTTCCTTTTCAAGAAACTTTTTGAATTTTCTGCTTCAGATTTGCCAATCTCGAGATTAACTGTCCGTAGTAGGACAGTATTTTTTCAAGACCTTTACTTTAGCGCCCTCTATAAATTAGAAAAATGAAATCAAAATGGGAAAAAATTGCTATGTATTCAATAACAATAAAATAATGTTTTAAAAAAATGAGAATAAAAAAGTGAGAATATTCAATAAAACTGCTGAGAAAGAAAATTCTTGAAAATTTGCGTTTTTTGGGCTTCCTTAAGGGGGGGGGGGGGGGGTAAGGTTTGTTTCATCTAAAAAATAGCTTTATTTCATGAATTTTCTTGGAAAAAATTATTACTGTAGGTTTATTTTACATAGTATTATCTAAAAGTACAACATGTGAAGAATATTTAAAAAAAATTGTCCAAAAATAGAAAGAAATAACGGATTTATTGCAGATCTCCGCAGGCGCCAAGAAAAAAAGTTTTTGTGTGGTGACCAGCCTACAGCAACACTGGATCATCTGAAACCCAAAAATCAAAATGCTTTCCCCAGTTTATTACTTTATCTCTCCAGTGACGTCGAGTTTTTTTTTAATTATTCAATTTTTTAATTTTTGGCACCATTTTTAAGCCAAAATAACGATTTTTGACGAAAAAAATCGACCTATTTGTTATTGTAAAATTGATAGGAATTTATTTTTTTAAAAAAACTCAACGTCACCAGAGAGATATATATATGTAAAATATGTGTACAAAATTTCAAAACGATCGGTTCAGTAGTTTTTTCTGTAGGCTGGTCACCGACTTTAAAAATTACATGTTGGGAAAATCGATTTAAAGTTTTGTACACTGAAAAATGAAAACATCTTGAGAAAAACTGGATTTTCTTATAAAATACGTACATGACATCATCGATGCCGGGTCCATGCCGTACATCACTATCATTCACGTTATCTAAGGCATCTTTTTGCTCCTGTCGATAAAAGTAATACAATAGAGACCGAAACAGTTACCGCTCGCCGCCGCTCAGCGCAGGTAGCTAAAAGGCGCGCAAACCTAAGAGGTACGGTTATTCAACCTACTGTAACTTCGTTGGTTTTACTCCGATTGACCTACAAATTTAAAACAATATTCTTCAGATGTTGTACTTTCAGGAAAAAAATGGAAGAAAAAAAAGTTGTCAAACCTTACCCCCCCCTTAACGGTAATAGTACCTTAAAGCATTTGACCTTCTAAAGAACTGATTTTTGCACGTGAAAATCAAATTGGAAAAAAATTAAGAATATAAATATTTATTTTTGATTTTTTTATTAAATGAAAAAAGACAATACTAAATTTATTTAAAAGTGTATCCAATTATGAAAATGATACTCCACTTTGCCCGAAACCACAAACATTATGTGTTTGAGAGTAAGTGAAACTAGGTAATATTCGTATCAATCCCTTATTCAGTGTAACTATTAATGGTTTACATTTTTGCAATCATGAGAAAGCTTGAAATTTTTAAAAACTGAAAACTATATGCAGCACCAAATTTTTTAAATCATTGATTTACAGAAGTGCAAAATAGATTTTAAAAAATTATTTGGAAATTAATTTCAATTTTTTAAACAAGTTTTTACAGTTTTTTCGACGAAATTAAAAAAACGGTTTTATTAGATTTATTAAGAATTTAATGGACCATTACAATTACGCTTTGATGCACACCTTAATGACTTTAATACAACTTTTTGTTAGTGAGATATAACCGAATCTAATCAGCATCGGTCATTGTTAAGATGCTTCGATTGACACCTTGAGCAAGTCCATATGACTTTGCCTTCGTCAGATACTTTAGAAAGAACTGATCGAAAACGTAGATACGTTAGTATAACGTAGGCACACATACTTATTTATTTCTAGAAATACTTTTGAATAGCGCCTAGGACCTTAAAACGTTATATGATACATTGAAAATTTCATCTTTAATTTTCGAGCCAAATAAAATTACTTACCCTATATGCCGGGAAGTTAACAAACATGCATGTAGTCGATGCATAATTTTTTCATGCATTTATTCGATACATTTGTTTTTCATGAAAACACTATGCAACTGAGACGTAACATTCTTTTTTAAGCAACTGTAGAGCCTACACTTTAATTTCATGTCAATCATTCATGTGCATTCATTTCTCATAAACTAAGAGCAACTAAGAGTTGCGGGCAACTTAAATCATTAATAAGGTTGTCTTATTATTCATAATCTACAGCCCCTGGACAAATTATTAGGCGCACCTGAATTTTTTGAAGCTATCAGATTATAATCTTTATTAACATTTAGCACTTTGGTTCTTTTATTAATTTTTCGATGAATATCAATTTTGCCACTTAATTAAATAAAAAAGAACAGCCATGAATAGAAAAATAACATGTATTTTGAAAAAAAAAAATATTATTTTTATAAATATGCACAAAAAGAAAAAAATCAATATTTTGTTAAGCCACCTTTGGCGGCAATCAAGGTCTCGATTCGATGGGGCATGCTATAAATGCAGGCCTGCACGGTTTCTTGCATGCGTGGATGATGGTTCCACACCTCAATAATCCTCTTCAATTAGCCGAGTTTTAGTCGTTATGTTTTCTTTGCTATCTTCCTCTTCATAAGCTCCCAAACATTTTCGATCGGGTTTATATCTGGTGAGTTTCCCGGCCAGCTTAATAGAGGGATATTAGTCTGCTCTAAGAAAGTTTCTACTGAACGGGCGGTATGGCAAGGAGCTCCATCTTGCATGAAAATGAAAGGCTCTCCTTGTGGGAACCAGTCCCTCATTTGAGGAATGAGCCGATTTTTTAGGACCTCCTTGTACTTGTCCTGTTTCATAATTCCGTTTACAACGTAGAGGCGGCCAGTGCCCTTACCGCTTATAACAGACCTAATCAAAACCGTTGTGGGGTGTTTTAGGGTTTGTCTCACACATTCTGTTCGAAATTTCTCGCCAGGACGTCGACGAACATATTAAGCTTTATTTGATAATAGCTCAAAAGTGCCTTCGTCACTCACACCTGTAATAGGTTTAGAAATGATCATTTAAGATACCCGCGTATAATTATTTAAGAAAAAACAAGCCGCGAAGTGCGACCCTTGAGGTCCACACGGTCAACTTCCCAGTAATATCTAGATAAACATTAAAAATAATCAACACAATAATAATTTTGAAAATAATACTACTTTAAATAATAATAATGAGAGGTATTCATAGCAGTAACAGGAATGAGTTAATATTAATCGTAACATCTACGCGAGCATCCATTGATTGCGTAAGGCTTTTGGTGGATGGGGGTAGATTGATTTGATCAATCAATCGGTGAGGACCTTTTCTACGTTATTTGTTATTTTCACATCGATGATTGAAGGACAAAAGAACGCTAGCAAAAATGAATGCAGTTTTTTTATTACGCCCACTGAAGAGATTTTGTCGCGTGATGGCCATTTTGAATAGTTGCGTTCAAAATTGCCATGACTTCAGCATAATCACTGAATTTATGTTTTTTCACGATTTTACATCAATGAGATACTTTATATTTTCTATTGGTCTTGAAAAATTTTGAATATGCAGTCAAAAATAAGTTCAATTGCATGTAAAAAGTAAAATGTATTACAAATGATGATGGAGGAAGTAATTGAAATCTTACGATTAATAAAGATTAAATCTACTAAAAACTACAGTTTTTTATTTGATGAAAGTTTTTTAAAGCATATGATCTTGCAAAGTATTGACTACAAAGTATTGACTTCAAAGTGTTGATTACCACAAATGCAAATTTGATTGAAATTTTGTTGGTTTTCAAAATTTAAGCAGTTTTTTTATTGAAACTTAAACACTGTAAAAACTATTAAAAATCTGCTCAAATTATGCAAATATTATAAAACTTGGATTGAATTTAAAACAATTTCCTTAGAATAAAGGATATAAAAAAATATGGTGTAAGTGCGACCCTTGAGGCCCACACGACTAACTTCCCAGTGCAGTGAATAAAAAGCTATAATTTGCTTTTATTATTAATTACTATCATTAATAATTACTATTGTTAATAGTTACTATTATTCTAAATTAATATAATTACTTTTATTATTTTTATCAATTTTTTATCTAACCATAAAAGCTTTGGTAGAGGAAGACGCCTCCACCACCTGGTCATCCTCTACCAAAGCCTCGGCAACCTTGTCCTCTTCGTCCTCGTCATCCTTCTTGTCGTCCACTTCGTCCTCAACCTCGTCCTCCATCTCGGCCTCGGAATCCACAACTATTATTGAGTATTTAATTATTGTTTAAAATTATCATTCGTTATTAAGAATGTTTGGCCGTTACTGAATAATTATAATTGACTTTATATATACAATATCAAATTATAACTTATATTATTTGATTGTTATTAGCAATATTAAATTATTTATAACAATTTCCAAATATCACCCAAACCTGATAATATAAGTTTGGGATTTTATAAATTAATCTTTATTTTTTTTGAAATAACATTTTTTTTCAAATTTGATCACAATTTTGCTAAAACGCGCAATAATAACAACATTACTATGAAGGTAGTTGGTATCTGCACGAATTAATAGTGCGTATCAACAGTTTAAAACTAAGCAATTTTTAGTCGTTTTTTTCCAGTTTTTTCATCCTAAATAAAAAACGGCCCAACCGATTTTGCTGAAAAGTCATTCAGTTTTAAGTTACGTGATTACGCGTCAAATGAAACCGGTCCCACGTCAATCCGGTCTTTGGTTCTTGAGATAATCGAGACGAAAAATTATTCCGAATGACCATACGCACATACGTACATACACACTCACAGACATCTCTCTAAAAACGATGGATTTGGATTCTAGAGACCGTAAAACGTGGAGATATGTCAAAATTTGGGATTCGCAAAATCGACCCCATTACAATAACTTTCCATAGGGAACTGGGAAGTTAATAATATCATTAGTATGAACCAAATCAAGTTGTGCAAATCAGGTTAAAAAAATATTTTTTATGAAAAAACTACTTTTTCGCATTTTCTTCTATTAAATTGAAAAAACGGCTGAAACGAATTTTTATAATGTTAAAAAAATCACAAATATGTTAATACACGTCGATTACACCTTAATGATGCAAATATTATATCTGGTTCGTGAGATATAGCGAATGACAGAAATGACCTTGAAGATCATGATGACTGTTAATGATTTTTTATTTTTTATTTAATGTTTCTTGTTATCATGAGAAAAAGTTTTGATGATGTTTTTCAAGCATTGCTTGAAATATATAAATTTTATAAAAATGGATGAGTGTGTTCCAAAAATCAGGTTAAAATTGATTGTTTATGAAAAAAACAAAATTTTTGCACCTTTTTCCTTAAATTAAAAAAAATGAATTTGATAGATTCACACAAATATTAATACGCGTCGATTGACATCTTAATAATGCAAATCGTTTGTTTGGTTCACGAGATATAACGCATGACAGAAATGATCTTCAAAGGGGCAAAACAACAAACCCCCCGACCGAAGTTTCCCAAAAACTAATCAGATCTTAAGATTGCAAGGACGCTTCGATTGACACCTTAACGAAGTCGATACGACTTTGTTTACGTGAGTTATGCTCGTAGAAAAAACTGTCCACGAACGTACGTACGTACACACACACAAACACACATCTCTCTTTCTAAAAACACTTTATATATACTCAAAACGTAAAGAAATGTTGAAAATTCCAATTTCGATTTTCGAGGCGATTACAAGAACTTCCCATATACTGGGAAGTTAAAAATACCGATTTCCATAACATTAAATCTTTGGCTTTGTGCTCTCTAGCCCATTTGAGACGCTTCGATTTCATAGCCTTCGTCAACTTTGGTTTTTTGGCTGGTCTGCAGGCCCTAAAATTCAAATCTCAGAGTTTTCGGCACAAAGTGCGTTCAGACACATGAACATTGGACTCTTCTAAGCATAAATTTATTTGCTTTGTGGTCATAAACCCGTTATTCAAGCGAATATTCTTGAGAAAACGTTCCGACCTTGGCGTAAATAACGGGTTTTTCTCACAGTGCCCCTTCTTTTTAGGGCTTAATTTTTGCCCTAAATTAATTTCTCTTTTTAATGCGCCTGACGCTATTTACTGAGACGCCAGTCTTTTTCGAAATTTCTCGGTTTGAGTAAATTTTCGTTGTTATAAGGGATTGAATCTCAGCCATCGTGGGCGGTGGTAGATCACTCTGCTTACCCATGTTTTATACTGTTTAATTTTTATTGAAATATTTAAAAATTATCCCAATTACACAAAAACAAACAAACGTCCGTTGAAAAACACTAAATTAACATTAAAATTTAATTTTCACTTGAATTCAAGCGTCTAAACTTTGCTTATCGAAATTTGACTGCAACGTGTCGCTCAGTCAGAGTCAGACAGTCAACACAGTTATGTTTTTCATTTGAGATAAGAATGTCATATATTGTCGAACTGCCGTTAATCCTACAATATATTGTGTGACTAATTCCAGATAAAATAAATGTACAGTTACCAACAGTCAGCACCATTATTATGCGCCCTAAATCGCAGTTTTTTTTAAACCCAAAGTGCGCCTAATAATTTGGCCAGGGACTGTATATGGAGCTTGAACGTTAATGGTTTATCTAAATGTGGCTCTAAATATTTAAAAGAATCCTTGTTAACCAAATTATTTATTCTGAATAGGGGATATTGAAGTAAGTTTAAGAGAAGAAAAGGTTTTTTTGTTTTATTGGAGTTTAATCTAATCTTGCATCCAGTAGAATAATTTAATAAATGAGTGAATCCAACCTCGAAAAGAAATTTCATGGAAAGTGGATCTGTCGCAAAAAAAATCAAAGCAATATCGTCCCGAATACGCCTGGAATGTAGCCATCTGAGATTGGAATGTCACTGATGTAAAGATTAAATAAAACCTGGCTGAGGACTGACCGTTGGAGAACATCTACAATAATTTCAAACTATTGGGAATTAGTGCCATTGATATTGGCGAAAAAATAACGATAATTTAACACAACTAGATTGAAAAACTATGCATTTTGGCCAAAACCTTTTCTACATCTAAAATGAAGATGCCGGTGAACTTTTTACAATTAAAGTTTTTATGCACAATGTTTGTGACTCTTAATATTTGAAGAGATGTAATCTGTCATTGTCTAAGACTAAATTGTGTATCTGATTTGTATTTTGTTTGTTCAATAAATGATATTTAATGACACGTTCAAGAATCTATCCAATCTGGCTAATAAAACTGATGAGTTCATAGATATCTAAATTTGTTTTTGGTTTATCGGGCTTCGAAATCCAGATAACTGATGCAATTGTCCGTAGGTTTAGATAATATGAGACACGCGTTTAAAATTTCGATTATTAAATAGTGATTTTTTGTGAGTATTTTTCGAAAGAATACATTTAACGGAATCTGAATTTGCTTGAACGGATAATTTTAAAGACTTTTTCAACTGATACAAAAGAGACATAGGTAGGAAAATATCTACTATAATATAAATAGAGGCTACTTTTTCAGTTGCGTCGTCAATAATTGTAGTGGAGAAAAGGGGCGTGCCGTAAGATGTTTCCAAACGCTTTGGTTTTATCGTCATTTGTTATGCAGACTTCGTTTCCTGTTATTATATGAGCAATAATATATTTACTTCACTCTAGTGCCCTCGTTATGTTCCAAAAAGCCGTGTTACTTGAGTTTTTGATTTCAGCTCGCATTTCGAAGGTTGACTATTGCTATTTTGATTTTAGCAAATAGATATTTTGTTTCTCCTTTCATTGACCAGAGTCTAGTGCATTGCCACTGTTTTTATCGCGAAACTAATTCATTTATGGCTTTGCGAGTACTATGTCAAGAGCAAATAGATTAGCTTTAGTTCGAAGTGGAATGTATATGGGTGAGAGGCTGAAATTACTATTATGGGGATTTTTTCATTTGGCACTCTACCTCGAAGCAACAAGTTTCAATTATGAATGTGTTTAGTGAATCACAAATATTATACCGAAATTCATCTTCACTGCAATCGAAACACCGCCTCTTCTGTTCTCGCTTCAGGCATCACGATAAATTTCATAATTTTTCTTTGCACTGAACCAAGTCTCAATCCATTTGTTTATAGAACAGATGATTCGGGTATTCCCAAAACGAACTTTTAATCCCCTAATGAGTACACATATTTTGAATTAAGCTCTGCCATTACTCGGAACTGCTATTTTTCGTTGACAACAATTATTGCCATCAATTCGCTAACATAGAACAAATTGCTGGTGGTAATATTTCTAGCTGCGACCGAATAGCTTACAGTTAATTTGGATTTATTCATTGGCTCAGGATCGTTTATGTGGTTAATATTCTGATTGAGTGGGGAAACGATGCGATTGTTAAGTCCTGAATTATTAATTGCATTTTGAACGAGTTCATTGAATCATTTAGTTCTAATTCGGAGTCGCGTTTAAAAACTCTCGTAGTTCAGACTACTTGGGCAATTTGTGAAGTTCGTAGGGTGGTCGCTACAACTGCTGGCTAATTTTCTTTCGCCACTCACTTCATCGCGAAGTGGATACTTCGCCGATTTGTGTTCTCCAACACATAAATGTCAGATGACATACTCATGCCATTTATAGCAACGCTCGAGGCCTGACCGCAAGGTTTTTACTGTGGGTTCAAAATCAGCGAGTTTTACACTGCCTCAACAAGTGAGGTCTGAGTTCATCATTCAATTCCGGGATAGCTACCTAATGAACTACTTTAAGTCGTGTGTGAAAGTTTCGTTCAGGTACAATAATTGGCGAAGATGCGTTTCATTTCAGAGATATCAACTCATTATTGCTTAATTGCAAAAGCAATCATGAACGAATACTTTAATTTTTAAAGATATACGTTCTGTCGCAGTTCTCCTGTTATTCGCCACTGATCAGTGAAGTTTACGCGCAGTACTAAAAAAAAAGTCAGCAAATAAAAAAGATCAACAACCACAGCAAAGTCCAAAACAGGCCTTATTTTAGAAATAGAAAAATTATTTACTGTTTGGATGGAAAGAGACATTCCAATCCTATGTCCTTTGTTCGAGTGGTATACAAGGAAAGCGCTTAGTACTTTCGAAAGTTTCGTTTAATATTTATAGAAAAATAAATTGCTCAAAAAAGAAAAGCTTAGATTAACACTAACTAGGAGAGGCTCAGGTTATGGAATCTCAGATTTGGACAAAATTTGGCACATAAGTAGAAGACGTCGAGCATATTCGATCCTTGAAATATTAGAGCGCAACACTCCTCAGTTTTTGAGAAAAACGTCCTTAAAGTT
Organism: Oxycera nigricornis; assembly: GCA_963942545.1. Taxonomy (NCBI): domain Eukaryota; kingdom Metazoa; phylum Arthropoda; class Insecta; order Diptera; family Stratiomyidae; genus Oxycera; species Oxycera nigricornis. The sequence goes on along the minus strand of OZ012661.1, from coordinate 61,313,351 downwards.
TTTAGCGTCGCTAATGGATTATTAAGTTTTTTCATCTGACAGAAGCGGTGCAGTGTAGGTAGCAGAACTACCAGCTCGCGATCATGGGGTCGTGTGTTCGATTCCCGTTGGGGTATTTTTTTTTTTGAATAATTGTCGTCGTGTGTTCGATCACCGGTGGGTACTGTTCTTTTCAATATTCGTGGATGTAATTAGTTTAAGGTAAATCAGCAATGTTCAACTGCAAAAACATTTATTTTGAGAAATCAGCAAATTGTTCGATCATTTATATATGCAAATTATACAAGGAACTCATTGTTGAACGAATAGAGTCTTAAAAACTGTTGTAATCGAAGCAAAATCATAGCTAATGGTAAGATCATTCTTTGTTTCTCGAATCAGCCATGCTTCCTCTTTGTGCCTCAAGCCAAGTCGGCAAAAAGCAATAAACCAGGGTGGCGCCCAACGTGGCCATGAATGCTATGGTGTTGAATGATTGACCACCATAACATTTATGACTCGATACAATAGGCGTCACCCTGTTTTATTGCTTTTTGCCGACTTGGCTTTGAAACACGACGAGGAAGCAGGGTTGATTCGAGGAACAAAAAATGATCTTACCATTAGCTATGATTTTGCTTCGATTACAACAGTTTTTAAGACTATCCGTTCAACAATGAGTTTCTTGTATAATTTGCATATATAAATGATCGAACAATTTGCTGATTTCTCAAAATAAATGTTTTTGCAGTTGAGCATTGCTGATTTACCTTAAACTAATTACATCCACGAATATTGAAAAGAACAGTACCCACCGGTGATCGAACACACGACGACGACAATTATTCAAAAAAAAAATACCCCAACGGGAATCGAACACACGACCCCATGAACGCGAGCTGGTAGTTCTGCTACCTACACTGCACCGCTTCTGTCAGATGTAAAAACTTAATAATCCATTAGCGACGCTAAAAACTTTAAGGACGTTTTTCTCAAAAACGGAGGAGTGTTGCGCTCTAATATTTTAAGGATCGAATATTCTCGACGTCTTCTACTTATGTGCCAAATTTTGTTCAAATCTGAGATTCCATAGCCTGAGCCTTTCCTAGTAAGTAAACAATTGAACAAATATAAATATATTATAATCAATAAAATAAAAAAGTTACACAAAATTTCAAAAAATGTCTTTGAAATTTGTTCTTGAATTTATCTCCTATTTGATTTTCGATTAAACCATAAAGCTGGGGTAACTACTTGTCTATTTGTTGATTAGTTTTTGAAAGGCCAAATTCCAGAAGCTGAAAATCATTGTTGGCAAAAGAACATACAATTCAAAATCCTAGTTTTAATAAACAACTGTCCTAGTCATCATTTGAACACTTGACACATGTATCAGGGAGTTATAATATCTTCACAGCATATTATCGATGTAAAAGCTTTTCAGTTGCAAATCATGGGAACATGTGAAATCTCGAATGGCTAGAAATGTAAAAACATTTCTAAACTTTTTCGAATATCAATAATCAAAAACAACAAACCTTTAGCTTTGGAGAAAATTCAAGGAGCCATGTCACTGTTCGATGAACGTTACCCTTTTTAAAATAGATCAGGCAATTCTGTATATTATGTATATCCGTTTATAAAACTTATAAATATTGAGATTGCACCAATCATTAATTATCATTATATTCTGTATAGAGTTGATATTGAAGTTTAGTGGGCTTGTAAAACGTAATTTGTCCAACTTAAAACATTGTTATGCCTTAAATCTAACCGAATTTTTTTTAAACGACAAAAAATGCTCGTTATCATCGTTTTCTTCATCATCTGGTTGCTCAGACACTTGATTATCTGCTTGCTCGACCACTGATTTATCTCGAATCACATATATATCCGATTTCTCATTGAACTTAATATTGCAGCTCATAAACACCCTATTGCTTTCTGGATCATACAAACGAAAGTTTTTTGTTGTGGGGGCTCAAATCTAACCAGGTGAGCTTTCTTTACTCTTGGATCCCACTTCTTTCGACCGGTATCAGACGCCAATTGACTCACACGAGAGATATACACTGCCACCTCTTCATCATCACGCATTTTTGCTGTAAAATACTCCTCATATAAAATCATTGCATGAATTTCGGAATTCTTTTCATAAACGCTGTAAAGTTGATCCATCGTTGCTTTTGCTGATTTATAATTTAAAACAAGATTTGCGTTGGCAGCATCAATGAATTGAATGATTGAATTCATGGCCTTTCCTTCATTTCGTTCAAAAATGCTCTTTTCATCTTTTGCTGTATCCGCGGGCTTCTTATCCTCAATATTATCGGTTAAACCACGAGATCTCATATACGCAGTGATTTGAAATTTCCACAATTTATAAGGCGACGCATTTTTCAAAATGTGACCGGAAAATTGTTATCTTCCTTGTCACCCATGATGAAATACTTTCAGTAAAAAAAATTATTTAAACACAGACGAAAATTAGTCGCTGCTAATTTAATCTATTCTCGGAATTCGATGACGACGATCGACCGTTGTGTATGCGCTGTTAACTGTAAACACCATGCGGCAATGCTTGCACACTGTTGCGAAATTCACTTGTTTCATACGACGATGAAGTCAATAGTTTGGTTTTTTATTATTTCAACTATGAATATTTACGGGATTTTTCCGACTTTTATTCACTTTAACACACTTTGTTTAGTACTTTGCTTTACGCTATGACAAGACGACTTTTTGCAACAAACAACTAAAACACTTTACACAATATCGACGTTGTGACTAAATGTTTTTTTCTTCAATGTTCAATCATTTAAGCTCACTGGGCCCATAACCTATTGGATTTTTAATATGTACGCAGTAAAATAATGTAGATAAATTGAAAAGACAAAACGATTTATTACTAGAAATTGCTCTCTTCATGGAGCGGTTTTATTTATATGTTGTTTGCTTGAATGTTATAACTGGACCGACTGTTTGACACTTCAACATGACAGAACGAACCTGCAATGGCCAAAGTGTTGCCATTTTTGTTTTTAACAATGCATACTTCAATAATAATAACCTGGCAATAACTTAAAACTGACCAAGACGCCTTTATTTTTTTCTTTATTTGATACCTTTTAGTGTATGAAAATTTCGAACGGTGTGTTTCAATATTTTTGCACTTTGAAAAAAAAAAGTGGGTCTATGACTGGTTCTACTCTGCATATATCTTTACATTTAGTTTGCACGTTTACGTACGAACATAAGTCTCTCGGTCTGAACCTACTTTCTCACAATCACTTCCAATCCTGGATTCTGCTTTTGCTTCCGTAAGCTTGCTAAACTTCTTTCCATTAAATTTCGAATACACTGTGAGATCAAGTGAATCCGATCACAGGACTATCGAATTTCAAATCGCATCTTCATTCAAAATTAGCCAATGTTTGATCGAACCAATATTCATGAACTGGAAAACATTTTCTAAGTCTCGTGACGACAGCTTTCAAAATTTGGATCCTGGTCCCACTAGAAATCTTTAAAACTGTCATATAGGCAAAATAGTATCAAGTATCAAAGGTAATTAGCTAGGTCATTGAGAATTTGAAAATTCCCGCTCCTATAATACAGTATAGGTATGAAAACTTACCCCCGTTCATTGAATCACTATTCCAAGAAAGAAAGAAACTTCTCAAAAGACAATAAAATTGACGGAATCTCAATAAAATATACCCTGAATATAAATTAGTACTAAAGCAGGTCATTATAACTAGATCGTTATTAAATTCCAAAATCGGCTTTCAAAAATCACCCCAGGCCCTCACATTTTCCAGAGATCTGCAAAATCTTTGCAAAAAAGAATTTCTCATTGAAATAAATTTCTAAAGATGACACTGAGATTCGAGGCAATGAAAGGAAGGCAATAGCTTCGCAAATTAATTTGAAGCCATGTCGCGATAAATGATTCAAAAATTGTTGGCAATATTGTGTCTATTGTCTTCTTTCGAATATTTCTGCATTGTTCAATTGTGTGGCCCGCCTGGAAATTTTTTACTCCTATGGAAACTTTTGTTCCTCATGTATATGTTCAAAAATGCTAAATTAATGAAAATTTTCATGTCCCATTGTTACAATGCGCAGGGTCGACTACGAACTCCAGTTCTAAATTTTATATCCACTAACGTTAAATGTTATTGAAAGAATCGATTTCGTTACGGAACTATCAGTAACGTTCATTAAATAAATTAAATGCAGCTATGCAATAAAGAAAGAACCCACACATTTTCGCTCTAAGTAATGTAAGAGAGTGAAATGATCACGCCGAGCGCGGGGCTTTCTATGAGTAACTGAAACGCTATTCTGTTGCGACCTGAAAGAATTGAGATTGAATGGATTCTTCCTCTTCGTGAACAGCGAATTGGGAGTTCTCAAAACCAACAAATCAATTTGCTGAGCAAGCATCTAAAAATCAATACTTACATGCTCGGGTTCGTCTTCGGTTCGTTATTCACTGCAAGAAGTTATTTTTTCAAGCAAATTTTTGAATGTGATAGGTTAGTTTTAAACTTAAAGGCGTGTTTACTAAGTTTTAAGTGTGTGGTGCTGATAATTGAATAAAGAGTCATCTAAAGACATCATAATTTTTTCCCAAAGAAGTTTTGAATTTTTTTAAAATGAGTATAATTTTACTATTGCAAGTAAAATGAAAAATTAGTAGGAATTTAACATTTATTTGCATTTCCTTTACCTTTCAGGATAAATTCAAAGAAAAGAAAAGTTATCGATGAAACCAGAAAACTAAATAATCATTGGGAAAAGGTTATTTGTTTACACCTCAAGTCAAAATTGATGTGTTCGATTTGTAGGGAGATACGAAATGTATTGAATGTGTAAATTTCAGTAAAGAAGTAAAAAAGAGATTCAAGTTAACTACACTTGAATCGCATCTGCAAGCTCAGTAACCGATGCTTACTTCGCAATTATAAAAACCACCTACTATTGTCAACGCAAAATATTCTATGGTCACGTTGATGAAAATGTAACCATTTTCGGATGGTGAACTAAATTGTTTGGAAGCAGTTATAAAATATGTTCTTCTCAATAAAAGCAGCTTAGTTTCAAGTATCAGCCTCTTACGCCAATCTGCCGTCATTAATGACATTTTAGCTGAAATAGTAAGTTTGCGAGATAAACTTAACCAATTCAAAATTCATATTGTTTGGTATTTGATGAAAGTGAAGAATTCACAGATCCATTTTAACTTGTGATGATATCCGTGGTGTGAATGATTCATTGCAAGGGATAAAAAAATTGTTAAATCGTTAACATGTAAAAGACACAACTAGAGGCGAAGATGTTTTCTAGGTGATTGAAAAATGCTAAGCCGAAAATAGCTTAAATTTTGAAGCTCTTTTCGGCTTAACCAAAGTTTTAAAACCTTTTTTGGTAGGTAAAAATAAGCGAGCTGTAAAATTTCTTAAGGATAAGCTACATTGCAGAGACATTAAAACCAGTGCACTGCTTGATATATTAACAAAATTTATGCACTCGAGTATTATCCATGAATCACGTAGTAAGAATTCTGAAGCGAATTATCTTCGACCGACCAACCAACCAACGTCAATCCAAAAAGAGCCAACTGTTAAACAATTACGGCCCTGGTATCTACTTCTAAATTAATGAATAGCTAGACGATTTAAAAAAAGGTATTTGCGGTCGCACATTGTTGATTTACCATAAAACGAATAACTTCAAAGGTTTCTTTCAATATAATCTATGGCGAACGAATATTGAAAACACAACCATATAATTGCGAGCCAGGTGCGCTGCTCCCTACACTGCACTGCTTCTACTTACAAGAAGAAGGCACGGCATAGTCCTCGCAGATCTGGTTGAAATTTGGCATATAAGTAGAAGACGCCAAGCATATTCGATCCCTAAAATATTAGACCACAACACCCCATCCATAAGTGACGTTAAAACATTTAGAGGCGCTTTTCTCAAAAAACGGGGCGTACTACTTATATGGCTAATTTCATCCTGATCTGAGAGTAAGAGGTCGTGCCTTCTCTTAGTTTTGGATAAAACCCGGATAACTCCATTAAAACAAAATGTACTCTCATTAAGAATGCAGCAATGCAAGATGATTGCCAAGGCAAATTCAATGAAATGAAGATGCAATCGAAACGCATTTTCTGTGTCAAAACATGGTATTTGAGTGTGTTCGTCAAAAAAAAAAATATTTCAAAATTTTACCTATTATCTACAACTTTATAGCAAAAAAATCTTACTAATTATAAACGAAACAAGCATTCTTTAACATAACATTTATTAATTATCGATTGCTACACGAAATTAAAAACTAGAAGTATTTGCTTATTCTGAAAAGTATTTCATTGTTGAAATATCTTTTTGAGCAGTCATTCCTCATTTAATAACTTGTTTTGTAAGGATATTTTATACTTGATATATTAATCGCTAAACTTTCTATCAAATTATTATATAAATTTTAAAGATTTATTATTTCTGACCATTTTTTAGAAAAACCTGAAAAAATTGCTTGACACAATTTTTGATAAACTATTGAAAAATAGCATATGTTATGATTGCAAAATATTCAGAAAATGTCCAACTATAAAGGTATAGCATTTCAATAACCAACTAATAGAAAAATTACCAATACCAATTACCAAATGTATAAACGAACTGTTTACATAAGTAGTTTTTTCCTTAATTTTGCTAATCAAATTTTAATATTTATGATGTAGTTTAGTCAGAAATACATATACATATTGTGCTTGTATACTTGAATGTTATAACTGGACCGACTGTTTGACACTTCAACATGACAGAACGAACCTGCACTGGCCAAAGTGTTGCCATTTTTGTTTTTAACAATGCATACTTCAATAATAATAACCTGGCTATAACTTAAAACTGACCAAGACGCCTTTATTTTTTTCTTTATTTGATACCTTTTAGTGTATGAAAATTTCGAACGGTGTGTTTCAATATTTTTGCACTTTGAAAAAAAAAAGTGGGTCTATGACTGGTTCCACTCTGCATATATGTTTACATTTAGTTTGCACGTTTACGTACGAATAGTAGTCTCTCGGTCTGAACCTACTTTCTCACAATCACTTCCAATCGTGGATTCTGCTTTTGCTTCCGTAAGCTTGCTAAACTGCTTTCCATTAAATTTCGAATACACTGTGAGATCAAGTGAATCCGATCACAGGACTATCGAATTTCAAATCGCATCTTCATTCAAAATTAGCCAATGTTTGATCGAACCAATATTCATGAACTGGAAAACATTTTCTAAGTCTCGTGACGACAGCTTTCAAAATTTGGATCCTGGTCCCACTAGAAATCTTTAAAACTGTCATATAGGCAAAATAGTATCAAGTATCAAAGGTAATTAGCTAGGTCATTGAGAATTTGAAAATTCCCGCTCCTATAATACAGTATAGGTATGAAAACTTACCCCCGTTCATTGAATCACTATTCCAAGAAAGAAAGAAACTTCTCAAAAGACAATAAAATTGACGGAATCTCTATAAAATATACCCTGAATATAAATTAGTACTAAAGCAGGTCATTATAACTAGATCGTTATTAAATTCCAAAATCGGCTTTCAAAAATCACCCCAGGCCCTCACATTTTCCAGAGATCTGCAAAATCTTTGCAAAAAAGAATTTCTCATTGAAATAAATTTCTAAAGATGACACTGAGATTCGAGGCAATGAAAGGAAGGCAATAGCTTCGCAAATTAATTTGAAGCCATGTCGCGATAAATGATTCAAAAATTGTTGGCAATATTGTGTCTATTGTCTTCTTTCGAATATTTCTGCATTGTTCAATTGTGTGGCCCGCCTGGAAATTTTTTACTCCTATGGAAACTTTTGTTCCTCATGTATATGTTCAAAAATGCTAAATTAATGAAAATTTTCATGTCCCATTGTTACAATGCGCAGGGTCGACTACGAACTCCAGTTCTAAATTTTATATCCACTAACGTTAAATGTTATTGAAAGAATCGATTTCGTTACGGAACTATCAGTAACGTTCATTAAATAAATTAAATGCAGCTATGCAATAAAGAAAGAACCCACACATTTTCGCTCACGCCGAGCGCGGGGCTTTCTATGAGTAACTGAAACGCTATTCTGTTGCGACCTGAAAGAATTGAGATTGAATGGATTCTTCCTCTTCGTGAACAGCGAATTGGGAGTTCTCAAAACCAACAAATCAATTTGCTGAGCAAGCATCTAAAAATCAATACTTACATGCTCGGGTTCGTCTTCGGTTCGTTATTCACTGCAAGAAGTTATTTTTTCAAGCAAATTTTTGAATGTGCTAGGTTAGTTTTAAACTTAAAGGCGTGTTTACTAAGTTTTAAGTGTGTGGTGCTGATAATTGAATAAAGAGTCATCTAAAGACATCATAATTTTTTCCCAAAGAAGTTTTGAATTTTTTTAAAATGAGTATAATTTTACTATTGCAAGTAAAATGAAAAATTAGTAGGAATTTAACATTTATTTGCATTTCCTTTACCTTTCAGGATAAATTCAAAGAAAAGAAAAGTTATCGATGAAACCAGAAAACTAAATAATCATTGGGAAAAGGTTATTTGTTTACACCTCAAGTCAAAATTGATGTGTTCGATTTGTAGGGAGATACGAAATGTATTGAATGTGTAAATTTCAGTAAAGAAGTAAAAAAGAGATTCAAGTTAACTACACTTGAATCGCATCTGCAAGCTCAGTAACCGATGCTTACTTCGCAATTATAAAAACCACCTACTATTGTCAACGCAAAATATTCTATGGTCACGTTGATGAAAATGTAACCATTTTCGGATGGTGAACTAAATTGTTTGGAAGCAGTTATAAAATATGTTCTTCTCAATAAAAGCAGCTTAGTTTCAAGTATCAGCCTCTTACGCCAATCTGCCGTCATTAATGACATTTTAGCTGAAATAGTAAGTTTGCGAGATAAACTTAACCAATTCAAAATTCATATTGTTTGGTATTTGATGAAAGTGAAGAATTCACAGATCCATTTTAACTTGTGATGATATCCGTGGTGTGAATGATTCATTGCAAGGGATAAAAAAATTGTTAAATCGTTAACATGTAAAAGACACAACTAGAGGCGAAGATGTTTTCTAGGTGATTGAAAAATGCTAAGCCGAAAATAGCTTAAATTTTGAAGCTCTTTTCGGCTTAACCAAAGTTTTAAAACCTTTTTTGGTAGGTAAAAATAAGCGAGCTGTAAAATTTCTTAAGGATAAGCTACATTGCAGAGACATTAAAACCAGTGCACTGCTTGATATATTAACAAAATTTATGCACTCGAGTATTATCCATGAATCACGTAGTAAGAATTCTGAAGCGAATTATCTTCGACCGACCAACCAACCAACGTCAATCCAAAAAGAGCCAACTGTTAAACAATTACGGCCCTGGTATCTACTTCTAAATTAATGAATAGCTAGACGATTTAAAAAAAGGTATTTGCGGTCGCACATTGTTGATTTACCATAAAACGAATAACTTCAAAGGTTTCTTTCAATATAATCTATGGCGAACGAATATTGAAAACACAACCATATAATTGCGAGCCAGGTGCGCTGCTCCCTACACTGCACTGCTTCTACTTACAAGAAGAAGGCACGGCATAGTCCTCGCAGATCTGGTTGAAATTTGGCATATAAGTAGAAGACGCCAAGCATATTCGATCCCTAAAATATTAGACCACAACACCCCATCCATAAGTGACGTTAAAACATTTAGAGGCGCTTTTCTCAAAAAACGGGGCGTACTACTTATATGGCTAATTTCATCCTGATCTGAGAGTAAGAGGTCGTGCCTTCTCTTAGTTTTGGATAAAACCCGGATAACTCCATTAAAACAAAATGTACTCTCATTAAGAATGCAGCAATGCAAGATGATTGCCAAGGCAAATTCAATGAAATGAAGATGCAATCGAAACGCATTTTCTGTGTCAAAACATGGTATTTGAGTGTGTTCGTCAAAAAAAAAAATATTTCAAAATTTTACCTATTATCTACAACTTTATAGCAAAAAAATCTTACTAATTATAAACGAAACAAGCATTCTTTAACATAACATTTATTAATTATCGATTGCTACACGAAATTAAAAACTAGAAGTATTTGCTTATTCTGAAAAGTATTTCATTGTTGAAATATCTTTTTGAGCAGTCATTCCTCATTTAATAACTTGTTTTGTAAGGATATTTTATACTTGATATATTAATCGCTAAACTTTCTATCAAATTATTATATAAATTTTAAAGATTTATTATTTCTGACCATTTTTTAGAAAAACCTGAAAAAATTGCTTGACACAATTTTTGATAAACTATTGAAAAATAGCATATGTTATGATTGCAAAATATTCAGAAAATGTCCAACTATAAAGGTATAGCATTTCAATAACCAACTAATAGAAAAATTACCAATACCAATTACCAAATGTATAAACGAACTGTTTACATAAGTAGTTTTTTCCTTAATTTTGCTAATCAAATTTTAATATTTATGATGTAGTTTAGTCAGAAATACATATACATATTGTGCTTGTATACTTGAATGTTATAACTGGACCGACTGTTTGACACTTCAACATGACAGAACGAACCTGCACTGGCCAAAGTGTTGCCATTTTTGTTTTTAACAATGCATACTTCAATAATAATAACCTGGCTATAACTTAAAACTGACCAAGACGCCTTTATTTTTTTCTTTATTTGATACCTTTTAGTGTATGAAAATTTCGAACGGTGTGTTTCAATATTTTTGCACTTTGAAAAAAAAAAAGTGGGTCTATGACTGGTTCCACTCTGCATATATGTTTACATTTAGTTTGCACGTTTACGTACGAATAGTAGTCTCTCGGTCTGAACCTACTTTCTCACAATCACTTCCAATCGTGGATTCTGCTTTTGCTTCCGTAAGCTTGCTAAACTGCTTTCCATTAAATTTCGAATACACTGTGAGATCAATTGAATCCGATCACAGGACTATCGAATTTCAAATCGCATCTTCATTCAAAATTAGCCAATGTTTGATCGAACCGATAATCATGAACTGGAAAACATTTTCTAAGTCTCGTGACGACAGCTTTCAAAATTTGTATCCTGGTCCCACTAGGTAGATACCGATTTCAACATAAACATTTGATTTGATTAGAAAACGAACTACTTGCATATTTATATTTTTTATCGAACTCATTCAAAAACCACTACAAGGAAGAAATTTACAAAATTTTGAAATAGAGCGATTTGTCATTTTACATAAACCAAAAAATAAACAATGTCTTGATGCAACCATTGTTAAAAATCAAAAATAAACGGATTTTTTTAGGCAACATGTGTTTAAATTCAATGACAGCAAGAAAGAAATTTATAAAATTTTGAAATAGAGCGATATGTCACTTTACATAAACCAAAAAATGAATAATTTCTTGATGCAACCATTGTTAGAAATTAGAGATAATCGGAATTTTTTAGGCAATATGCGTTTAAATTCAATGACAATGAGTTTATTCACGGAAAAGATCCGAAATTGGTAAAGTTTGACAGGAAAAAGTCTTAAATGTGTAATCTATTAAAAAAGTATTTTGCCTAACATTGACATTAATTTAATGAAGAATTTGTTGGTGTTAAAATGATTATAATATTTTTCATTATATTTCAGATATAATCAATAAAATAATACAATCACTCATAAAAGCTCTTGCAGACCTTAAGCCCCTACTGACGAAACATGTTGAAATTCATTCGAGGCAAAGGTCACCACCAATCTGCAGATCGACAAAAATTGCAAAATGAACTATTTGCATACACAAAGGTAACGCACTTTTTAATTTAGATTTGAAGTGGTTTCGAATATTCAGGTATGAATTTTCTCCTTAGAACTAGGGTTTTTATAACAGATTTACTGTTTTTCAATTATCAGCTCAGTGCATGTCAATCCGCCTGGTAGTCAGTCAATCTAAAAACTAAATGAATTCAATCTCAAAAATTCAACAAGAACAAAATATTAGGTGGTTTGGGTTCTAAAAATATCTCTTTATTGAAAAATGAATCATATCCGTTACTACGCCGCGTGATATGTCATTTGGCTCGATTTTATTGCTGAAAATTAAAGGTATTAGAGGAAATGTATTTGTAATTTGCAATCGCAAAAACATTGAGACCAGAGCTCGCTTAAAAATTCGGAAGATATACTTAGAAATGATATTCATTTATTTGATAACATTTTGAACTTTTTATATTAGCAGTTTAATAAACTAGTAAAAAAGTAATTCGTTTCTTATTCGCTAAAAAAATACAAATATTGAATATTTTCTAATCAGATAAGAAAAAAACTTTAATGGTTTTTGCAACTGAAGACAGACTTAATGTTTTAAATGTCTGATTTATGCAAAAAATGTAGCGCTGGAAATTGTCCCTTCTCGCCTCATTACGGTGCGCTTGTTATCCATTAAATTTATTAATTTTTGATAGCATGCATTATATTTTGAATATAATTTTGCTAGCTAGCTCATAAATATTCAAATATTCCAGACAATTCAGCATGGTTTTCCACATAAACCTTCAGCCATGGTATATGATCCAAAAACGAAATTATTAGCGATCGGAACACAAACTGGATCTTTAAAGGTAGCTCAGATCATAACATGTTCGGTCTTATATTGTTCCCTATTATCATTAGATTTATGGTCGTCCTGGTGTTGAATATTATGGACAACAGCCGTCTATTGGCTCTAATATTGGAGACTGTTCCATTCAAATGCTAGAATGGGTGTCTGGTACAGGCAAAATTGTATCCATAAGCAGTGGAAATCAGCTAACCTTATGGAAACCTTGTGGATCAAATTTAAATCGATTGCATACTCTATCATTTGATGGGAAGTTAAAAAAAATATCTTGTTTGTTTTGTTCTTTATCGAAAGATATCATTTGGATTGGGACCGAAGGTGGAAACCTTTACCAACTCGATCTTTCAACACTTACCAGTCAAAAGCCCATTGTATATAATGACACCATTATGGAACAAATTTCTGATTCATATAGACTGAACCCAGGCGCAATAGAATGTATAAAACAATTACCAAATGCATGGGACAAGTTATTGATTGTTTATAATAGAGGGCTATGTGTACTATGGGATATACGTGATAATTGTATTTTAAGAACATACATATCTTCAGGACACGGACAAAGTATAGGAATATATTTAACCCCAAGTGGCACCGAATTCACTTGGTTTCATGCGGATGGTTCCTATGCAACTTGGGGTGTAGACGATATGCAACCACCTGAAAAGCAATTATATGTTCCTTATGGGCCGGATCCCTGTAAAAGTATTACAAATCTTGTGAAAGGATTGAGAAAGTAAATATTAAACCTGATTTTTCGATAAAAGTTAATTATTTTATTTCATACAGTGAAGACGAAGTTGTAATTTTTTCCGGAGGAATGCCACGTTCTACTTATGGAGATCGTCATTGTGTATCAGTTCATTTCAAAACGGGGGCGAAAATATGTCTCGACTTCACTTCGAAAGTGATAAATTTTGCTGTGGTATTTAGTGACCCAGACCCCAATCAATGTGAAACTTTAATCGTTTTGTTAGAAGAAGAGATATGTGCATTTGATTTAGCTGATCCAAAATTGTCTCCTATTAAAATACCCTATTTAAGTTCAATTCACACATCAGCTATTACTTGCAACAATTTAATTTCTGATGTAACACTCGAAGTCTATGAAACTATAAAGGCTGCTGGTGATTTGCATAATGCGTCCTTCAGCAAAAGAGAATGGCCTGTGAACGGGGGAAATATAAGAGATAATACTAAAACGAATGATAAATTTGAGATATATATAACAGGACATGAAGACGGGTCAGTGAAGTTTTGGGATTGTACAGATATTGTTCTTAAACCTTTATTTTATTTCAAAACAGCCAAATATTTTGGGTATGTAGGTACAGTACATAATTTTCTTTAATATTTGCATTGTATCAATCCATGCAGGCACGAAGACGTCTTCACTGCGTCTGAAAACGTCGATTCTTCGTATGAAGTAGAACCACCATTCAGAAAAGCTGGACAGTTTGATCCTTTCTCTGATGATCCTCGATTAGCAATTAAAAAAGTTGTTCTTTGCTCTATTACTGGACAACTAGCCATAGCTGGAACTGCAGGTCAAATCATTATTGCCAAATTTAAAAACATTGTCACCGACGAGCCTCTAAAATTCACGACTGTAAACTTAGTAAGTGATCGCGATGGCTTTTTGTGGAAAGGACATGACGAATTGAAAATCCGACCAAATTTGTTCGACGTAAACGTGGACCAAGTCGACACTAGTATACAAATAAATGAAATTATTCAGATTTTACCACCGGCAGCTATAACATGCCTGACATTACAAACTGACTACAGTCTTTTAGCTGCGGGGACTGCGCATGGATTTTTCCTTCATAACTATGAAAGTCAAATTTTGGTTCTTTCTCGGTGTACTCTAAAGCCTAATGGTAAGTGTTTAAGTGGTAAAAAAATGTATTAAATTTATTCAATTATAGATCTAACCGGTGCAAGTGAACAACTTTCTAGGAGAAAGTCATTTAAAAAAACGTTACGTGAGTCTTTCCGTCGATTACGGAGAGGACGCTCCTCACGCTATGCACAAAACAGTAACAGAAAAAATCTTGTAAGTATTTCCCTCCCCCTCCCCCCGCCATTTGATGAGATATGCAAATAGAACGCTTTTCAGAACTACCTTTATATTCAGTGGTATTTTTGCAAACTATGTGCATCGAAACCCCTTTTATGTGTATTAAGTTGCTACTCCACTATAATTGAGTTTGTTAATAAACAGAAAAGAAAATATAGTTTATTACGCAAATAATAATGCTTTGTTGAATCCTATTTTATTCGCAGTGTTCAACTAACAAAATGCGTATATTTTCTTATTGTTAATTATTTTCGAACAAATATGTGATTATACTAAAAATAATATTCAGGCGCTGTCTTTAAATCTCAAAAATGTATGCCCGTAATTTGATTGTGTCAGTAAAATAATGGTTTCCCGCCTCCCTGGAATGAATATGGTCTTTTTTCTTCTATTATAGTACCGCTAAACTGAGTATGTTTTCGCATATTTCAGATCGTTTCCACAATCTACCAAACGTTTTTGTTTCATTCTTTGAAGTGAAAAAATCATTTGAATGATGATAATACACAATTATTAAACCTACTGCTGGATATAAAACTTCAAGAAGGTTAATAGTTTCTGAGATTGGAGAGCCGTAAAAGATGGTCTCTAATGCAACAATTTGTTAGGATATTTAGTAGAATGGGCGGCACAAAATGAGAACGCATCGATTTAACGAAAAATTCAATTTTTTAGTAGTTTACTATTAGTAGATATGAAAAACCTGATCTGTCTCTCCTTATTCTGGGCAGATGTATTCATTTTTGAAAAGAACATGAAAACTAAATCTCTGTGTATCTCGAGAACTGGTATGACAAAAAAATGAAATTCCACCATATTGTTTTAATGTGTTGGCAATATTAAAAAGTTTGCGAGCTAAATACCATCCAAAATCATCTTTGGGACCCATAAATTTCTTTTTTCAAACTTTCAACACCCATTTTGAGCTTACTTTAAGCTATTTTTTTTACAAATCTTCTGCGACATCGTTTGCTGCACAGTACTCTGGTGGGAGTTTTTGCGTCCCAATGGAGAAATTCCTACTGCGCAAATTTACAAGCGTTTTTGTAGGCAAACGAATATGACCCTGATGTAGAAGGAATCTAATGGTAAGCTTAAATCCAATTTTGTGTGGCTGCAAACAACACCATTTGGATACCATCTTGAAAGTGAAATGAAAATTGAATCTGCATATATCTCATTTAAGATGCATCCCAGGTGTATGGCAAACTTCTAGGACCAACCCTTTTGATTATATCAACCATATAATTTTTTTTTTATTTATTTCCGCAAATCATAAAATCTATTTTTGACGGCTTGCGATGATTTAATGCAACTCTACTATTCTACGCTTCAACTATCACCACAACGAAGTTTATACGGTTTTGCATTCATGAGATATCGTATAAGAAAAAATGACCACGCTCTGTACATACACACAAATACATACTTGCAAAATAGATTTAAAATTCTCCATTGATTTAGATTTAAATTCTCGGACCTATTACATCATCTTCCTTATAAACTGATTAGCAAATAAAATTGAGATATTCATGCAAGAGAAAAGAGAGCTCTTGAGGATAAATACTTTTTTAAATGATCGTGCTAAAAACCAATGCATTCAAGTTGGAATTTTCGAATAAAATAATAAATAATAATTAAAAAATAATCCATAATTCTTTTTTATAGGTAGAACCGCGTCCTGTTGAAAGGCAAATAGAAGCGCGTCCAGTAGATGATGCATTAAGCTCAATGGTGAGATGTTTAGTCTTTGCAAAAACTTTTATTACAAACGGTAACGGATTATATAACTATTCTATACGAAAAATTACGAAACATAAATTTTAGTACATTCTACTGTGCCAACTTTTTGGGTAGCAACCAATTCCAGCAATGTTTCCATATTTATTTTACACATAAATAATTCTGAAAGAAATTGTTTGATAACTGCGCAACTCGCCAAAGAAATTCAATTAAAGCATCGAGCACCTGTTGTTAACATACTATTATTCGATCAACTTGGGAGCCCGTTAGATTTCCATTCGTCAGTAACTGGCTATCATCGCGTCCTAATTGCGTCTGAAGAGCAATTTAAAGTCTTCTCTTTGCCGCATTTGAAACCAATCAATAAATACAAGCTAACCGCTCACGAAGGAGCGCGTGTTCGGCGATTGGCAGTTGCAAATTTTTTTTGTCAGTTGCCTCAAGGAATGATTACATGCAGTCCTTATAAATCATCCATTGTAAATGTAGATATGACATCTACTGTCAGTGACGGATGCAACGTTCAGGTCCATAATGAGTACGGATTACTTTGCTTGACAAACTTAGGTGATTGTCTGGTACTTTCGATCCCAGAATTGAAGAGACAATTAAATGTAGCTGCTGTTCGGCGTGAAGATATTAAGTTAGTTAATAAAATTTAAATGAATATGAGACCATTTACCCATATTTTTAGCGGTATCTCATCTTTATGTTTCACAAGTTCTGGCGAAGCATTATTTATGATATCATCATCGGAATTGCAACGTATCAGCATTTCTAAAACAAAAATTGTTATACCTAAAGGAATAATTGACGCGGAACACCTGCAAGAAAAAAATCAAACTGTGTCTAATTACGAGGCAGAACCGACTAATATTCCAACCGAAGAAGAAAGTATCAAATCAATGAAGCTGTTGAATATTGATAAAAATGAACATAAAAGCTTCGCTAAAGTGATGAATGGCGATTCATCAAGTCTTGGCAATGAAATAGTTAATAGCTATATTCAAGACATAACAATTGACTCTGTAAAAGATCATTTAGATTCAACAGTAACTACCCTATGTTCTACGACTACAGAAGAAACCATCAGTAAGTACATATATTTCACAATAATTAGATTAATAGTCAAAGTACGGCCTACAAATATAATTCCGCAATAAATTATAAATAAACTATTTCTAATTTCTATATCAATGATGTTTTCGTTCATAGTTACATGTCACAAATACATATCCACTACAAATAATAAAAAAAAATTGTTAATTTCCATGTTGAAACTACTGAAAATTTCGTTAAACTACGTTCATTGAATTTCTAGGGTGTTAATTCTTTTTTTTTTTTACCTAAAATGAAATTTTCCGCCTACAGTTTTCTATTTCGAAACATTTATTTTACTAGTTAAACGTTAAAAACATCATTTCTAATATTAAATATATGGTGTTTTTTAGTGGCAAAGCACCTTTCAAACAAATAAAACAGACAAACTATTGAAATTACCAATTTTTTCAGCTTGTAAATTTCATGGCATTTAGAGTTTAAAAATAATTTCTGGCATATGACCACCGCGACTGCGTCTTAAGGGGTTATATCCACTTGTAAATCCGAAAAACGTGTTTTTTGTGAAGAGGCTTTTTATTAAATAAATACCTAGAATAAATGTACATATAGCGAATTTAATGTATTTTAAGAATTCGCGATGCATTACAAAAAATATTCGGTTCCGTTGTTCCTGTAGTAGATCTCCCAGAGGACCTCCACAAAAAGATGTCAGGTGGTGAGGAAGATATCTCTGATCTAAATTATCGGAAATAAAAAAACCAAAAGATTTATTTTTAGGATAGATGAATACAGGTAATGATCGATGGAATAGTCAAAATTTTGATTGTTGACAAAATGGCGGCTTCCCAAAGAAAAAAACCTTTTTTTTCTTCAAGAAAATTTATAGTTTAAAGGGGCTTCAAACGTCGAAATTATTGTCAGAAACCTTATTCCTTCGATCATTACCTGATACAAGTATCTAAAAAGATTGTGTGAAACTTTCAAGCAGATCGGTTCAGCCGTTTTTGAGAAATTTTCCTCACCGACTTTGAAAACACCGTTTCGAGAAAAAACGCGTTTAAAGTTTGGAAACCAATTTTTTTCCAAATTACATCGTGGCAGTTCACTTTAAACTGACGAAATGTACTTACTTTATACTTAAAATTTCTAAATACAGCTTTCAGGTATAAAATAAACCTTTTATATGCTAATTTCAAGAATAAAAACATTATGAAAAGCATAGACAAGTGCATAGGGATAATGAGAAGCAGTTGCTATTCCGGTTTACGCTTCGCCTACTTTCAAACGCTTGGAGACGTCTTTACAAATACGCTAATTTCTCTGAAACTATTTGCCGGATGAATGTGAAATTTTCGGACGATATTCTCAAATATATGTACATTCAAAATATGTAAAAAAAGAAATTCGTTATTTTTCAAAATTACAAGTGGATATAACCCCTTAAGAAGGCCATCCTGTCGGTTAAATTTTTCACCACTTCTTCCAGCATAGCCTAACTTATTTCGGCAATAAAGCATCGAATATTGGCTTCTGAGTCGTCAATAGGTTTCCAAAGTCTCTTGAGTTTTATCCTCATACCAAAAACAGCAATTTTGCTTATTTACGAATCCATCAAACCAGAAGTGAGCCTCATCAATGAAAATGATTTGACGGTAAAAATGCGGCTCAAGTTACACTTATTCTCAGTGCATTCATCAAACTTCCGACGCAAACGATGGTCCAATGACTTCAATTGCTGCACTAGTTGGATCTTATATGGCTTTCGTCCAAGATCTTTCCCCAAAATTATCCATGTAGTGAACGGATAGAGACCAAGCTGTTGAGAACGGCGTTGAATCGATAAATTTGGATGCTTAGTCACACTACCCCCTACAGCAGCGATAGCTGCCTCGGTGCGCACGGTAAGAGCTCGAATGGATAAACATTGTCCAGTAGAGTATACGTGGATGCAAATCTTTCGATCGTATAAGCTGCTCAGAGCACCATAAATTGGACGTAGTGCATTAAAAGTTTGGTGCACAGAACGCGAATTTCGAAATTCAATTTCCACTAGAGACGTTGTTCAGGTGTAAATCTTTGCATTATAATTTCCCAAAATAAATGAAACATAATGTCCAAATTACAGCGAAACTTGACAGCTACCATGACAGATATCCCTATCAAAGGTTCTATACTTCGTAGAAACCACCATATATTAACTATTATTTTTTAATTTATTGATGTTTTTATACAATATTCCAACTAATTGCTTGAATATGGTATTTCACGGGTTTATTTTTTTTAACGTGTGTAGTATCATACGGTACATATTTTTCTCTTTAATCTTGCGTTTGTTGATATGTTACCTCCTTCCACACGGCAACCTTGATTGTTACCAACAATCCTGCACCGTTATGAAAAGAATGAATTGAAAAGAATGTCGCACCTGACACCAGCCCTGATGAATATTTGACCCTAACCTGATGGCCTTGTGACGAGCGGTCGAAGAAATCAATTTTACCTGGCAACGTGTAAGATCGTTCATGCAGGAGTTGAATTTTTACTACTTTTTCACTTTAGACAAAATTTTCTTTTTGTAGTATGTTACATTAATGTTGAGTGAGTGATTGATTTTAATTTTATTACGCAATGCGAACCTTACTACCGATTGTGGGGTGCCGCGTGTTTTCGGAAGTATTAGACTTCTCCCTGCGCTGTAAAGTAATAATTTCCATTGTCGAAAAATGCCAGTAACCTAAATTTGCTTTCAGTAATTCACACGCTAACCAAATGTTTTTCCGTCATGTTCTTTAGGTATCAGAAAGTTGAAAAACGTTTTCTATAAGTTCGGAGTGGATATAATTATAAATTCACACATTAAAACTGCGAAATTGTATACTTTTAATATTTTTTTGATATTGAGAATTTTTCCCAATCTTTGAAATTACATCTTAACTTCTGTCTGGTATTGCTTTTAATCAATTTTTTAATTTATTTCTGTCTACATTGTTCCAAACTTCATTAATGGTTCCTCTGAGCATTGGGAAACTGCCTGGTATCCTCGTAGACTCAACATACTGTCGTTTAAATCCGGACTGCATACTGACCGATTCTGCTAAGTTGTAGTCTTTCCTTAATAAATACATTGAATTTTCAGTCCTCAGACTTGGGCATGTATTTTCATATGAATTTGTGTCAGTTTATGGTATAATGGTGTTTTAGTGCCTGTTTCCGCTACCACACAAAGTTTTTGGAATATGCCAAAACCTGCCTGATTCATCTGCCCACAGAAGATTCAACTACGCTTTTATTTTCGTCGAAGAATTCTTTGTTACTGATGCAATTGATATAATGTGCCGTTTGCCAGGTATTGTGCCAATAAGTTGTTTGTCGTTGTTCTTCTTTTCCGATGCAGTTTTCGATCAAACACACGTAATTTTCTACCACAGTATGAGATCTGGAGTTTTATATTCCAATAGCACGGTTTGACATCGAGATTCTGTATTATCGTCCTAGTTCAGTTATTTATCGTGTAGAATTTCAGAAAAGAATTGCATAGCGTTGAAAACTACTCTTCACGTTTTGCTGCCAACAAATAAACAATTTATCATGCTCATTCGATTTTTTTTAATTACTGGCTTCGATTCAATCACGTGGATTATAATTATTCCCGGGTCATGTTTTTACGATATTCACGAATTAAAGAATGTTACGTACCTATCATAAACTAAATTCAAATTATCTTCGCGCCTTTTCTGCCCGAAATAACTAAATCCGAGAAATACCTACCTGGCAATGATTAGCTGAAAGTGTAAAGCTCGCCAAGTTCCGAGAAAAGCAGTTCAAACACGTTGTCTCGCTCCAACCCTCGGATCGTGTTTAAGCTTTCGCGAATGAGAGTGATCGATCATGCCACGCTTCGCGAAAAGTAGCTTTTCGATGTTCGACGTGCCGGAAATGGTGAGTGAGTGGGGAGTTGCGAGTAGACTGGGAGGTGTTTTTGTGCCGTTTGACTGCTTGGGCCGTGTTCCTCTCCGGGCGATAAATTATTGAAAACTGGGAAAAATTCCCGCGAGAGAGGACGACCAGCGTAGTAGTTGTCGTCGTCGAAAATTCTATCAATTTCGCCGAAAAAAATTGTGTCGACTCGGCGACTTAATCGCCGGCCCGCTTGGGAGGCGCCTAGCGGAGCACCCTTTGGACTACGAGCGCATTGGAGAAGGCCTGGCCGAATCGCCGTGCGGTTGGTTGGGAAAAGGATTCATCGCATGGACGACGAACATTAACTGCGAAATTCGAAAACGATTGCCACGCTGCCACAAGGTCAACTGAAATAGTTGCGAAATAGCAATGGATGTACAGAACTTGAAAATAAAAATGTAAAAAAAAATCTACTAAAAATTGGCTATGATTAAGATTTTGAATAGATCTTAAACAAATATAAATAAAAAAGGAGTTGATATTAATGTAAATTGAAAATTATTGCTATCAACTAGTATTAATGTGATTATAATAAATTAAAAATGTAAATCTTAAAAACAAGTGATGTGATTTTCTTTTTTTTCAATGGAGACGCGTGTGCGAATGGGTTTCGTGGTTGTTCTTCTCTTTCTCTAAAACCCACGACTCGGTGAGCTAGTCGCGGAACAAAAAAAATGTCAAATCGGGACAGCCACTATGCGGTCGACTTTGAAACAGTCCCGGCGGTGCGTGTGCACACGAGGCATCCGGGTCGAGGAGCGACCAAATTGGTAAGGCACTCGATCTCGGATCCTCGGGTTTAGGCGCGAAGTCGGGATTGTGACAAGGAATACATGCTAACTTCATTTTAGAGAAGCGTTTTATATTAGTTATCAATTTATCTTCTCTGCCTATGTAAAACAATTATGGACGATTACCTGCTTGTACTTACAAATACTTCCAGCTGTTTGTTAATCTTATGGTGCTTAATTTTAACTTAGCTCAAATTGTTAATTAAACCGAGTTAAATAGTTGAAATAAAACCAGTTTGAAAAACGTTTCTATTTCTCTGATCAAAATTAAAATCTACTGGTTGCAACCACTCAAAATGAATCCTGAAGCCTTTTTTGATGAGTTATATACTTTTAGTGGATGAAATCGTACCGGAAAATGTTTTGAAGATGTGACATGTCATCAGTCTCTAACCATTGATGACATGGGTGCCATCTAATATAACTTTTCCGGTGAAAAACTCTTGTTAGATTCCCTGAGATAAAATCATGGTTGCAAAACAGAACCTTTGCAGTTGCACAACCGTCGTGACTGCTCGTCCTCCTTCTTAGGATACTTTCTCCTAGTGTGGAGTTAATGCTCCTGCTGCTTAGCAGTTGTACGATAAGCCTCATCAGGTTATCATCCACATTGTTTTCCTCGAGTGCCTTCTCAATAGCCATGTGGCTTACGTTGTTGAATGCACCTTCGATGTCTAGCAAAACCGCCTGCGTATATTCTTTGACGCTTAGCGATTTTTCAATGTAGCTGGGGAGCGAGTGAAGAGCTGTTTCAACCGATCTCCCTTTTGTATATGCGTGCTGCGCATTAGAGAATGGTTTCAGAGTAGCTCTCAAATGAATCTCTATCAGCCGTTCCAGAGTTTTCAGCAGAAAAGAGGTGAGGCTGATAGGTCTAGAGTCCTTAGGTGAGGAGTGGGATGTCTTACCCGCTTTGGGTATGAAGACTATTTTAGCTTCTTTCCACCGCTGTGGAATGTAAGCCATCTGTAGACATGCTTTAAAGATGGCTCTTAGCCATGGAAGCGCTATATTGATTCCATGCTGGATCTCAACGGGTAAGATGTTGTCCATTCCAGGGGATTTAAATGGTTGAAATGAGCTGATTGCCCAGCGTAGGAGCCTGTCATCTATAGGCACAGCGGCTGACAGGCAGTTCGGCGCCGTATATGGATCAGCTTCATCAGCGACATCCTCATTGCTCGGGAAGTGCGTGTCCATGAGAATGGCTAGCGGCTCGGAACTGAATTTAGTCCAGACCCCATTCGCGTCTTTGACAGTCCCTCAACCCATAACTTTTCGCAGACGACTGACATCTGGGAGTGTTCTATTTCTGCACAGAAACTTCTCCACGATGTGCGTTTGGCTTTTCTGATGGAGCATTTAAACTCCTTCAGTTTGAGTTTATAGGACGACCAGTCATTGGATTCTTTAGCCTGATTGAAAGACTTCCAACATTCCTTCCGCAGCTCCGCAATGTAACTATTCCACCATGGGAGCTTATATTTCCTTCTAGGCTTCGTTGGACTACATGCAGATTTTGCTGCTTCATTGAAGGCAAATGTAAGGGTCCCAACGGCTTCCTCCAGGCCACCTCTGTCTTCAATCTTTGGAGGTCCACCTTCTAGTGTAGACTCGAATACTGATTAGTATTTGACCTAATCCATCCTCCTTTTGTTGCTGAAGGTTGGATTTTTCGGAGGGTCAAAAGCCGCATCGAAAATTATATATAAATGATCGGAGAACGAGCACTCTTGTTTATTTATTTATTAGGAATTCATCTTACAGACTAATATCGCCCAATTACAAGACAAATTAAACAAAAAAGAAAAGAAATATATAGCAAAGTAAAACTAATTACATAAAATACGCTTAACATTTTGTTTATAGATGTAGAGTGAGTACGGAAACGGCCCAAGTTGCAGACTATTGTGGTTACGAGAAAGCCGTAACATCGGGGAATGGTACAAAGTCTCAGTTCTAGCATATGGAACTGTAAATATAATAGCAGATCTGGCAGGACGTTCTGTAAAACGATACTCTAACCAATCAGAGAGGTCAGAGTTTAACTGATGGTGGTGAAGTCGAAACAGAAAACATTCATCTAAAAGGAGTCTGCCGGAGTACAAAATAGGAAGTTTTAGCAAGGAAAGTCGCTCTTCATTTGTCATATATGGAATTTTAAATTTAAAGATAAGAAAACGAATGAATTTGTGCTGTACAGATTCGATCAAAGAATCCAAATATTGATAGTTTGGTGACCATACTTGCGAGCAATATTCTAGTATGGGTCTAACTATGCTAGTGTATAGGTTGACGGCGGACGAAATGTCAGTAAACTTCTGAGAGTGTCTTAACACGAACCCGGAGACCCGAGAGCTACGTGCGGCTATAGCCACAATGTGAGGCTCAAATCTAAGTTTCGGATCGAAAATCACTCCCAGATCTTTTATTTGAAAAACAGCCGTAAGAGGAATATCGTGTAACATATAGATATGATCAATTGGACTGGGCTTTAGGGAGAAAGACATTTTGTGACATTTCTGGACATTAAGGGAAAAAAAATTAGTTTGACTCCAACAATCGATCGCGTCCAGATCCCTTTGGAGAGCAATACAATCCTCTTCCGAGCGAATAACTCGGTAAATTTTTAAGTTATCAGCATATACAAGACACAGACGCTATGACTGAGGGAAGGTCATTTATGTAGAGTAAGAAAAGAAGAGGACCTAGAATAGATCCTTGAGGAACGCCGGAGGTAGGATGGAAGAGAGGGGAATATGCACCACATAGACTAACACGACACGAACGCGAGCTGATATGGAATTCAAGCCAGGAGAGTAATGGCCCAAACAGGCCAAAGTTAGCTAGCTTCAGAAGTAGAACATTTAGGTTGACAGTGTCAAGTGCCTTACTGAAGTCAGTATACACTACATCAACTTGGGCACGACTGTCTAGATCCTTTGCGACAGTTTGGGTAAGTTCAAGGAGATTCGTATTGGATGACCGGTTTGGAACGAATCCGTGTTGGAATGGTGACAGCCTACAATTAAGAGCTTCATATACTATTTTATTGTAGACAATGCGTTTAACGAGTTTGGGAAAACAAGAAAGTAACGAAATCAGACGATAATTGGAAGCATTGGAACAGGATCCAAACTTGAGTGCAGGAATAATGTTAGCCAACTTCCACATATTGGGGAAGATACCGGAGGATAAAGTGGCGTTAAAAATATAAAAAAGTGGAATGCATAATGACGAGGATAAGGATTTGATAAATATATTTGGAAGCCCGTCTGGCCCGGGGCCTACGTTGGAATCAAAATAATTGATTAATATTTGGATTTCAGCTGGGTCAGTGGAAATACAATCAAGAATAGGTGGAAAACAAAAAGAAGTATTAAAAAAATTGGGAGAGTGGAAGCAGGATATATTGATGAAAAAACTTCAGCAAATATTTCGCAGATTTTTTCAGGAGTCGAACCTTGTTTACTGTCCCAGAAAACAGTATTAGGAATATTGAACGAAGACTTAAGGGAATTGACATAAGACCAAAACGGCTTCGTTTGGTTAGAGTGCAGCGAATTTTCGATATTAGCGAAGTAGTTACGCATAGCTCTTTTAGTTTCCAGTTTGGCCGAAGCACGATGTTTTGAAAAGGCAGTATAGTTTTCCAAAGTTTTGTTGGATTTGTAAAGCCTAAAAGCTTTATTTTTTAATTTTAAGATTGTCTTAACATCACGGGTCAACCAAGGAGGATCAGTAACCGTGGAACGACTATGGTAGGGAGTGAAGCGAGAGATAAGGTCATAGAGAAGAGCATAGAATTTAACGAGAGAGTCTTCACAGCCAAGACTGTCAAAAAAAGATGTCCAGTTAACCGATTTGAGTTCTTCCAACAAATCAATGTAATTCGATTTCCAAAAGTTAAATTTAAGTTGTCTGCGCCTATTTTGAGCTTTGGGCCAACAAAAGGAGAGTTCGAGCAGCAAAGGTGGATGATGGGGGTTCGAAGGAACATGTAGAAAAGAGCAGTGGTTAAAGTTAAGTTATCAGGAACAATATTTGATATAACAAGGTCAAGAAGTCGACCGTTACTAGTTAAATGCATGGTTGAATTGGTAAAAACCCGACAATGAGAGAAAATTGGTTAGAAGGTTAGACGATCGATTAGAAGAGATGATTTCTATCTGAGGAAAAATGTGCCAATCAATAGAGGAAAGATTGAAATCACCGCAGATGAGAGCCACAAGGGATATAGGTGCAGGATATATACAATGGAAAAGAAGGGTCAGCAAAAACTTTGAAGAAAACACATTCTATCATAGGAGGAGGGTGAAAGTCTTCACAAAGAGTGCTGGAAAGACATTTCTTCACAGCTATTAAGACTCCACCACCATAATTTTTATTAGATAGATGAAGATTGCGGTCGTTACGATATGTGGTAAAATTAGGCAAAAGTTCAGAGTTAAAGATGCCAGAGTGTAGCCAGGTTTCTGTCAAACAAATGATAGAGTCGTTTACCAACTGGCCCGATAGATTAAGATGCTGCAACTTGGTTCGTAAGCCACGCACGTTTTGATAATAATTACATTTTGTTTTATATTAGGACTTGAAGCACTTAAGGATGTCGACGTGGAATTTGTTGAGGAAGATGGAGAAACTAGCGCTGAGATTGACGAATACGTGGCTGGTAAAAATTCTTTGAACGATGGACGGTAAATGCTTTGACTATTATTCCACTTGGCCAGAATTCACTTTTAAGTAGTGACTTGTATTCGGGAGGCACAGTGAATTTGAAAGAAGCAATGACCTTATTTGCAATATTGTTCTTCGTAAGTTTTTTGCAATTAAGGAAGGAGGGTGAAATTCCAAGTCTGGTAGTAATATAAGATTGAACGTCATTGCAAGAAGTCGCGTATGCCAGCCGAGAGACAAAGATTTGTAGCGGAAGCGCAACGACATGCAATGTCGGATTAATAGGAGGTATCGACTCCAAACACTGTTGCTCAGCGGTAAGAGTAACGTGCGGTGCAGACCGTGGCGCAGAAGTAGCCACAACGTGTAATGCAGGGTTCGGTGTCAATGATGGCTGCAGCTGTAGTGGCGCGAGTGGAATATCAAGCGAATCACACAAAACTTGAGTGGAAGATAAAGGCCCGGATGCAGTAAATGTTGAAGAGACCCCGGCATGTTGGACGCAATCTAGATCCCGGAGTTGTTGGCTTAATTCGTGAAAGTTTTGAAACAGCAACTGAAGTAGATGCGTTTGATAAAGCTGTAGGTGGTACCAATATCGTACTAGAAGCCGTTGAAGAAGAAGCATCACTACTTGGTGCTGGGCGTTCTAGCGAGGATGGCTTAAATGACGCATTTATACAGTCCATTCGCGAGTTCAGCGAAGCAAGTGAAGCGGAGTGTTCGTGTAAAATTTTTATAACGTCAGTTAGTGTAGTATTTTTGCACGCATCACAACGATAAAATACGTTGTTTGGATGCTTGGCAATAATTTCAACCAACAATGACTTGACGTTGATGCACTTAGCGTGGAAAGCTTTGCCGCAGTAACCATCACAAAAGATAAATTCAGAGCGCGTAGATTCTGAAAGGTTACACTTTGTGCATCTGAGAGCAAAAGGAGGCGAATTAAGAGCCATGGCGTATGAGGTTTAGAAGTTTAAGCGAAGCACTAGAAAGATTGTCTATATATAGGCTTCAAAACCGGATAGTCAATAACACAACCGAACTAGTATCGACTGCCAATTCGAGTTCTAAACCGAAAAGTCACTATCTAGGTGAAAGTTATACTGATGAGCTTGAAAATCCGTTAACCCTTTATGTGGTTATTCGGAGAAACAAAGGACGCACCAGTGATGAAAACTTTTTCACTATTTCCACTTTAGAAATTTAGCTGAAGCACACAGTGAGTGAAGTCAATCTAAATGCAGGAAAAGTCGCGCAATCGCAGGCAAAACTCGCGGAAACAGACTGATAGGCGATATTCGGTCAAAAATAACGTAAATTCCGGAATAAAGGCAGCGGCAAAACACAACTTAACCGATCAAGCCGTCGAATATGTTATATCACCTTTGTTTACTAGGGCTAAGTCATGCGTTAAAATAAATTCAAAGAGTGACTCACCCCTTTTGTTCGTATCGGTGCTTTCCCAAATGCGGTGATGGGCATTGGCGTCCGCCCTGATGACTAGATGGATGCTCCGTGCAGTGGCTTCTTTGACGATCCTCTGCAGGTTGATGGGAGGTGGCAGAACATCGTGTACCATATAGCAGGAGACAGCCCAAAGGTGTTTGGACTGCCTTTCCACTGCTATGGCAACGGTGTCTTGGTCACTGAAATTATACAAGGTTAAAAACTTTATAATTATACAAGCTCTCGGTTTACCTGCTGTATTGAAGGATACTGTATTGTATCCCTTCATGTCGAGGACGCAAACCCAGTTTCCTACAACCCAAGGTTCTTGGGCCAGTATTAGCTCCTCTCCTTTTTGGGGCAGGTGGAGGAGCAATGCGGCGGATGCCGCCTTAGAATGATGGAGGTTTATCTGTAGAAACCTCAGCATCACGACACAATGTTTTGTCAAATAAGGACATCTCCTCCTCTTCGACCAGGTCTAGGGATTGGAGAAGGTCCCAAGCCAACTCCGTAGTGGAGGTGGTGCTTTTTCCGTCGTCGGAGAGAAGATCTGACTCAGAGACGTCCACCGTCGGGTCTACTGATGCTTCTACAGTCACCTCGCTCCCACTTTCTTTACTCGGTTCCCGTACTGCCTTCACAGTACGGTCCTTGCGATATACTCGCAAAGTGATAGAGAAACTGTAGCTTATCACCCCGCCCTTCGACTCCAACGAAGCTAGTGCCTCCTCGTCACTCCTCATTAGATCTGCATCTTTTATGAGTTGCCACTTTTTTTGGAGTAGAAGCTTTGTAAGTCTCTACTGTGGTGGTTTCCCATTCCTGGGAGATTTTTTCCTTCTGGGAAAGACCATATGGAGGTAAATCTTTCAGCCTTTTCAGGACTTTGAAGGCAGACCTTCTGCCCCGGTAAGCCGCAACTGGGGGATTTTGCTGCTTCTTAACACCTGAAGTGAAAGCGGTTTTGGAGGCCGCTCCGGAAACAGTAAGGGCCTGCTTGTTCGCCGTTACCTTAGTGTTGCCGCTAGCGCCAATAGGCTTAACTGAGGGGATACTTGCCCCTGGCATAGCTGCCTTGGTGCATGCACTCCTCGAAGAAGTGGGGGTTAGGCTGGTTACTGTCCGATTGGACATTACGATCTTCTTCCCTACAGAAGGACGCGTCACCTTCTTCCACTTCCCTTCCGGACTGAGTGGATCCTCCTTAACAATATTTACTTTGCATTAAAACGCAAACTAAGTTAGAAGCAACGGGGAAGAAAAACACAAAAGTGTAAGTCAAACCAAATTGCTCATACGCATTCACTGCCAGAAAAGTTCTGATGAAAACAATAACAGTTTTATCGCCAATATTTGAAAATAGAAAAGGAAGTTACATTATTCCGGCATTAAGGTCAGAATATTGCATGTTCTTTTAAGATCAACTGCAAAGTAGGAAATGGTAATTAGTCTTTTTAATGTTAAATGGTGAAATAGTACAAGTGCAATGTATATGCAGAATTTATGGGAATTATAGGACACAACTACCAAAAATTGGCATCACGCGACAAAATTCAGTTCAGTCGGCGTAGAAACATTTATTTCAATTTTGTCAAAATTTTCGCTAGCACTCTTTGGTTTTTCAAGCGTCGATATGAAAATATCCACTTACATATAAAATGGATTTGGACGCTTCCCATAATGATACGATTAATTTTAACTCATTCCACTTTCTGTAGTGAGTTATTATTATTGTTTAGAGTATTATTATTTTCGTTCTTGTTATGTTTAATATTTATGTAGATATTACTGGGAAATTGTTCGTGTGGACCTGAAGTTTGACTTTCTTCACAATAACAGTTTCGCATTACCTTTTTTGGGCCAGAATTATTAGCAATCTGTACAGTGCTATTTGCTATGCGAATATGCTGCAGTGAAAACTCGGCTCCGTGCACCGTGCCGGAATGACATGAGTTTTGGACACAAACACAATTGTCCATGACTTAAGAACGTCCTCAAAGATAGTAAGGCCTTCTGAATTTCGGGCTGGGGCTCTGCCTTCCGCACAAATCCGTACCGAGAGCAAACCCGTATAATATACGTTCCGTTGCCCCAGATCACGCTGCCAATTGATAACGTGAAATCAAGGGGTAACGAGCAATCTAAGGAGGTTCTCCAAAGTACAAACTGTCGCCGTCCAGACGAGCTTTTTCAGCGATACCGACACTAGTACCAACACCAGAATCCTGGACGCAATAGCTGTAGAGTTGGTTGCCTCTAGTGAGGGGCAGTGTGAAACAGGAACTCTACACTGTGACACAGGCCATCACCCCAAAGGTCCCGAACACACATGCGCCCGAGGCTTCGACGGCTCATGACCATTCGCAAATGCTCACTCCTATGGAGCAGGAAAGTCTGCCAAACTCTCGAGGTCGCAATCCAGGGATCAAGATATTTGTTCCCGGTCAAGTTCTCAACATGCTGCCACAAACACCGCTGTTCTGTTGGCACCAACCCGTCGTTTCGCCTTATAGCGGATTGCAGGCAGCATAGTCAACAGTTGGAATTTGGATCAAAAGGGAAAATTTGGTTTCCGTTGAAGGATTGTTCCTTCGCTTTGATCACACTGAGAGGAGACTTCTAAGCGTTGGAACAACAAACGCACTTGCTGTTCACGAAAAGAGCCTTACCATGGTTGTGGCGGTACGTGCAGCACTCTCCGTTTTTTTGGCAGCTCCTGAAACAGGCCATAACACGCGAGTACGTGAAGAATGATGTTTCTATTAAATAGCGACTTCGTTCCCGCCAGCAACGAGCCGAGGAAACTTGAGAACTTTTACAAAGCTCAGAAATTGTATGGGACAGTTTCTGACACGCATCCTCTTCAAGCCACAACTTTGCCCGGCATCGTATCTGTCGACCCCTTACCGAGAACTTCAGATGGTACGCACCATATTTTGCTATGTTTGTGGAAAAGCGGTAATATTAAACCAAAATGTGCTCGTCGAAAAAACCAAGGAGAGATTTGAGCAAAATCAGAGGTCTCATGCTTAGTTTTGGAGTCATAACTAAACATCGGCTCTGCCCTCCGGCAGTTCCGAGCGCAAACCGGATAATTTCACCCCTGATAATTGTACTAATCTTATCCGTATTTTGTCGCGTGATACCAGCGAGTCTCCTGCAGAGGCTCAATAACAGTGCGCTTGCAAAAGTACCGTCGAGATCGTTTTTAATGTAAAGGAGCTTCTTCCTAAGTATCCGAAAAGGTCCACCTTGTGTCTGCAGAGCTTATGGAAAAAGGTCATACGCACCAAAAAACGATATATCGTGACCACCATAGTATATAGATCCACAGATGATTTGAGTGCTTATGCCAACGTCATCTTATTCGGCGCAGAACAAGTGGTTTGATTGACACACGTGCAATCGTCATCTGTATCGCCGAAGATTTCGCGAGGAAATTCCTGGAAAATAACAGAAAACTTGAGGCTTTAAGGCTCTCTCATTAAAAAAGCAGGCAAAACATAAGGGTGGGTTTGCTATCTCGCGCCTATACACCTCAAGGAAATGAACTGGCCGAATTATTACTGAATCACATGGAAACACACCTCACTTCTCCACATTTTGGGTCCGGCGAACATACGGAACTAATCATAGGGTTACGACTGAGCAACCACAACTACCGGATTTGATAGTCAACAACGGATTTGCATACAAGCGCGCTGTAAGACCACTGGGAACGAATTACTGAACCAACTTTCTTGGAAATTTTGGGTCGGCAGTGCGCTGACTTCTCAGCTGATAGTGAGTGGACACGACCATTCTATGTGCTCATGGTGGGATCAGAAAAAACCTTGCGACAACATAAATCCGTATTTTCCCGGTTGTCGAATACGTCGGCGCAAGCGACACCTCCAAAACAAAGATAGCGTCTAATTTTCGTTGAGCCTCCATGAGACTTCAGCACATACCAGAGCGCATCTTCCAGCGCTGGTACATAGACCTGCTTGGCTCTTATCCCCACTCTGCATCCGGTAACACCTACATACTTGTGTTGGAGCATCTATCCAACTTCGTGCTCTATAATGGTCGTCATTGGAGCCAACGGTCACCGTAATCAGCGTGATCAATATCGTGAGTGTTTTGCTGTCGACTGAGCTTTGCGATCCTCTCATCACACTTCTTTGGGCTGGACTCCGAAGTTCAAAATGGAGGACGTAGTGTGAGTATCAGATTTCGGCCAAAGCAATGCAGCAGTCCACTGTAAAGCTTAGCTGGATCACAAGTTCCCAAAGGGAAAGATAAATAAAATCGTCTTGTTTCCAAGTGTCAGACATATATGATAAAAACGTTCACACCTACCACACGAAGGACATTCGCCCTTTAACATTAGCCTCGAATGTCGATTTTATCGTGATTTGCCGATATTTTTGGTAAACGTGCATTAAGATGATTCAATCTCAAGTAGTGAGATTCGAGGTCGCACTTCTAGCTATGAAGAGGCCGCGTCCAAATTTCTCCACGACTGAAAAGAG
Organism: Oxycera nigricornis; assembly: GCA_963942545.1. Lineage (NCBI taxonomy): Eukaryota > Metazoa > Arthropoda > Insecta > Diptera > Stratiomyidae > Oxycera > Oxycera nigricornis. The sequence continues at coordinate 61,280,409 of OZ012661.1, read as the reverse complement.
TTCGTTGCCTCATCCCCGCGACTTAACGTCTGCAAAGTCAAGGAAACAAAACTTCGTTGAATTTAAAGTTCGTCGCTACCTTGGTCGTCAAACATACCATATCATTACGCGTGGGATGTGAAAAAAATCGTAAAATATTTCAATCATGTCCACATATGTAGTGGTTAAAATTTCAGATTTCAGAATTACGGAGAAATTGTTATAAAATACGGTTTTGAGTAAATCACATTTAAATTTTATTCACATAATTTATGTCACAGAACAGTCACCCCTATAATTTACAATATTTTTTAGTTTTAAATCTTTTTATTCGCTTCCTCGTAAGTCTGCCAAGCTGATTCGAAAAACTATGATTGTTACCGTTTAGTACAAAAACAGTTTTAAATTTTTCAGATTCATCGGTTTTCAATGATGTTATGATACGGCCAGCAGGTGGAACTGTGGAAATAGCCGCAAATTTGAAAACTTCTCGATATTGCAAAAATATATTGTGAAAATGTTTCTTAGTCCTTCAAAATTCAGTTCATAAGTAATGTGCAATCGATGCTATTATATATAGCATTCAGAGTATTCTCGAAATCTTCATCGTCACTTTTCGGCATACAATTAGACCTTTCAAACGGTTCATCTGAGAACACATGTTCAGGACAAAAATTGTCAACTTCGTCGGAACTGTTCAAGCTATCGTCTTCGTTTTGAATTCTTTGAATATCATTCGGTTGTAGCATTTTATCATACATTTTTTATAGAGTTATGATAAACGACAAATATAACAAAGCAATATCTTTTCTAAATTTGCGATGCAACTGAGCACTTCGATATCTTTAAGTATTTGCTACAATATTTTACACACTTTCTTTAGTACACATATTCTGCAAAGTACCGATTCTATATACAAATATCGGAGTTCACACCATCGTACGGCCATGTATTATTAAATCACTTTCTAAATACTATCTTCCTATAAATTGATCATATTCTACCCAACACGCCAAGTAGTAACGAAACAAAATCTGGTCCTTTGGATATTTTTCGTAAATATTATATCCTTAAATATTTATTTTATTTCTTTGAATGTACTAATACATGAAAACAGCGATATTTAAAGAAGGCAATATGTTACAGTGCTACACTAACATATATTATTCTCTAGGATCATAAAAAAACACTTTCGTTCGAAAGAATTATAGAGAATTTGTTTTTAGGATCCCAATATACACATGTACATATTCCCAAACAATAATAACTAATTATTTTGTTATAATACTTAATTCCTTGTATTATGTATTGCATGAACCAAACACAATAAAAATGAATTCTGTAGCTGTTAAATGTTACTCTTGTACATTCGGTAGCAACCCTGATACCGAAAAATACGTCGTTTACACAGATACACTGTTGATAATGATTATACATCCATTCCAAATATTTGTTCATGATTGCTTTTGCAAATAAGCAGAGTGGATAAATTGATATTTCTGATATAAAACGCATCTTTACGATTTTATGTACCAGGGAGTCCGGTTTCGGTCGAATCGTTGAAGTTAACGTCGAATGCCCGAAAATTCGACTCTCTTGCAAGTGTCCAGTGGATCAGGGTATTGACATCAGAATTCTTATATTTTGCTTGCTAATCTGAAAAACGTAGAAGTTCTGTTTAAAATATTAAAACGTTTCTCGTCCGTTTGCGAAGCAAATTTATCACAATAAACTATGAGTTGCAGCAGAAACGAGCACCACATCCCGCAACAACAAGTTTGTGCTTAGCCAGCTTAACACTCATGATGAAAAGGAAAATACTCATTTGAAAGTGAAATCGGATCGTGGAAAGTAAAAACCCTGCGGTCAGGCATCGAGCGTTGCTATAACTGCCATGTGGATGTCATCTGACATTTATTTGCAGTCTATGTACTGGAGAACACAAATCGGTGAAATGTCCACTTTGCGATGATGTAAGTGGCAACAGAAAATTAGCCAACTGTTGTATTGACCACTCTACGAACTTCACAAACTGTCCAAGTAGTCTGAACTCCGAGAGTCTCTAAACGCGACTTTGAACTAGAACTCAATTATGTACATCAGCGAACTTGTCAAAAATGCAGTAAATTATTCAGGATTGAACAATCGCACCGCGTTCTCCCCTCTCAATCAGAATATGAAGCACATTAACGATGCTGAGCCAACGAATAAATCCAAATTCACATTAAGCAATTCGTTCGCAGCTAGAAATGTTGGTTGGGTGTTGGTTGATTGTAGGCCACGATAGGCCCATTGTGATACCACAGAAAGATAAGGGCGGCACTAGAACCTGTGAGATGACGATTTCGATTCTCGTATGAAGCCGGCTTTGTAGCCGATATTTAAATCAGCTACTTCCGCGAGGCTGTCCAGGAAGGGTGAGCCTAAGGTTTCCATGCGTTTCCTGGACAGTTCCGGGCATTCATACAGAAAATGTTGGATTGTCTCTTCCTCTTGTTTCGATCTGCAACTTCGGCAGAAATCGTTGAAGGGAACACCCAACCTTTTTGCGTGTCTGCCAATTCGACAGTGCTCCGTCCGCGTGGACACGATAGAACTCAAGGTTTCACGACTCGTGTTTAGAAGTTGCTTGGTGCGTCTGGGAATCAGTGCGCGCCAAGTTTGCCTGGTTGTCCTGCAAGTAGAAATGTAAGCACCAGCAATTTGTTTTATGTTAGCGAATTGATGGCAATAACTGTTGTCAACGAAACAACATGTGTACCCATTAGGGGACTAAAAGTCCCTTTTGGGGATGCTCGAATCATTTGTTGCATTACCTATGAATTAACCATTTTGCTTACCTTAAAAACAGATTTTGCTGTTCTTACATTCACATTGGTGAATTTGTGAACCGCTAAACATAATTGAAACTTGTTGCCTTAAGGTAGAGTTGCCGTCAGTTAGTCAGATGCTAATTTCCGCGCACCTTCGAAGAAACCCTTTCTCTTGGCTTAGAATCGACAGTCTAGCTCGAATGAATAACGGTGCAAAGAGAAAAATTGAAAAAAAAATGTTTACAAGTATGCAGAAATCAAGGGAAAGGATTATTGACTCGATTTTTACTATAAAAAAAGATTTTTATGCAGCATTCCAAAAAAATTTCAAGTAGCAAAAAATCACATGAATAACTTTGAAAAATGAACAAATTAATACTACTCCAGCTATATAGCATGGAGATGCTTTGTGGCTAAATAACGACTCAACATCTAATGCTGAAAGAGTGACGTTCCAGTCAATACTAGCTTAACAGTTCTTGATGCCTGGGTAGTCAGCATTGCGAAAGTCATATACAATATGATCATTGTATGATTTCGAAGATTTCAGATCTGTGGTGCGATGCTCAACGGTAAAAGCTGAGTGGTGCTTAGTGTTAACGAAGAGGTTTTTTCCATCAATAGTTGAGCTGACCACCACATCGTCATAAAAATTGGTGAATATCAAGTCTAACCAATTACCATTTTGGTTGGGCGTCGAAGCTGCTTGCTGCAAATCATTGCCATAAAAAGTACTAACAAGATTTACGTCGGTGGAGTCTTTTATGTTTACGGGAAGTAGGAAGTTGTCCTTGTCGTCAGCTACGAAATATAAATGTGGACGATTGAAGTCTCCCAGAATAATAATCTTATCATCCTGTTTCATGCAAGTCAATACAGATGAAATCGTCTCACAAAGGTCATTATAGATCGTTTCATCCGAGTTGGGTGGAATATAAATTATGCCCATGTAAATGATATTTTTTCCCAGAAAAACTCGAATAAATTTGTGTTCAAAATGCTTATTGGACGTTGTTGCGATAACTTCACTCGGCAAAGAGTTGTGAACAGCAATCAAAACTCCACCTCTGCGGGTTTGACCAGTATGACGATAGTCTCGATCATTCCGGTAGATGGTCCAGGATTTCTCCATTTTTGTGAGAACTATTCAACCAGGATTGAGCCAGGATTCTGCGGGAAACCGGTAGAGACAGTGCTTTTCTGACTGGCGATTAAAAACACAGGATATCATACCAAATACTATAGGTTCAACCAAGCGGCGTTTGCTGGATTTCTTCGAGGGTGACAGACAACCTTAAAAAAATCCAACTATCCTCACGATCATGAGAAAAGTTGAACTGTTCATGACATCAAAAAGTACACTCTAATTGAAACACGAGCCACATGAAGCATATCAAGTTTCATAATATACAAAAAAAACGTCTAGCCCTCGTTTGTGTCGCGTAAATTTCGACTCTAATGTAAGTGTAATTAGTAATTATGACACAAAGAAGAAAGGTAGCTGGGTCTTTTCATTTGGAATTTATATTTGGGATTTACGCTGCCTATATTAATTATTAACTCAGATCGGCACATTTCACAGATTGCCATTCAATAAGTTAGCAATCTATCTCGCTGACATTTTTTTCAGAGTATAATTTATTCATATATATTTTTCTGTTATAATAACCCATCGTCGATTCTTCGTGGTATACACATACATCAATATAACTTTTTAGATAATTGTGAAAAGTGAAAAAATTGGAGAATCGTTGTAGGAGAATGAACTGTCGAAGAATATACAACATTGCTGGATATGCATAAGGAAAGGGAACTAAGTTTGTACGAGAGATGAGAGAGATGATTGACGCTGTTGCCCAACCGGAAAGTATTGATCTAATGTTCGAGATGAAAATCGTACTTGGCGAGGTATAGTACCTATAAAGAGGCAGAAAAATTTAAAGCAAACGCGAAATGAAGTTTTTTTTTCCAATAAAAGCACAAATAATGCACAAATTGTTTGAACTATTATGAAATTAGTACTGACTATGAAGAAAAATTAATAAATCAATTGGAGAACAGTTTCTTGTAATTTAATATCTAGGAAGAGCGTATATAAAGCGGAAATTTCATTTGTAATTTTTTTCTTCATTCGATTTTTCTAGTCGTGGTCAGCTTCGACTATCTCAAATAATCGGGACTCTATTGTAATGTCTTGGTATTTTGTAGTTCATACAAGGAAGCGAAAGTGTACAAAATTTCGAAAATCTTCGCAACTTCAAACAAAATGATACAGTTTGTGCATGATAATGTAGCTGATTGAAAAGGTTTGCAAGAACCTGCTGACGTGTTTAGAAATTCAAATGCCGATATTATAAATATTTTTTAATTCAGTATTCTATGTATCTTGCCATTGTATTGTGCTCCACTAAGCCTTGTTGATAAATAAGATGCAGGTACGTGACGTGACGAAGGGTGTGTTTCTGCGAACCACACATTTAAAAGGATCAGCGCACGTTAGAGCGCAGAGTGACGTGACGTAGTTTCTGCGCGTGGTGATACTGCGTGTTGCAGTTTTCTTACGTAGGTCATGGGCGCTTCGTCGTGTGTTTTGAAATGGAGGAAAAATCAATTGAAGCTGAAAGATTGTTTGGAACACTAGTCAGATTTACCTATTTTGATAACTTTCGGATTAATTGCGTTAGGAAACCTTCGTCCTTCATCAACGAACAAGCCTATGCAGTTCAGTTTCATTTCCTTGAGAATTTTGAACTTGGATGATGACCTTTAAACACCAGCTCATTCATGCTCTGTGTATTGCTTGTGTTGAGCGCTGAAAAAGAAGCAAAACTTGAGAAAGCGGTATAAAGGGCTTGGTGTATTTCTGTCTGAAGTTACCACCACAAAAAAGTGACAATTGAGGCAATTGATTTCATGATTTGATGAGAGAAAGTTCTAGCGAACTTTCTTGTTTGCAATGTATTTGAAACTGTCGTAGTGGGAAAGTTCAAGCATTTCCGAACATAAAAGGAATCGATAAGGAGACTTGTTCGAAGAGCTTTGTGATTAAGAAAAAAAGTTTTGTTTTGGACGTGAAAAAACTAGTTTTGATGACGACGAAGAAATACATTTGGAATGTAACGTGGCATGTGCAGACGCTTTGTCTATTTTTTTTCATCTACTGCAGCAATAGTTTTGATGCGGTTTATGAGAAACGTCTTAAGTTACGAGAATTTTGGCAATGTCGATTTATTCTTCAATGAAGTTTCCCCAAAAACAATTTTATAGGATATAAGTTTCTGACAAATAACATTGGATTGGTTACAACGTTTGAAAATTTAAAGCTTACGGAAGTTTGTCAACATTCGTGTGATACTTTGTGGATACGTTCATGTTATTCGCTCATATATTGTGTCTAGGGTATATAAGAGAAGTGTTAAAGGGCGATCGATCGGATACACTGGTGGAAAAGCCGCATCACGATCAGATTCAATAGACGCCACATATTTTAAATACCGTTACTGTGATACCGTTTATCAACTATTCCGATTTGCAATCGATCCCATTCATTAACAGTTCACAGTCGTTTCAAACAAACTTCAATTCAGGGTTTCGGAGCAGTATCTTGTAACATGCTTTCGGTTTTGCGACGAGAACTTTTTTTAAAGAAAGTAATTTTTTTATCGATGCGAACAGCTTTGTCTGTCTGCCAATCATAATCTCGAAAACATACTTTTTTCCCGTTGCAGACGTTTTCAGAGTTTTCCCCCAAAATATATAAAGTTGACGAGAAATCTGATTAAAAGGATATTCTAAAGTGAAGGGGACAAGAAACAAACTGTTTGCTTTAATACTTAAACAACACGCAATCTAATCTGTCGTCACAAGTATGCTGGTTTCACCGCAATGAAATCTTTTGTGTGAAATGTCTGGCGATGTTTTCAAATACAGCTGGATTGTCAAGATTAGGGTTGCCATCCCAGGTGTGGGCACCAATGTGTTTTGTATAATCCATAAAGGCAACGCAAGTTTGCGTCGCCCAACACTCGTTCGTGGGAATAAAAAAATCAAAAAGATAAGATACGATATTTTATTAACTTTCTTTTCCTCTCTGACGTTCAAAATTGCAAAACGTTTTCCATGACTGATATCTCTTATATACGGCGATAGTCTCCGTTACGATCAGATAACCTAACAGGAAAATGAAATCTTTATCGGATGATATGAAAAAAGTGGCTGTTAATGAGAAAAGTGTACATTTAAAACAATTTCACTTAAAAATGAAAGATGACGATGATTCATACGACTTTTACTATATACGGAAATTACCAGTGTAACAAATTTTGTAAAAAGTATTTATGGGTAAATACATTTGGATTTTACGATTTGAAAACAAAAAGTCATTTTTATATGTATACCATGAAGGTGTATCGAAGAAATAATCTATTAAAGTGAACATTTCAATTGTCCACAATATACAATATAATATTCCGACATATGTAAAGAAACTGCAAAAACTTATCTTATCAGAAGGAAGTCCAACAAAGAATGTGCCTCGGGATATGAAAATTACTTTCAACATATCCAATTTTAGCATGTTTGTTTACCACTCAGGCAGAGTGGAACGCATAAATAAGAAATAACACTCTCAACTGGTGATGGACACAGCCAGCACACTATTCTATACAAGCCAAACCCGCATCGCATACTGACCAATGGCATGCGAGATAATGTTCAAACATCTAGAGCGGGGTCATCAAGCACAGCTGCAGTGCGGGTCGATTATGCTGGGTGCTTGTTAATGTCACAGAATTGTAAAAGTAGTCATATTCAGATGAATTTTCTATTTTGATGTACGTATATTGCAATAGATCGCATTTGTTGAAACTCTTACTAATAAGTGTAATTGGTTGGTTGGTTGGTTGTAGTGGCAGCCGCCTTTGTCAAAAGGCTGCTCACTTAGGCCAAAATAGGCCCATTGTGATACCACATTCAGATAGGATGCGGCACTAAAACCTGTTGGGTGACGAGAACCATTTAGATTCTCGTATGAAGCCGGCTACGTAGCTAACATTTAAACTGGCTACTTCTGTGAGGCTGTCCAGGAAAGGTCAGCCTAAAGTTTGCATGCGTTTCCTGGATAGTGCTGGGCATTCACACAGAAAGTGTTGGATCGTTTCTTCCTCTTCTTCCGATCTGCAGCTGCGGAAGAAATCGTGGTAAGGGGCACCCAGTCTTTTTGCATGTCTGCCAATGAGACAATGCCCCGTCAGTACGGATACGATGAAACTTAATGTTTCACGGCTCGTGTTGAGGAGCTGCTTGGTGTGCTTTGAGCTTAGTGTGTGCCAAGTTTGCCTGATTGTCCTGCAGGTTTCTTCCAGCAGCCAGGCCCTGTTTGCAGCATCTATATAATACTGCTTGAAACTTAGCTTGACGCAGGCCAATGGATGGCCGACTTGGAGTGTTAGTGTATAATCCTGGAGCTCAGTGCCAGCTCGTGCTAGGGCATCAGCTTCGCAGTTCCCAGATATACCATTATGACCCGGCACCCAGCAAAGAATCACTTCACAGTGAAGCGACATCGCGTTCAGTTGTGTGCGACATTCCATTACAATTTTGGATGAGGTATACACTTTGGATAATGATTGGATAGCAGCTTGACTGTCAGAGAAAATGTTGAAATTTCTTATGCAAATTTTCTGATTATGTATTGCGTTGACCTCTGCCTGAAAAACACTGCAGTGATCTGGTAGCCGGAAGGATAGTCTCAGGCCTAACTGTTCGGAGAAAACGCCACAGCCAACTTTTCCATCTACCTTTGATCCATCAGTGTAGATGTCGACCGATTCCTGTTTCCTATTTCCTTCCATGATCCAGTCATCTCTGCTAGGGATGATGGACTTGAAACCGTGGTGAAAGCAGGGAATCGAAGGAGTAAGGTCTACTTTTTCTGGCGTTGGTACATCCTTTCGTAATATGGTGGAGTGGTCGATATTCGCATCATGCCAGAGATTTAGAGCTTTCAACCAAATAGCAGAGCACTTGGCCTGCTGTTTCGTTAAGAGCTCCGTCGGGAGTCAATTTAATAGCATAAACAATGCCTTTGTCGGGGTAGTGCGTACAGCCCCAGTGATTGCAATAGCTGCAGTTCTCCTGACCCTGTTAACCAGGTTCGCGTTAGATGAAATAACCACGCCATACAGAAGGATTGGTTCCACTATCGCTGTATAGAGCCATGATACAGTTTTGGGTTTCAGTCTCCACCTTTTCCCAATAGCTCTTTTGCAGCAGTAGATTGCGCATACCGCTTTACGCGCTCTTTCTGCTATTTTCGCTTTCCACGCGAGTTTGGAGTCCAGAATCAGATCTAAATATTTGACCTAATGAGATGAATTAAGACTTGTCTCATCAAGTTTAGGTGGGACAAATCGTGGAATTTTGTACATTCTTGTGAAGAGCACAAGTTCCGTTTTCTGCGGATTTATCCCGCATTTAGACCGCACTCTTTGCTCCATTCGGTAAGAATATCTAGGGCAAAGTTTAGTCTTTCAGATAGGGTGTTGACGAATTTGCCCGATATTGCTATTGCAACATCGTCGGCGTAGGCTACGACTATGCAGTCAGTCGTTTCTATTGTTAACGAGAATTTTTCCACCACTAAGTTCCATACAAGGTGGTGACAGCACCCCACGTCCGCCTTCTTAGGTTGTGTATCGCAAACTTATACAAAACATAATTTTGCATAGCTTTCGTATGGCAGCAATACTAAAAAAGTTTGTTTGCACTCCCTTGTATATGTGTTAATTTCGTGTGGCAGCAATAATAAACAGGTTAGTTTGCAGCACTCCGTACACATATTATTTTCGCTTTCGTATTGTAGCAATAATAAAAGAGCTATAAGCCAAAAGTGACGGCAAAAGAGGACAACGTTTCGGACGCTATAATTTCTTTGTTTTCACTTTTATACATCTAAAACTGACTAAGACAATTTTTTATGAGTTTGCAGTATTGTTTTAAGGCATTACACCACAGTAGAAATCTCAAAAATCGATTTTTTTTATTGGCTTAAAAAATCCTTTGAACCCTCTCTCTCTCGGTTTTATATCTGCAAAACGGTTTTAAATCTGCCCGAAATCGTTTTCATTGAAATTTCTCCACGCACCTCGACTGCTCCGAAACGACTACTTGCGGTAAATACGACACCTGCTCGTCGGTTACAGCATTATGTCTTACCATTCGATTTCTATCTTCTCTAATACACTAATAGATGCCGTTAGAAACATTTTCAAGGATGTTGAACACAAAGTACGTTAGTACAGTGTCTTTTGATGTTAAGAGAAGACGTAAAGTAAAGTCCAAACTTTAAACGCGTTTTTCTCGAAACACGGTTTTTCAAATCGGTACGTAGCATAACTCAAACAATTTTCTATTTTTTCACTCCAAATTAATATCACCTCGTTAAAACAACATTCCGCATAGAAATACGTAGCCGATTTTCGGTAAGTTAATATTTCGATTTTTTTAGGTAAAAATAAGTGCCCGTTTATACTTATGTTTAGAGGACTTTAACGATTTGATTGAAACAGGAGATACTTCACCAGAAAATCGAGTCACACTTTTATATTTTTATTTACAAACTCAAATTTGAATGTTGCAGGTCGTGCGTCAATAGCAAACATGCATACTAATAACACAGTAATATCTGCAACTATAGAAGACCCAACCGTATTTAAAGTGGCCAATGTATCGGATTTATCACCACTTGGGTAAGTGAAACAAAAGAAAAAAATGTCCTCAGCGGAATTACAACGCATTTGAAAAAACGCTTATAAATTCAAAAGGAGAAAAATATAATGATTCAAAAGCTTTAGAAGATTGGACAATGGATTCAATATCCAAGAGGTAATGAAAATTATAAAAATCGGTCCAAGGGTTTACTATCCATTATAAATAATTTTTACCCTCAATTCAGACTTTTTAACCTTTCGATTGGAAGGTTAGCGCATTCCTAGTAATAATTTTATCGAATTTTTATGTTGTTGAAATTGAGGACATAGCCAGCTTAAGCGTGGAGAACATATCTATATAGCCAAATATGACGAATTATATATATCGTTTATTAGGACGTATATTAAGGTTATTTTACATATTAGCCAAGAAAACACTTTCAATGCAAATTGTACACAACACTGACACATCTTGTGTATCCATATCTAAATTTTATCACCTGTTGAAAAATATATTTATATATTCAGATAAAAAAACTGCCAATTTTTAAGGATTTCAGGCAAAAAGATCACTTCGAAATATAGCTATCATTGTACAGATAAATTGGCATGGGTTTCATGAAAATCGAACGCCGGCAACATAATGAAAAAAAATGTTTCATAGGTACATTTGTATATTACATAGGATATACCGGTGCAAAGGTATATTGCCATGTTGACCCCACACTTCACTACGTTACACACTTTGAAATTTTACTCTTTTACTTTTTATTTCTCTAAATCGTGCCGCGTGTTAAGGGCTCCCTAGACGGTCAATATTGTTGTCAATGTGATTGACGGTTTCGATCCATAGATGTTTCAACGTAGCTCCAATTAACCCATCAATCTCATTCGCTTGGTGTTTTTCTAGAGGAGTGACGTGTGATAAAGTTGCTATTTGTAAGGCAGCCCGGAAAGCTGCGTTGCAAATAAAAAATCTTTTTATGCCTATTAATTTTCTCTCGATCTAGTAGATTAGATATTAACAATATGTAAAGTCGTCAGGCTAGCGGTCAGGATAAAAGCAATCTTCAAAAGAAGGCGAAAACGACGAGTTCGACAATCTTTTGGAGCGTTTAATTTGCAGCAAGGTATTTCGTAATGTTGCATGCAATTTGATTTTGAAAGCATTTTCTTATATTTATTCCTTCTGAAGAAATTCAAGCATACAAATTTAACTCATTTTGTACTATTTTTCAAGGTGAATCAACGAAAATGGTCATCAAAAATCATATTTACAATCACCTTTATCGAAAATCTACTTAACGTTGTATAATTCGTTGAATTTGGCTCTGACGAGTATATTATTTATGCTTATGCTGTTACGCCCTTTGCACTATCCGCATGGTTTATCATTGCATGATACAAATTCTTTTCGATTTATTAATTAAAAACCAACATTTGTTAGAGTATATAGCATTCGATAAGAACTATTTTTTCAAAGCATTCAAAGCATTTTTGGTACGTAGGTGCTTTCGAATATGGTTACATAAAACATTTTTTTTTTAAAAAAATGCAATAAATTAGATTCGACCCAATTCGTGAAATTCTATTATTTGTTACTTGTTAAGCTGACAAAACCCAACTGTTGATAATCATAAATTATTTTTATTTCTTTTCAGAATAAAAACTGAAACTAATTCGGGTTCTATAATAATTCAAACTTGTGTAACGAACTTTTCAAAATCCACGCCAAGGAAAGAGGAATTTGCAACAGTATCAAAAGATCAAGAAAGTTCATTTTGATATTTATCCCTATAGCACAACTTTCTCGTGAAAACTTAGTTGACTAGTTAAGACATCCAAAATCCAAATCATAAATTTTACAACCATTGATTTCTAATATTTTTAAATTTTACTGTCTACAAAAGAAATGCCTTAAGTGTAGTGAATGAAAATAATAAAAATTAATTTTCTGTGGAATATATTGTTTTATATCGATAACAAATCTCGAAGGCATCACGTAGGCCTCACTTTGGGCGCTTTGCATAATGAATTCGGAATATTGAAGTTGAAGAAAATGGAAGTCAAAAAAATTCGTCCCATTGACCTCACGGATGTTCACACCGGATTACGAATGTTTAATGTCGTTCAGACGATTCGTTTGGCCACTCAAAGGCCAGACATTTGGCGACTGTTGGTATGTCAGCTCTGCGACCAAAATTTTCCGAACTACAAAATACCAAAAACATAGAAAATCATTATCTAAAATCGAACATCTTATTAGGTTATACTTTCTACTCTACTTTAATTCGTCACCTCGTGCGCACATAGAGTTCCAAAAAAATGGCGACCACGGTCATCTCAAGGACACAGAACTACGCGGACTAACTATAGATTTTACAAAAAATTCACGTGCGGACAATCAACCCCTCGGACGGCCGTACATATCACGGGACGACAGCAACGCCCTACATTCATAACCAAGATATACAACCATCCAAAATTCATACTATAGAAAAATACAAAGTACAAATATTACAGCAATTCAACGACAAATTATATAGTAGGTTCTCGGATTATATTCATTATACCGTATAACAAATACAAAAATTTAGCTGATCTTCAATAAAGTTTGCACCTATTCTCACTTTTATATAAATAAAAAACTACTCGGGATTCTGTTCCTATTTGTAAATTATCACAGAAAATTCCAATAAATATCACGAGTGAACATAACTTCATCTACCGTCTTACAATTATCTGGTTGTTTGATATATTATTAGAACATATGGAAACTACTTGCACTATGTATCATGTTCAACATAGTTTTTCTACACATTCTTTGATTTTGTATGTCGGTGTTTTCTAACATTCTTCACTTTTCACTTCTTGCAAGCCATCTCATAACAGTCTTAATTTTTTCTTGTTTCTTCCCGTCCCACTTTATGGTGTATTTAGAATACTGGCTGTCTTACTGAGGATGCGTTTACCTAAGAAAATAACATATGCTTTATGGCAAAGTGTTGATTTTAGCTTGTTTGAATGGAAAAGATGCCCATGATACACAAATCATGCGTCAGCCGTCAGGTTGGAGGTGATCCGCCATCTAAGAAAAGCGGAAACTAAATCCCTATGTATCTCGAGACCCGTGACTCTTAACACGTGTAAAATTTACTTTCCAGCCGTTTTAAACATTGTTTTCGTGTGGTGGCAATATTGTAGGCATTTCATTGCTTACATCTGCGGTAAGGTTCTTGAAGCCAATAAGCTACACTTAATTGCTTGCACTTGCATTTTGTGACCATGGGAAAATATCGGAAATAGATTTAGGTCAGAAACATGTTAATAATATTTGATTAGTTAGTAAGTTGTACAAAAGGAATATTTTTGTATAAAAGAAATGGGAATCAGTGAATAAAACAACATTCATACTAGACAATTTGGACTGCCTACATCGGCATCCTTCTTTTGATTGTTCATTGCGGCGCTTGCGCTGCATTAGAAATATAGGCAACTCCTTTGCTTGCCATCATCTTTCGCGCTTGCGCCGATAAATAGGTAACTTTAAACATTAGTTTAAATGATAAAACCCCATTTCATGGCGATCCTGCCAACCCATTTCATGGCGATCCTGCCCACTCGAAACCTAAATCAAGGCGATTTTGCCCATACGAAGCTGAAAGTTTCTTACCAAAAATAAGAACGAAAAATTGAATTTGGACGTTGACAACTAACAATGCGACTTAAAATGGAGTTTCGACGTAAGATACTGGAGATAAAACTTCATCGAAGAAAATGGAAAACAATTGCAAATAGGAAGAAGATGAAGAAGAATTTTCTACATTATTTGCGATTAAAGTAACAAAAAATTTAATGATGACTCAAGAATTAATCGGCAACGACCAGAAATTTATAATTTAACATTAACTATTTTAAGTCAAACTTTAATTTTATATATAATATGGACTGGAAAAGAATATCATATTAATTAGGATTTTTCTAAACAAATCAGTAAAATTTTAAGAAAGCATAAAATCATTATGAGAACTCTTATGAAAATAGTACCAAAATACACTTCATGTTCAAAAAAAAAAGATTAATGAAGTGGATAATTATTGATAAATTTATAGAATTAACAATTATGTAATTGTTAATTGGGGACGAGCACTAAAATAACACTTTAGTTAAATTAGATATCGATCGAAATATTTACATTTTGGTGTTTATATATTCAACAAATAGTTTGCTATCAAGTCAACACAAAATAATAGTGAAATAAGTTGACATTACGTATTAAAACATGAAAAACCACATTCTTTCTATTAATCAATTCGAATCATTTGAAAAAATGATAATTGTTATTTTAAAACGGTATCGTCAATACTTAAATCGATTCTGCAGGTTAGAAATCGTCACACATTAATTATGGTAGATGGAAACTGGCAAATAGAACCTTTGAGATATCAATATATCTTGAAACTGCGAATTTGGTTTTTCAAATTAGAATATATACCACAGAAAATCTTTTGGAAGAAAAATTCTCGAAACCTACAGAGATATTTTGAAAAAACTACGCACTAGGCAAAGCAAGGTTGGATTTAATGTACCGATATCTAATGCTAGTAAACATGACATAAATAAGACTATAATTGAGAAAGAGTTGCTTGAAACTCACTGGGGAATAAACTTCTGCAGACCATATTTGTACGGCAGAAAATTCATTGTGGTAACTGACCACAGACCTTTGGTGTCATTATTCACGCACAAGAATCCATCGTCTAAACTAACTAGGATTAGATTAGACCTCTCGGATTATGATTTCGAGATTGTATTTAAGCAAGGAAAAATAAATTGCAACGCGGATGCATTATCACGCATCAAGCTAGACTCAGATATTTTAAAAACAATGATTACTCCAGAAAGAGACGAAAAAGTCAAAAAAGTGTTGGCAATAACAAGGGGTATGTCTGCAAAACAGAAAACAGACAATTTAATAAAAGATACTTCAAAAGATGAGCCCCAGGCACAAGTAAAGCCTGATCAACTTTACGTATGGGATTGCACATCAATATCCGAAATAAGAAAAGTTATGAAGTTGAAATTTATATTGTGCAAAAATAATAAATTCGATATCGTCAGAACAAGCGACGAAGTCATTGTATACTGTAGTGATAAAGTTACCGAGAAATACGTTTCCGCTAACGAAAAGCTATCAGCGAGCTCAAATACAATTAGATCGAATGTTAGAATCTGCAACGATAAGTCCAGTGCGATATACGTATCCACCATGGAAAAGTTGTTAGATGGAATTCTCGAGATGAATATATATGAATTAGCGTTATCAAATAACGATGATATCTTCAAAATAATAAATAAAGAAGATTTTAAAAATATAATTAATATGTTGCAACTAAGGGAAAAATATGAGAGTCGCGCAAAATTATGCATAATGTTATATGGACCCCCAAAGAGTATAAAGAATCAATTGATACAAGAATATCATAACACGCCACACGGAGGACACCTGGGAGTTAGAAAAACACAATTAAAATTGAAGCAGAGATATTGCTGGCAAAACATGAATAGCATGATAAAAAGATAAGCTAATCATTCCACACAATGCAAAATGAATAAACAAGTGCGGCACACCAAGGAGAAAATGTTAAAAACTGATACCCCAACCACTAGCTTTGAAATAATAGCTATCGATGTAGTAAAACAAAATCGTGTCAGTAAACTAGTAAAGTCAAATCCAATCAAATTAAAAATAAATGATTTGGTTCTCTTGAAGAAATAAAATAAAATTAGACAAACCCTATGTAGGACCATACAGAGTAATAGGAACAAATAATGTAAACACAACAATAGAAGTTGATGGTAAACCAAGAAAAGTCCACAAAAATAATTTCAAATTGTACAAGATGACTGATTGATTTGAATAGACTATAAAATATAAATGTAAGAGACTAATTAGTAGCAATTTAGAGTAAGTCAACAATATTTAATTCATATTTTGGAATTACGTGTAAAGTAAATTAATTATTATATATATAAACTTAAACATAGTAACAAAGTAAAAACACATGTAATGACACTAGATATAAGCTCACTGAAATATATTTTGAATTATATAAGAATTAAAAGTAGCATACTTATCCTATCTTTAGTTGGAAAATCCCAGGTGACCAATGCACATGCAGCAAGAATAACACCGAAATTTTTTTTCTATTAAGTATTCTGCACTAATCACTCAATTAGTACACAACACTTCTGAGAGGTAAGGGTGTAGTGTAATACAAACTACGACAAGCAAACAAAACATATGCTGACCACCATGACGGACGTAAATAATATTTATACATAATAAATAATATTTATACATTGCCATCTGATAACCCGGCACGAGTCAAAGCATTTTGAGTCAGGCTTTGTGGGTATATCCCAAGTCCATTGTTTCTATCATAAGCAATGAAATAAGAGCGACTCAGCAAAACAATTGAAGACTGACTGTGCACTGGGAATGAGTTCAGCATGGGCATGGCATAAGAATGAAAACGAATCAGGGGTTCTTGGCATTTTATTGCTTACATCTGCGGTAAGGTTCTTGAAGCTAATAAGCTACACTTAATTGCTTGCACTTGCATTTTGTGACCATGGGAAAATATCGGAAATAGATTTAGGTCAGAAACATGTTAATAATATTTGATTAGTTAGTAAGTTGTACAAAAGGAATATTTTTGTATAAAAGAAATGGGAATCAGTGAATAAAACAACATTCATACTAGACAATTTGGACTGCCTACATCGGCATCCTTCTTTTGATTGTTCATTGCGGCGCTTGCGCTGCATTAGAAATAAAGGCAACTCCTTTGCTTGCCATCATCTTTCGCGCTTGCGCCGATAAATAGGTAACTTTAAACATTAGTTTAAATGATAAAATCCCATTTCATGGCGATCCTGCCAATCCATTTCAATATTAACAAAGTAACGAGGTATAAACATCACTCCACAACCTCTATGTTTTCACTTTTACTGCAAAAACGATCACCATTTACTTTAAGACAATTTTTTCATAAGTAGTTTAAGGAAGCAATTGCTTTCACTTGAAAAAAAAATGTTTTTTACATAATGGTATTCTTTAACATCATAAAAATACCCTTCGCAGCCTGTTTTGAAAAATCCGAAACAATACAAAAGTTGTAGGTAATATTGATGTAACGGTACGTATGAAAATAAACCGGTTTCTATTGATTTCGTAGCAGCGCGCAACAATTGCCTCTTTTCTGTTTGTATACGGCTTGTATATGTGTGTAATGCATTCATATATGGATATTACAGAGCACATCAGTTTCTGTACATCGTTCTCGAAAGAAGCAAGTGTTATATTTTCGTCCAAATTGATTTGAAAAAAGTCTTTAAAAATGCTTCAATGTAGTGGTTGTCGTAAAGGCATTCGACAAAATCGTAGAATGAGCTGGTCGAGGCCAAAAAAATCAGACGATATCAGTTTAAATCAGCCGAAAATAATCCTGAATTACCGAGTTCACCTGCAAAAAAATTCAAAACAAGCGATAGACTCTCCACCAGGTGACTACTCTTCGAAATACGTAATATTGTGTTTCCCTTTCGTTTTTACGTCAATTTAGAAATTGCAAAGAGTGCAACGGTGATATCTCTCTTCAGAAAGATACCGGCATTGGCTTCAAAAGTGGTCTTGAGTAGTCTTGTGGGAGAAAATTCATCAAAACTTCAACAACTACAAGTACAAATGTTTACGAGATAAATCATAGAATTTGATGTCGTTACTAAAAAAGCTGTGAAAGAGGAAATTGATATGAATAAGGAAACAGGCAATGAAGCTGAACATTTGGCTGTTTCTGGAGATGGCACGTGGATGAAAGGAGGTTGGTTGGTGTTCTTTCAATTTTCGAAAAATTCACAGGTAAAGTTATTGACTTACAGGTCAAATCATCATTTTGTCATACCTGTAATCAAAATAAATCACGGTTAGATGAGATTGAATATTGCATGTGATACGAAGAGCATAAGCTCGACTACCAAAGGATCTGTAACGATTTTAAAATTTTCTTTCTTCTCCGATCGGGTCTCCGCTGAGACCGATGACTATCAGCGTTACACCGATGTGACAGCAGGACGTACAGTCCGTGGATTGAGGCAAAGGACTATGTATCGCGCCGAGAACTAGTCCTACCTCTCACTTGAAGTTTGGGGTTGGTGGCTGCTGGCGGGCTAGCTAGTTCGGTGAGGCGTGCGCTCGAGGGTCTTAACGTCCAAACAACAAGTGTCTGAGTTCGTTACACAAACTCAGCCACCTGAAAAGCCATTGGGTTACGCGTTTTCAATACACAATCATCAAAAAAGGAGACACAAATAATAAAAACTCTAACTACTCTATTCTCTACTTTACTCTGAGTTCGCGAGACCGTCTTACCCGAACGCGAATTCTCGTCGGCACACAAATAGACTACCGCGATACAAGAATACTACTTTACCGGAAAAACATTCAATATAACGAAATCAAAGCTAACTCGAACACTGTGCCGCGGAAAAACCCGAATCACTGCTGAGAAAAAAAAGAAAGGGGGAACCTGGCGAAGCCTCGCCAACCAACGATGTTATAGGCCGGGCCCAGCCTCCTTGTTCCGAACGTGAGCGAAGCTCATTATTCCGCGCTCGGAACCCCATTTCAGATCGAACTACCTGACCTACCTGTTTGGAAGGAATCCCGGAAAAAAATCTAGGAGTTTAAGTGCAATTCATATTTATTTATTTTTCAGCATTAAACAAAACAAAATTGAAAAATATACGCTAAAAACTAAACACATATTTTAAAATTAAGCATTAGTGTATGTTTTGAATATTCGTTCGGAATCGATAAAAGTATTCGTTGTACAACTACGGTGGAAATGAAGCGACTGGAAATGATTAAATTGGTTTCGAACTAATTATTTGCAAAATCGATGAAATGAGCTTTAAATTATGATGACAATATTATTTACTTAATTCCTTTACAATTTTTTTCCCTTTTTTTTCCTAGTTAGTTTTTGTTTTGTTTGCTTCTCCTTTTTTTCGTGTTTTCTTTTAATATAACATGATACTTAGTACCAGTGGCGGTGCTGTTATTATTTGCGCCCGGAGCAAAAAAGCAATATCGCACCTTTCCGTCAAAATGTGGTAGTCAAAGATACGAGTTATCCGCCAATGTAGGAAATGAATAAACACATCAAACTCATTCATATTTTCAAATGAAATCATGTAACAACTTGAATCGATCGACAATATCCGAATTTTTTTTTCAACGTTGGGAGGTGGAAACCTTAATAAAGATACCGAGTCGCTCCTGTTTCTCGGCATGCCGGGTTTTACCGACTAAACCCACCTCCGTCTCCTCCAAAAATCACTCTATCCATCAATTTTCAGTGATTGTCATTCACGTTTGTTGAATTTGTTCCACCGTACTTCCCAGACGATACGAATCGGTTATAAGAAATAGCACCTAATCTGTGATGTTTAAATATATTAAGTTTGATTTTTATTCCAATATATGTATTATGATTTTCTTTCAGGTTGATTTAATAGTAAGTTTTGAACTTATGGAGCTAAATGTACACCTTCAAAACGTTACAACTTTAAAGATAATTTAAAAACAGCTAAAATATAACAAGAATGTAAGATTGCATAGGCCCAATTTAAGAAAATTTTACTCGACGAGCTTTTATTTTGGCAAAATCATCAATCAAATCAGAAAAATCTAAACTTTCCACCAATTCTCTTTCAATTGACATTGTTGCAAGATGGACAAGCTTTTCCTGACCTAGTGCCGACCTCAAATAATTTTTAATTATTTTCAGCTTTGAAAAACTACGTTCGCCGGTAGTGACAGTAACTGGTAATGTTAAAAGCATTTTCAATGAAATTACTGCGTTGGGAAATATTGAGTCCAAATTATTTTGGAATATATAATTTAAAACTTGGAGCTGTTGATGTGGGAAAGGTACAAGGGACATCCATCCTCACAGCGATTTCTTTAGCTTCGTCTATAACATTTTCGTACATGGAATCAGTTCTAAGTTGTATCAAAAAAGTTTTAGTGGAGCTCAGTATTGATAAAGCGGCAGATAAACAAACATTGGGACGTTGTAAATATTTACTTGATACGTTAATTTTTTCCAAGACTGAGTACCAAATTACTAAACAGCAAATAAATTTGAATTCTGTTATTTTGTTTCCTAATGATTCTGCTGCATTCTTTGTCACGGCTTCCCCCTCTTCCGATATCTCTACAATGGCTTCATAAATATCATCTAAATTGTATCTTAATGGTCTTAAGGCATCAATCCTACTTTCCCATCGAGTAGCACAAAGAGGTTTTAAATTGAGTGTTGCGAGATGTTTCTTTAAAATTGCCCATCTACTTACAGAAGAAGAACAAAAATTATATAAACACTGCACAATATCAAAAAAATAAACAGCATCTTTAGAGCAATGAGCTGCATCGGAAACCACTAAATTGATAGTATGAGATGCACAAGGTACGAAAAAGGCCCTAGGCTCCAAAGTTCTTATCCTTGTTTGCATTCCGGAATGCTTCCCCTTCATATTCGACCCATTATCGTATCCTTGTCCCCGGCAATTAAAAATTGAAATGTTTAAACTTTCAAGTTGATCTAAAACTAATTTGGTCAACCCAGCCCCAGTTGTGTCTTCTGCAATCAAAAACCCCAAAAAATATTCTTTGGCTGTGAAAATGTTATCAACCTGTTCGACTATTCTGACTACTAACGATAGCTGCTCTTTCCTGCTTACATCTGGTGTACAATCTACAATTAATGAGTAATACTTGGCATTTTGGATGTTTGAGATAATTTTACGTCTTAGTGCATTAGATATTAAATCAATCAACTGGTTTTGGATGTCACTGCTCAAATATTTATTTTGACTATTGTGGTCATTGATGCGCTTTAGATGTTCTGCTAACACCGAGTCAAATTTACTAATTGATTCTACTAATTTAAGAAAATTTCCATTGTTGGGCTCATACAAAACGTCTGAATGCCCTCTAAAAGCTAAAGATTGTGTGCCCAAAAACTGAACAAATATCAAAAGCCACTTTAAAACTTCCCTCCAATGCTGAATTTCCTTAGCTATTTCTTTTTCCATTTCGGCAACTATTGTTTTATTTTTAGAAAGTCGCAATTCAAGCTCTTTCCAAATTTTAAAGTTGGTCATATGAACAATACTTAGCTATCTGTTGAATCTGATTTTCATTTAATTCTGGCCAGGTTCCCGGATCTTCAAAATTATCTAACGGATAACTTGCACTAACACCTGGTGAAGATAATTAAGTTACCTGCAAAAACTTGCGATGAACTTGTTTCAATATGATTGGATAAAGGGAAATGATGGGGACTGTCATAATTAGGATCTACTTCTACTACTACTTCTCTTTCCAGAAAATTTTCCATAGCGGCCCTTTGCTTCGATCTGAAAATTTCATCTTTCCTCCGTCGTTTCCTATTTTCACTACCCGACAACTTGTTTTTCACGCCCGACATATTAATTAGTTTTTTTTGTAACGTTTAATCAAAATCACTGTTCAAAATGGTTATTAAAAAATCAATTGTTTTAAAAATCACCGCTCGTACACTGTATCACGATTTCAACTTCAGGTTCAAATCACTAATATTGAACCCTCTCAATGCTTTGGCCGTCGACGATGTAGGAATCAGTTTCTCTTCGACTTCAGTCTGAATAGAAGAGAGAGTTTGTCATCTAGCGGGTATTTGTCCAGTGCTTCGAGCTGTATAAGTAACGATTTCAGATCATTACCTGCTCAAATTTCCATTTTATGCCAAAATTTCCCTCCAATAGAATTTTTAATTTCATGACTTAGACTCCAAGTGGAAATTGTATGGCCTTATGAAAAGCACCAGAACAGCAAAACTAAAAGAAAACCCCGATTATACTAAATACAATCAAAGTAAAATGAATGGAAAATGCAAATGAAAATTTTCCCCATGATCCATGAACACTGTGTGAAACATATTGCTATCATATCTCTTAATCGCTTTTCTCTTTTGACTTGGTTCAAGACGTCTAACTTGAACCAAATTGCCTATAGCACCAATAGATGACTCATTTCAGTGTGTATAAAATCATGTGTGAATTTTCCCATCGATTGGGTCAAGTTGTTTGTTTTGAACCAGCGTCAATCCGCTGGCGATGATGGTGTTATAGAGAGGCGAGGTGTTAGATGTTATAGATCATAAATAGCCTATGATGATGAGTGACAATATGTAAAGTTGTAAGTTTACATGATTTGGATTCTGTAGATATGTTTTGCAGTTGACAAAATAAGCAAAATTTACTTGATTTAAGAAAAATTAATGGAAATATAATGAAAGATGAATGTGGAATTATATTATTTTCAATATTGATTCACTTGTAATTTGGCGCCCTTTAATTTTGGCGCCCGGTTCAATTGCTCCATTTGCACCTATGGTAGCACAGCCCCTGCTTAGTACATAATTAATATATATTTGTCAATTAAAATTTTCAATTAATATATAATATGATCGGTGTTATTTTGCCGATTTTTTTCTTTTTGCTTTTAATATATATGGATTTATATACAGGGTGTTGTGTATTTGGTGGCATAAAATGACACCACGTATTCTTTGAAGTGTCCCGAGAAAAAAATCGTATTGAAGGGGGGTGGTAAATCCGAAGGAGTTTCGAGATATAGGAGGGGGAAGTACCCCGATCCATAACCACGACCTGGCACGTGTAAATCGTCATAACTATTTTATTTTTATGTGTAGACTTTTTAAAACGAATGCGTTCGATAGCCTGTCAATGTATCTTTTTAGAAATGTATTAACAAATGCCCCCAATGCTGCCAGTTTTACACAAAAAATTAGAAACTTTAAATAACCGGAAAAAATTGCTAATTTTGACTTTCGCGACCGTGTTAAACGCTAAAGTGATGTCCTAACCTATAAAAATTATTATCTTGACAGAAAGCCTTACTTTCTGCTTGAATACTTCCGAAGAAAAAGATTGCCGATTTTCCTTTGTTTCCTTCGAAAAATAGAAAACTAAAATTTTATGAAATTTTGCTGACTTACTTTATTATGGAAAATAATAACTAAAGATCTAAAGTTACAATTTATTTTGAACTTATCATTAAACAGCAGAATGACTTGTGATCACATAAACTGTTCAAGGTGTTTTTCTTCCACAGAAATGCAAAGAAGAGCTCTTTTCTTAATTTCTGTGACTACATCGAAATGCATGAGTTCCTCTCTTATTTTTTCACTAGCTGCCTCAATTCTTAAATCTAATTCTGGAACTGATGACACATGTGTCTTGTACACTTCTTGCTTCATTGCACCCCACACATAAAAATCAAGGATAGTTAGATCTGGAGACCGGGTGGCCTCCTAATTGGACCATTTCGACCTACCCACCTTCCTGGATAATTTGAGGCAAGTCAGTGGGTGATTTGTTGGTCAGTATGGCTTGGAGCACCATCGTGTTGGTAGTACATGCTGTTCAAATTGATTATTGGTGTATCTTCCAATAAAGCTGGTAACTCGTTATCCAAAAAATTTAGATATCCGGCAGAATTCAGCCTATCTGGCAAACGAAATGGTCCAATTAGCCTTCGCCCCAGTACGCCTGCTCACATGTTTCTGCTAAGTCTACGCTATGTTGAGGTGGCCTTGGTTACTCTGGGAAGGAAACAAAGGAAAATCTACAACCTTTTTCTTCGGAAGTATTCAAGCAGAAAGTAAGGCTTTCTGTCAAGATAATAATTTTTATAGGTTAGGACATCACTTTAGCGTTTAACACGGTCGCGAAAGTCAAAATTAGCAATTTTTTTCCGGTTATTTAAAGTTTCTCATCTTTTCGTGTAAAACTGGCAGCATTGGGGGCATTTGTTAATACATTTCTAAAAAGATACAATGACAGGCTATCGAACGCATTCGTTTTAAAAAGTCTACACATAAAAATAAAATAGTTATGACGATTTACACGTGCCAGGTCGTGGTTATGGATCGGGGTACTTCCCCCTCCTATATCTCGAAACTCCTTCGGATTTACCACCCCCCTTCACTACGATTTTTTTCTCGGGACATTTCAAAAAATACGTGGTGTCATTTTATGCCACCGAATACAAAACATCCTGTATATATATACAGGGTGTTTGGTACTCGGTGAGCACTTTTGTAAGGAGGTGTTCCTTGATATATTTTGAACAAAAAATCGTTCTACATGATGGTCCGGATTTCAAAATCTGCGGAGTTACAGGGTGGTCAAGAATAGCGTTTCGGACCTGTACCCTGACTCACTTAAATCGTAATATCTCAAAAACTAATTATCACAATTAAACATTTTATAACTCATTTTTTATGGAACCAAATTACCCTTCATTTAATGTGACATCCTAAATTGTAACTGTACCCAATTTTAGGATATTTACTTCAAAGCACAAAATTTTGGAACT
>OZ012661.1:61217155-61255196 GCA_963942545.1 Oxycera nigricornis | reverse complement strand
GCCTTACTTTCTGCTTGAATACTTCCGAAGAAAAAAGTTGCCAATTTTCCTTTGTTTCCTTCAAAAAATAGAAAACTAAAATTTTGTGAAATTTTGCCGACTTACTTTATTATGGAAAATAATAACTAAAGATCCAAAGTAACAATTTATTTTGAACTTATCATTAAACAGCAGTATTAATGTATTGCTTGTGATCACATCAACTGTTCAAAGTGTCTTCCTTCCACAGAAATGCAAAGAAGAGCTCTTTTCTTAATTTCTGTGACTACATCGAAATGCATGAGTTCCTCTCTTATTTTTTTACTAGCTGCCTCAATTCTTAAATCTAATTCTTGAACTGATGACACAGGTGTCCTGTACACTTCTTGCTTCATTGCACCCCACACATAAAAATCAAGGATAGTTAGATCTGGAGACCGGGGTGGCCACCTAATTGGACCATTTCGACCTATCCACCTTCCTGGATAGTTTGAGGCAAGCCAATGGGTGATTTGTTGGCCAGTATGGCTTGGAGCACCATCGTGTTGGTAATACATCCTGTTCAAATTGATTATTGGTGTATCTTCCAGTAAAGCTGGCAACTCGTTATCCAAAAAATTTAGATATCCGGCAGAATTCAACCTATCCGGCAAACGGAATGGCCCAACTATCCTATGCGCCAGTACGCCTGCCCACACGTTTCTGCTAAATCTACGCTGTGTAGAGGTGGCCCTGGTTCCTCTGGGATTGATAATAGCCCAAAGACGGCTGTTGTGGAAGTTGTTGACACCATCCCTTGAAAAATGTGACTCATCGGTCCATAAAATGTTACTAATGAAGTTGGAGTCTGTTCGATCCCGTTCGATAAGCCACTCACAGAACTCAACCCTTTTCACGTAATCCTCGGGAAGTAACTCTTGCACGGGTTGAAAATGGTAAGGGCGCATCCTGCATGAAACATATATATATATACAAACACACACAGACAGACACACACACATACATACATATATATATATATATATATATATATACGTTTCACAAGTGAAACCCATTGTATAAAATATTTAAACTCGTTTTTCTCAAGGCTCATTTTTATAAACTCGTACAAATCAGGTCTCTATTTCAATAGATCTAAAAAAACAAAATGTATTCGATTTATTAACATAAATACTAGGTCCAATACCTATAAATATTCATATAAGTACCCCTCGTTTTTTACAGAGGTACTTTTCCCTAAAAAAATGACCGATTTTTTACATTGTGAGAAAAACAGTGGTAAAATATTTTAAAGAAATTCTAAAAAAAATTAGTACAAGACCTTGTAAAAGACCTAAAAAACAGAATCCGTTTTGAATTCCGTTCTTACCTTTTCAAGATAAGGTAGCAGTTAAAAAGTGACTTTTACAAGACGCCCTAAAATTACTAACAATTAACCAAACACATGTCTTTATTCTTCAATTGATACAGAACAATGACTAAAAATTTTCTTCGAATAAATATAATAAATTTCGCAAAACAACTTTCAAAACAGGGTTTTTTTAATTTAAAAGCGATCGCCTCCTTTAGTTTAATGCTAGGTTTTCTATAAATCGCAGAAAACTCGCTTGCCTAAGAAAGCTTGGTGAGTTTTTACACTGAGTTATTTGTCATGAGTGGTTTGTTGGGTTTCATAGTGCATTTTTCACGACGTAATCAAAATGTAATAACTGTCGCTGACTGCAAAAAAACGAGTTCATAACTTTATTGTTTTGATAGTTACGTGAAAATGATGTAATTACATCATTTTGCGCATTGAATGTTCTACAAGGTTGCCAAAAAGCTCGATCAGTTTTACACAAGGTTTGCAAGCTAATTACTGAGCTTGAAAATGTATTTTTCACGAAACTTCTTTATTTGAGACGCAATAACTTTCGTGAATAAATACTCATTGGAACAAAGTTTCTTTAAATGACTTGCGACAAAATTGTCTTAAAGAAAATGCTGATTGTTTTGGCATTAAAAGTGAAACTAAAAAATTGTTTGGGGCTTAGAAACGACCCTGATTTTTCGTTTGATGTTTAGCTCGTAACATTGCCGCCATAGAAACAAGATGAGTAAAGTTGTCGTTACACAACGGTTTTAAGCAAGCCACGATTTTCGAGGTACAAAGAGATTTAGTTTTCGTCTTCTTTTTAAATTAGCGGCCACTTGATGACAGACGCATGATTTCATATGAATCAAGTAATAATCGGAACTTTGTTATGGCCAACGCTGCCTCTCGAACGAAAGTTCATGCTGTTACCATGAAGTTTTGTCAGTTCTTCCCCTGTTTTTCTGTGCCTTCCACAGGTAAACGCAAAGTCTCCTACCAGCCAGACTATATTCATGGCAATTATGCCAGAATAAGGTATGGCATATAGAATAATTAGCTCTGCTAAAATTAAGTGATGAAAACGTTGCCTAGAGGGAATTTCAATCATCGTTCATTGGTACCGCTTCCAAATTCTCAAGTTGCTCAAATTTGACCCGCATTGTACGTTGCACACGCTGAGCATAGCAATGGACAACGAGAAGCTCTTATAATTCTCAATGAGGAGTCGCTAGCTCCTTTGGAGTCTAAGGGTGGGGTAATAAGCTACGGTTTCTCGGCTATCACACTGCGAGTATACCGCAAAGACCGTACTGGGAAAGCAGTACGACAACCGAGCAAAGAGAGTGAAAGCGAGGTGACTGGAGTATCTTCAGCAGATCCGACCCTGGACCTCTCCGAATCAGATCTTCTCTCCGAAAACGGAAGAAGCACCACCTGCATGGCGGAGTTGGCTGGGGACTTTCTCCAATCTCTCGACTTGGTTGAGAAAGAGAGGATGTCCTCATCTGACCAAGAGGCGGACAAAACGTTGTGTCGTGATGCTGAAGTTTCTCCAAATAAACCTCCATCACTCTAAGGCGGCATCTGCCGCACTGGTCCTCCACCTGTCCCAAAAAGGAGAGGAGCAAAGACTGGCCCAGGAAGCTTGGGTTGTTGGAAACCAGATTTGAGGGCTCAACATGAAGGGATACAAGACAGTGTCTTTCAATACAAAAGGTAAACCAAGAGCTTGCGTAATCATAAAAGAAGGCTTGCAGTTTTTAACCTTGCATGATTTCAGTGACCAGGACACCGTTGCCATAGCAGTGGAAAGGCAGCCCAAACCCATGTGGGCTGTCTCCTGCTATATGGCACATGATGTTCTGCCACCTCCAACTAGCCTGCAGAGGATCACAAGGGATGCCACTGCTGGGGTAGCACCGACACGGATAAACGGGGTGAGTCACCATTTGAATTCATTTTACTGCATGACTTAGCCCTAGCTAACAAAGGTGAGGATCTTACTTTCATTGCAGCAAGTCGTAGAGAGGTTCTGCGCATCACTCTAACGAACGAGCACTTGTATAACACTATCAAGGGATTGCATGTATCACATGAGTGCTCGTTCTCTGACCACCTATATATAAGGTTTGATGTGGCTTTTGATCCTCCGGTAAATCCAACTTTCATTAACAAAAGGAGGATGGATTGAGCAAGGACCGAAGGACTATAGACCTATCAGTCTCACCTATTTTCTGCTGAAAACTCTGGAACGGCTGATAGAGATTCATTTGAGAGCTACTCTGAAACCATTCTCTAATGCGCAGCATGCATACACAAAAGGGAGATCGATTGAAACAGCTCTTCACTCGCTCACCAGCTCACCACCAATAGTGTCAGCCATAAGGCTATTGGGAAAGCACTTGGGGAAAGCAATGTCGATGACAACCTGATAGGGTTCATCGGTCAACTGCTTAGCAGCAGGAAGATCAACTCCAAGCTAGGAAACAGTACCTTAAGAAGAAGGGGTTTGCAGAAGCACACCACAAGGTGGGGTGCTATCACCTCTTCTATGGAACCTAGTGGTGGATAAACTCCAGTCAAAATTAGAGGCGACTGGCTGCAAAGTCGTAGCATATGCCGATGATGTTGCAATAGCAATATTGGGAAAATTTGTTAACATCCTATCTAAAAGACTAAACTTTGCGCTGGGTAATCGAACCAAGTGGGGCAAAGAGTGTGGTCTGAAGATTAATCCGCAGAAAACGGAACTTGTCCTCTTCACAAGAAGGTACAAAATTCCACGATTTCTGCCATCCAAACTTGATGAGATAAGCCTCATACCGTCTCACCAAGTTAAATATTTAGATCTAATTCTAGACTTCAAGCTCGCGTGGAAAGCGAATATAGAAGAAAGAGCGCGTAAAGCGACATGCGCAATCTACTGCTGCAAAAGAGCCATTGGAAAAAGGTGGGGATTGAAACCCAAAATTGTATCATGGCTCTATACGGCGATAGTGGAACCAATCCTTTTGTATGGCGCGGGTATTTGGTGGCCTGCTATGGCGAAAGCATCTAACGTAAACCTGCTAAACAAGATCAGAAGGAGTGCGGCTTTTGCAATCACCGGGGCTCTACGCACTACCCCGACAAAGGCACTATTTATGCTATTAAACTAGCTTCCGACAGAGCTACTCACGAGACAGCCGGCCAAATGCTCTGCGGTTCGGTTGAAAGCTCTACGTCTCTGGCATTAAGGGAACAATGGTCACTCCACAATACTACGGAGGGATGGACCAACGCCAGGGAAGGTAGACCTCGCTTCTCCGATTCCCTGTTTTCACCACGGTTTCAAGTCAATCATTCCGAGTAGGGGTGACTGGACCAGAGAAAGAAGTAAGATATAGGAATCAATCCATGTAGATGTCCTACACTGATGGATCAAAAATGGATGGAAAAATTGGCTGTGCCGTTTTCTCTGAACAGCTAGGCCTGAAACTATCCTTCCGATTACCAGACCACTGCAGCGTCTTTCAGGCAGAGGTCATTGTGATTTACAAGGCAGTAGACTGGCTGGGAAACCAGAAAATTTCCATAAGAAATTTAAACATTTTCTCTGACAGTCAAGCTGCTATCCAATCACTATCCAGCGTGCATACCTCATCCAAAATTGCAATGGAATGCCGCTCACAACTGAACATGATGTCGCTTCACTGTGAAGTGATCCCACACTGGGTATCGGGACATAGTGATATACCGGGAAATTGCGAAGCAGATGCCCTAGCACGAGCTGGCACTGAGCTCCAGGAGTATAGAAGCCGGCCAACCTCTAGTTTCCATAAAGCTTCGATTCAAGCAATACTACATGGAGGCTACAAATAGGGCCTGGTTACCTGTAGGACAACCAGGCAAACTTGGCACGCACTGTGCTCCAAACGCACCAAGCAGCTTCTTAAAACGAGCCGCGAAACCTTGAGCTCCATCGTATCCGTACTGACGGGGCACTGTCTGATTGGCGGACACGCAGAAAGATTGGGTGTTCCTTTCAACGATTTCTGCCGAAGTTGCAGATCGGAAGACGAGGAAGAGACAATCCAACACTTTCTGTGTGAATGCCCAGCACTATCCAGGAAACGCATGCAAACCTTAGGCTCACCTTCCCTGGACAGCCTCACGGAAGTAGCTGGATATTATTGGATATTACTCTACAAATACCTCGATGATGTGAAGAAAACAGTAGGTGATGAGTATCCTTAAAACCAGCTTGCACTGCAGAAACGCTATCAAATACCTGTTGGTAATGGGACCATAACCCTAGAGCATCCTGAATTATTCAAAATATTCGAGATGATGAATTTTTTCAACATTGTTATGTATCACAACAATTCTAGTTCGGAAAATGTGGAGGAATTTTATGACCAGTATTGTGCCAGATGCAGGGAAAAAATCTACTGAAGTAGAATACAGAAGACTTTTTCATCATCACAAGCATCGTATACACGTTTAAATTATTCCAGGCTTTTTTTATGAATTTTCGTTATTTTGTGGTTGTAGCATAGCTTTTCATGTTCTAAAATAAAATGAAATAAAATATATAGAATCTTATACGCATATCTTTTATTTTATCTCAGCAGTACATACTATTCATTAGGTAATGAATGTAAAGGTTTATGCAATTTTGGGCTGCACATCTTTTTGGTGATGCTAATGCATCGTGAACTTTACAGGTGGTTTTGAAATTTTTCAGATTCTAGCTGTACTATATTAACGTTTGGTATCTGGTATGTATCCGCCAGCAGATACGCCTTTGCATGTACCTAATTCAACCTTAAGACTAAGTGTGAGTCCATGTCTGCCAGCAGACATAGACCCACGTTGAAACATACTTAATTCTATATATAATGTTTTTTCTTCTCACTGAAGGGCTGAACCATGTCGGACTCTTATATCACTCATCAAACCACCAATATCGATAACCACCAATATTCGATCAACGTCAAACCTCGCGAATGAATAGCGCCACAGCTCGCTCGATCTGCTCGTATCCATTCCCGCGACGTATTCAATCTTCTTGTCGGTTGTCGGCGGGCTTTCAAACCTAACTCCTGATACGGGTTGGGTTTATAAAGGTGGCAAATCACTGGTACGGTTGAATCGGAAGGTAAAAGTGCGAGTTCTTTTACAAAATATGGATCATTGTTTCCAGAGACACACTGAATGTCAAACACGAGCTCGGGCATGTTTTCCATGCAGAAAGACACAATAAAATGGATAGGTTTTTGGAAATAAACCATGTTTATATACTCTCCAATCAATCTATTATCCAATCAATCTAATGTCAACCCTTGCAGCACCAAAAGGTATATTTACAAATTTCAGCATTTATTGCATGATCTCATCTGAAAGAAAAGCAGTGTTCGATTGGTTTAAATTTGAAATCAGTCCAAGTATGTACTTCCCATTTACCTTACGGATAGATCTTAAGGTGGACCAGATTGGTTTTATGTTAGGCAATCCCGGGAGAGATATAATGAAGCTGATTTTACCTCCTCTCTCTGAATTCGCCATCATATCTTTGATAACATATTAATTTTTTTTTATAAAACTAAGAAAGGGTCCTCATTTTCTGTATCAAAGCCGTTTATGCGAAATGTTATTTTTTCCCTTCTAAGTTAAATTTTATAAAAAACTTCATGTGGCTAGATAGCACTTCATAACTTTTACTCAAACCACTACCACACTGAATTGGTAGGGGATTGAGAAAAGTTTTACATATTACACTATCGATTTGATCTACCTCAGAAATCTCTCTACCATTCAATACATTTCTTTTCCCCTTTTTGACATAAATTAAGATCTCTCTCGGTATTGTTAAAAAACTGAAGCATTCTTTCAAAACCTTTATAGAATTACGCTGTATGGAATGTCTTGTAAAATTTAGTAGAAGAAGATTTTCCTCCTCACAAGTAAAGGCTGGTTTTCTTTCTCTCAAACTTCTAACTAAATTAATTATTGTAGAGGAAAACCAGGAATATTCTATGCTAAATGCACTATCTAGTGATAAACCAATTTTTTTACATCCAGTTTTATTATCTACTTTTCTGTATTTTATCTTTAATTACATCTAGCTTTCTCCTTAATTGACGGTGGTTGGTGTTAAACCTCGAATGGCTGATGGGGTATGTTTTCACTTTCTTGTTCGCACACTTCCAGCAGCATTCAATTGGGACCCTACTTGGATTAGAAAAAGAAAAAATAATAAATATAATAATCATAATAAGTTAACTCACTTCTTACTTTCTCTACATACCTAGGATTCATTGTTTATGTCTGAATGGAACTGAAACTGGCTACCCTCTTTTATTTCCCTCTGAATTTTATTTTTTCTCTTCTTTGTTCATTAAATATGTTAATTGACGATCACGATATCTTGCCCATCCTGGTTACATACTCCTACACTAACAATCGATTATCACGAATGCCAACTGTATTAAACTAACAATTTGTAATTTTGGTTGAATTAGTAGAATGAGATGTGACTACCTGACTCTTACCTTAAATTAAAGATTTGGATGAAATATTAACCCTAATTGATGCAATAAAGTAGCAACATTTTATTGTAAATTAACTAGACTAGGCTCTCATTGCATAGAGTTTACCGATGAAATTCGGATATAAAGAGAAGACTGCCCTGATTTGATTCAGAAAACTACAAGTATTTTTAGAAAAGAAGCGAGCTGTAATATAAGATGGTAAGTTCCAATACAAATTGAAACAGTCTGTAGATTTTAACATTACTTTTAATTAGAATGCAGAAATCAATAAAGTTGCAACTACCAATGGAGTACTCACTTCATAGGCATCGTTGGAAGAAAATATTGAGCTAAAAATTAAAATTTTCAAGTCCATGAAGACTAAGTGCCGAACTCGACTTGCGGTTTTCCTGGAGGACGGACATCTGCTTCCTCCCTCCAAGATTTTCGGAGCAACTTAGAACACAGAGACCACTGAAGGTATCAAACCAAGTAGAGAACCACTTCCTGGCATTGAACGGAATAGATCAATCTCGGGGTGGATTCATTGAAATAAAATTTATTGAAAAATGAAATTTAAAGGTGAAAATAAATATTTATATCCCCAACGTTTCACTTAAAATACATAATTAATAAATTATCCAGCTAAATTCATGTCGAAAAGTTACCAGTGATCAAATATATTTGTCTTTCTTTTATTCTGCTTGGTCACACAGGTATCATGCAAATCAATACATATATTCAAACATTCTGAAAAAATAATAAAAAACCGGAAAATCACATATCTCAACCAAATATAAACCAAACCAACAAATATGTATCATATCATTGCAATACTACTTCCATTAAATCATCCGACAACGCAAGATTTTCACGAAGTCCGGTGTTTTACTCATCATTATTAGCATAAGTAAACATAGTTGATCTTCAATCAGGTGTTGCATTTCACACACAACTTCCCATCGATCTCATCGTTTCATTGATCTTCGCAACAAAATACAGTTAGCATTTTAGACCCATGTGATGATCTGACTATCCAACCGTCGCAAGCATGCGATCACGTTGCTGATCTCAACTTCTATTACCTTTTGAACTAATTCGCACGCTTGATCAAAGCTTCATCATCTTACATGTGCACAGGCATACGGCAAGTATACGCTGTAAGCGAACATATTCAAATTACCGCACAATCAATCAATGAAAACAAGCAAAGTCACCACGTGCTAGCCAGGTAAACAAAGTTTGCTTGCCCACTCTAACACCACATGTCAGATTATGTTTCTGCCTCGTCCCACCATTGTATATGCTCACGACGATCCGAAGATACTCTGGAAATGTACGGGCCAAATCATAATCAACATTTACATGACTAAGCGAGATGCACACAGGTTCGGTTTCCAAACTTGGAGACGATCGTACAAATGTCCACTGTTTTCCCATGCATCGATTCCAAACCACACAGGAGCGGCTAGTAAAACCTAATTCGCGAGTTGAATTTATCTGAAATCCCGCCAAGTGCGACTTCACTAGAAGATCTCGCTACCATGCATACCGTTACCTGAAGTATCCCACTTTCAAGTTAAATGTCGCACCCTCAGGGGAGATAACCAACCTCGCATAGAAATCCACATTCAAGATCTAACCCATTCACATCAATTCAGGGCATAAAAAGAACAAACTTCTTTGTTCGCATTGACCATACATTCTACACGTAGAACATACATTCTACACAGTTTACACGGTAGGCGGATCGAAAATCGACCAGACTTCCGTATTGCTTGTCTTTATGCACATCTGAATAAAAAGGTGGGAGAGCATGCTCCTTACTACTAGTGAGCAAGAATCTAGTTTGTCAACATCCGGAGGATATCGAGAGGACCGAAAGGTAGGGTTTGAGAGATCTACTTTATGTATGTTCTATCAGCTTGCAGGGTAGGGTAAGGAGTTTGTAATGGTAGCTATCAACCTCCACCCCAGTAAAACGGACTCGGCCAACCAGACATTATTTCAAATGAAGGACGTTGTTGTACAGTAAAGTAACGATCAATTCCGTGAGTATGGGCTGTTTTTGCTGTCATAAATCATGTAAGTTTCGATCATGTATTTATATGAAAATGTCATTAAATGCACTCATGATTCCAAATCCAAGTCCCAAGGACCTGGTAGTGGTGACGTTGGAGGATCAGGGCAGCAACTCCTGGACTATTTCAGCCTACTACTAGTAGCAAGAGTGAGTTTCTGGACCTAAAACTTGGGTCGGGATCTCTTAAATCAGCAATATCAGGATCGAAATTTTCAGATAGGCATCCCTTTTGGAGGAGTGTATAATTTTCTTCAACATAGGAATAGCGGAAACGACTGCTAAGGCCAGCACGTTGGGAAGTGCATGAAATGCCAACTGACCAAGATTCACGAGTAAGGTTTCAGTAGAATTGCAAGGCTCTAGCTTAGGGAAGCTATCCACTGTGGGTGTTGTTGACAATGCGGTCGACTGTCGTGAGAAAATTCAAAATAAAGCTTTCGAGTGCTGCTGTTTTTTTAAGCAAATCCGCTTTAAGGAGACATCCACAATGATGGAGCCGGGAGGTAAAAGACTTGAAAAGTGCAGTACTTAGGTTTCTTATGCAGCCAAAGTCAGCAAATTGCCAAAGAAATGGTCCAAGAAAGGTAGGAGGGCTTCCAAGAGTGACATAAAATGAGTCAGTCTGGGCTCCGATGGGTTCTTGCATCGACCAAAAGCTTACTAGCTTCATTAAGAATTCGTTCTTCAGTTTCGCTGCATTTCTAGAGCCTGTAAAAAAAGAGTGGTTTTTATTCCCAAAGTGGAGAAAATTAACCACAGCTCAGTGAATAATTTCAGATCGATCATTCTGGCATCCTTTCTTCTCAACGCACTAGAAAGGCTAGTGAAAACCTTCATGCGAAGCAAAATTGAGGACCAACTATCATGGTCATAGCATGTACATATGAAGAGCAGGTTCATCGAGACGGCATTGCATTCCGTGGTCTTTACTGTTGAAGATGCCTTCCGCTAGAAGAAATAGGTGTCTTCCTGGACACAGAAGGAACGTTTTATAACGTTAAACTGGAGACTATGTGTCGGGGCCTTAGGAAGTAAGGTGTAGAAATTAGCTTATGTAGCTGGATTGGCACAACAATTAGAACAAGAAAGGTGAACTCATCCATCGGTGACTATCAGAAAGTACGAGGACACGAAAACCACTCAATAGGGAATTTTTTTCACCACTACTATGGCTAGACTATAAACAATTGTTTCGGCATTGGAGGAATAAAGGATCAAGGACATTGCATTGCAAACGACGTGGCCATTATATTCCGATGCAGATTGATCTACGATGTGTCTGAACGAATGCTATTCGCCTTATTAGTAGGTCGGCCAAGAACTGTGTGTTCTGTCTAGATTATGTGTTCGCGCATTTCAAGTGCAATCAACCCGCGCATGCTAAGACAGGTGATGACCCTGCAA
This sequence comes from Oxycera nigricornis, assembly GCA_963942545.1. Lineage (NCBI taxonomy): Eukaryota > Metazoa > Arthropoda > Insecta > Diptera > Stratiomyidae > Oxycera > Oxycera nigricornis. Next base: position 61,243,864 of record OZ012661.1, on the reverse strand, counting down.
TTTGAACGCATGCACAGGTTGATCGCACTCATGGGCAGTGTAATGTGGCCCAAATCAATTTGTATTTTGCTGACCCACCAATATTCCTTGCATAAGCATTAAGATAGTCTATCGATTGTAAACTTTAGACTTACGGTTGCTGACCTGATAGCTGCATTGTGCTGACAGGTCAGCTTTAAAGTATATAAAAATGAAAGAATGACTAGACTCACGGTCAGTCATAATTAATAAAGCGCATAGGTTAAATCTGTGTCGTTTGATTTGATTGATATCAGCTCAATAATTTGAGGATTACTGAGGTTTAGATAATCGCTATAATTGTAGGATTATAGCGCAGGCAGGGTCATTGCTAATTAAAGACGCTACTCAAAGGATATAGTTTTAGGATTTTATCTTTGAGAGCTGCGTGCTAAGCAATTACTCCAAAATTGGTCCGTCGAGGCGGATATATTCGGGCGCAACTATAGTGAAGCTAGTTTGGTGCTGCGAATATAGAATCGCAAATTTAGTGGAACAAACTTAGTGCTGCGAAATTGCAAATTAGTGTTGCAAATTTAGTGCCGGTGAACCAGTATCGAAATCGGAATTCGGGGTCGAACAAATTGAGCATTTCAAGATGACTACAAGCGGGAGCATCGGAAATATGAATGTTGTCGACAATCAGCGTCATAATTTGGAGGAGTTACAAAGGTTCATCAGTAACCAGAAAAAAGACTCCAAAGCTCGGCACAGCAAGGAGTATTTTGAGCTAAAAGCTGACACATTGGCCAATGAGTGGCGAGCATGCGAGAAGTGTCACTATGAAGTGAAAACGAGCATGGCTGGCGAACCCAAAAAGCTCGGCGATTACATAATGGAATTTGAAGGTGCCGAGTCATTGTATGAAGAGTATATGGTCCTCTTCAAGCTTAAAATTAAGGATTATGAGCCTTCTACCAATAGCGTAAGCTCACAAGGAGCTGCCGCAACCCACGGGGGCAATGAAGTAGATTTGCCATTAGAGCGGATCAAAATCCCTCACTTCCAAGGAAACTACGCCAATTGGGCGTCGTTTCAAGACCTCTTTTCCACTTTGGTCCATAAAAGTGAAAGACTTAGTGCAGTGCAAAAGATGCATTATCTTCGTTCGTCAGTGTCGGATGATGCTGAACAGCTCATCAAGCACTTGAGCATAACGGGCAGCAATTACGAAGCAGCCTAGGCGTTGATGTGCAAGCGATACGACAACAAACGCGCGGCGGCAAATGCGTTAATGAAGCTAATATGGGACATTAACTCTACGAAGCCTAACAGCAGCAATGGCATTAAGCATATGCTCAACATTACCAACAAGGTGTTGAATAGTGTGGACGCGTTGGCACGAAAGCTAGGCGATATGTTGCTTACTTATCATTTACAGCAACGTTTAGATGATGAATCCTCTCTCGAATGGCAGAAATACATTGGGGCGTCTAATGAGATTCCAACAATAACGCAGTTTGTGGAGTTTCTCACTCAACGCCTAGTGATCCTAGAAGCCACAACCAGACCCGAAAAACGACCGAAATATAGCGTTTATATCACAGAAGTAAACAAGAGTGACCTGTGCCAAATTTGTGATGAAAGTGCTCAAAACTTCGGGACGCCATGACGAGAAATAGAATCGATTTAGTAAAAAAGCACAAGTTGTGCTTCAACTGTTTACGCACGAATCATGCAGTTGCTGCATATCCATCAAAAAATCGATGCAGATCATGCAATAAAAAGCATCACACCTTGTTCCATATCGAACCACAGGTAGCTGAAGCCAAGTCTCGTGATGCTAAGCCTACGACATCGACCCTAAATGCCGTAATTAAGGGAACCAAGACCCATTCAGTGGTGCTGCTGGCTACAGCTATTATTCAAGTAAAGACACAATGGCACGTTCTTACCACTCAGAGCTCTAATTGATCAAGGATCGCAACGATCGTTCATCACTGAAAGAGCAGTTCAGCAGTAAGACTTAAAGCGCAAGTATGCCAAGCTTTATATTCACGGCATAAGCGGTCAACGAACCTCAGCACGAGGAATCGTGGACATAGAATGCAAGCAAAGGAAGTTATCCAACTCGCTGCATTTCAATTTACTCATACTTTCCACAATAGCAGGGGAGATTCCTCAATGCGAAGTGAATCCCTCCCCAATGAGTAACAGCCACGATCTCGCTGATCAGGCTTACTACAAACCAGGCGACATTGATATACTTCTGGGGCTGATGTCTACGGAAGCTTAGTCTTGCCTGGGCTGAGAAAAATCTCCAATAGCCATCTGACTGCTCAGAACACAAGGTTCGGTTGGATAATTTCCAGACCTACCGAATCCAAGGCGGCTCCGAGAGTTCATGTCACCATGAAAAGCACCCAAGAGCTGAATAACAGTTTAAGGAGATTCTGGGAATTAGAAGAAATAGCTTCAGCTGAACAATTGAACTCTGAGCAAGCGGACTGCGAAGCACACTTTGCACAAACCACGCGTCGAGACACAGATAGTGGGAGATATACATTGCGCCTTCCGTTTAATGCAGAGACAAATCCTAGTGAGGCATTGGCACCCAACATGAAGGATGCCATATTAAGGTGGCAGCTAGAGCTTGTCAAAGGAGAAAATTATCCTCCCACAAAGTGGATAATCAAAACGCACCCAGGTCAGGACGGCCTAGTGAGAGCCGTGACGATTAACCTCAATGGGCGTCTAACTGAACAATCAATAGTAAAGATATGCCCAATTCCCATACCAGCAGCAAAGAAGCCGCTAAGCAACAGGAGCAGGCGGCAACAAACGGCATATCCAAACCAGGACCAAGCATCGAGCAGCCTGCAGTGTCATTAGCAGAAGCTCCGATGCTAGACAGTCAAAGTAGATCTAGGAGGAACCTTCGTTCGTGCTCGGTTTTGCTTATGTTTCTGCCTGCGACCTGCTGTGTTCCTTTCGCGAAGGCTACTAACCAGACCACTGGCGTTAGTATCACTCCAGTCAAAAGTGGATTTGCTGTAGAACATATTGGAAATTCGCACTTAAACCGTGGCTCTCTGCAGATCCATGTTAAAATTCCATGGGCCAATATGCAGGAGGATAAAAGAAATGTTCAGAGGGCTGTCGACAATTTGACTCAGCTATGTCACACTAGTCTCAAGTACACGGATAGAGTTTCCTGAGATGACCTTGTGCAACATCTATCCACTATCAATCAAGATATCGCACATCAGAGACATTCACTGCACTTCGTCAGGAGCAGACAAAGACGTGGACTACTGGGTAAAATGCTCACATCATTATTCGGCGTTAATGATGACATTTACCGAGACATCGAGACAATACAAGCGAACCAACAAACATTGAAGTATACTGTGCATAAAGAAACGAGGCTGTTTCTCCGAGCAACCCATCAGCTAAATAGAACGAATTCAATGATAAACAAGCAATTAGCCTTCTTCAATAAAGGGTTTAATGAAGCAGTGCAGAAAATCAAGAGATTCGACTCCTGGCTGACTACAATAGATCACAATGAAATCAACATCCAATTCATGGGGATCTGCCAACGAGCCTTAAAGTTCATAATGGAAATACAAAGCAAGTATGCAACCATACTTAACGTCATATCCAATGGAAGACGCATTTTAGATCTGGTACAACCTGCAGATTTAGTGTCAATCATCAACCAAACGAAGTCATCTCTACCAGCATCCTTGAAGGTGTCGCATCTTCCGTTAAAGAAAATTGCAGTTCACTTTCAACAAGATGCTTGTTACATTATCGGTTACCTACAAATAATTGATCATCAGATGCTTGTTACATTATCGGTTACCTACAATTAATTGATCATCAGCGCTACGAATTGATAAAGACAACAACTATTCCTCATTTTCTTCTTAATCGAACGTATGCTGTATACGAAATTTCCGCAAATATCTTAGGGATAGACTTCCACAGTCAAACCTACTTCGAAGTCCCAGAAGATGATCTACGAGAAGGTCAACGCTTATCCAACGAAACCTACGTAGTACTGCCCAGTACCCTATTCGATTTAAGAAACAAGCCCAATTGCATCATCAAGGAGATATACAATTTGTATGGAGGAAGCAACTGTACAACCCGAACATTCGCTCTGGGCCCAGATATTACCGTCATTTGGAAAAAACTTTATGCGAAGAACAAATGGTTATTCTTAGTTCCGCACGTAATTCCAGCTCATGTCGTTTGCGAAGAATCTCGCGAAGAGATTCTTCTCCATAACACAGGCATTCTGTCCCTATCGCCAGGTTGCACATTGGTAACTCGCGATCATATACTCATCACGGAACGCCAGCGCAGCAGTGATGTTCTCCAGATATTCGCCAAACCGAAGGACGTCCCATTCTCCATTAAGCATGAGTGAGCTCCCGTACTGACGAAACACCACGTCATCAAATCATCCGAAGGCTACTCATCACTCATTGACGAAGCTCAACAAAATTTTGAAGAGCAACAGGAAGCTGTATGGAGATCCTACCACACAACTTTAATTTCATTAAGTTCCGTATCAGTTTTTATTATTGTAACCCTAATTGTTGTATTGTTATATCTATGTCACTTCCGAAAGGAAAAATCTAAAAGTAAGACGAGCACACGATGGTACGAACCTTCCGAAATACCATCCGCAGAATTGAATTAAGTTTAATTTTATGATGATTAAGAACAGAGGTTCTTGGTGGGCGGTATGTTCGCGCATTTCAAGTGCAATCAACCCGCGCATGCTAAGACAGGTGATGACCCTGCAATTTGAACGCATGCACAGGTTGATCGCACTCATGGGCAGTGTAATGTGGCCCAAATCAATTTGTATTTTGCTGACCCACCAATATTCCTTGTATAAGCATTAAGATAGTCTATCGATTGTAAACTTTAGACTTACGGTTGCTGACCTGATAGCTGCATTGTGCTGACAGGTCAGCTTTAAAGTATATAAAAATGAAAGAATGACTAGACTCACGGTCAGTCATAATTAATAAAGCGCATAGGTTAAATCTGTGTCGTTTGATTTGATTGATATCAGCTTAATAATTTGAGGATTATTGAGGTTTAGATAATCGCTATAATTGTAGAATTATAGCGCAGGCAGGGTCATTGCTAATTGAAGACGCTACTCAAAGGAAACAATTTTAGGATTTTATCTTTGAGAGCTGCGTGCTAAGCAATTACTCCAATATTATGCATTCTCAGATCTCAGATTTGAGGTTACACATTATTAACGGCAATAACCAGGTGCAATGAAATCAAGAGTTAAGGATCGTATTGGATTATAAGTCCACCTGAAAACTGAATTTTGAGGAAAGGGTAAAGAAGGCATCAGTTGCCTGCTTTACTTGCAAGACACTCTTTGGAAGTAACAGAGGGCTTAGGTCACGAAAGGTACACTGGATGTACAACACTTTCACAGTTTCACTAGAAATAATCTGGAATTTATTGTCATAAGACCTTTACTGTATAGATGCGGCGAATCCACGTCAAAACGAAGAGCATGTCAGCATACTAAGAAGTCTCTTTGTCGCTCTCCAACTCTCAACTTTGGCACAAACTTCGTTATCGTTTTTCATTCAAGAGAAGAGTGGAAGAACGGGGGCCAGTGGGTGAAATATTTGCCGTACACTGGGGCTTCAGCAAATCGTTGGAGCTTCTCAACTATTGCACAGTAATGCAGGCAGAATAAGTGGCAATCTTGTGAGCTGCATAGAAATGCAGCCGGAAAGTCAATGAAGATATCTACTACTTTGTAGACAGTCAGGCTGGATTGCTGGAATCAGTCGCAGCGACCTCAGAATTAGTGGAGACCTTTAAAAATTAACGAGTCGGTCAGTATAGGAGTAAGAGATATTGGCTTACGTCGAAGAGGAGAGGAAGTCAATGAAACATCTATTGTGCAAATGTTTGGTTCTCGCTAATAAAAGACACAAGTAGCTAGTGGATTTATTTTTTACGGAACTGATTGAGCGAAGTATCACTAACATGGACCGTTTCCTGGATTTTCTTCAGAAATCAGGATGCTTCATAGAATGAATCAGAATGTTTCCATGTCTAATGGGCAAAATGTACCAAAGACTAAGTTTTGCTCGGCACAGTGATAGCATAACATAAAATTGATGCCAACAGAGGATGATAGCCGACAAAATTAAAAATTTGAGGAGCATCTCTAGAAAGTTAAACCGAAAAATGAAGACAACTATGCTGTCAGGCTCGAAAGCAATGAACGTACAGGGTGTGATTAAAGAATAATCCAATTGTGTCGGTACAACAAAATTTATTGTTCCAAATCGTACAATCTATTCAAATTTTCCAAAGCATTTACCTTGAGTTTGAGCAGCGATACACTTCCTCCAGCGATTCCTTCATGTTTGGCTCGCTTTCTGAAAGGCGGTGGCTTTAACGCGCGGAAACAGAAAGAAAGTTGTGCTTCGCCAGGAACTCCCGAATCAACAAAGTGGCATGTTGCCTTGATAAAGCGTTCATACTGAGGTGAACATGTGCCTTGTGCGGTTGACGCAATCTGCATGTATGTTTTACACTCCGAGATAACAGGTTACGTTCACAGATGTTCTTTATATTATGCATCCTGAATGGATCAAGCTTTTAGAATTGTAGGTGTTGAGCATGGTTTTGATTTTCGATTTGCTCATTCTTCCTTTCTTGGACTTGGGAGACGTACGAGTGTGCCACTCACAGCTTTGGCGCTTCGTTTCTGCGTCTTACCTAAAATTCCATGTCTCATCACCGATGATGACATTGTCTAAAAGCTCTGGGCCTCTTTCCAGTCGTTCCACAAGTTCTGTTATGATCTCCAAACGGTTGCTCCTCTGGTCATAACTCAATACTTTTGGAACCAATTTGACACACATTTTACGCATGTTCAAATCATCAGTAATGATGTTAAATATAGTCCTATATAACATATTTAGCTTATCCGCTGGCCAACAAATACTCGCACGTCTGTCGGGTCACCCTATCAGGTGTTGAAACAATCAGTAACTTCTTCCCAGCCCCCCGTTAAATTGTTTTAGTCACCTGGAAACTTGTCAGTTAAACAGGGAAGACACTTCTCAGGACTTGTGAGTCATCTTGCAGACGCTTCCACAGCTTTTAGCGGACTGCTAGAGACGGTGCTGAAATTAATTTTTACTAGAGAGTTCTTTGGGTGTAAGTCAAAGCAGTATCAAGCTGCCGACTTATACTATAGACTACATAATACAGGTAACTTGCTTCAAAAATGGTTTCAACGTGAAGATTTCTACTAGATTTTTTTTTGCGCAGGAGGTACCATCTTCTCACGCGGTCAGAACATATGCACTGACGGTTCGAAAACAAAGAAAGGAATAAGATCATCGGTCAACATATCCAGCATATGTAATAACAAATCATACAAACCATCGGTCGGATGTAGTATGTTGCCCGCTTAAATTATAGCAATAAACAAGGCCGTCAAAATTCTATTCCTAATATAAGACAACTTTTGCCACGTCAACATATGTAGTGAGGATCAGGCCACGCTTATAGCGGTGTTGTCCTGTTCCTTCATCCTGAAGACAGTACTGACTTTAGCTCAATCCTTAGGGTGGAACTCAATTGGGTACCTGGACGATAAGTATACGCGGTAACGAAAAAACGAACGTTCTAGCGAAAATAAGTGTTACTATAAAAACAGAGATAGGGGATAACATTCCAAAACCTCTCTGTTCAGTCAAAACCTACATAGCTCGCAAAGCACTTGGTTGGTTGGTTGTAGTGGCAGCCCCTTTTAAGCCAAAGGTAGCTCACTTAGGCCACTAGAGGCCCATTGTCATACCACAGAATTGAAGGGCGGCACTAGAACCTGCGGGATAACGAGAACCATCCGGATTCTCGAATAAAGCCGGATATGCAGCCAATGTCCAAATCGGCTACTTCCGTGAGGTTGTCTAGGAAGGGTGTGCCCAAGGTTTGCATGCGCTTCCTGGACAGCGCCGGACATTCGCACAGAAAGTGTTTAATGGTTTCTTCCTCTTCCTCTGATCTGCAACTTCGGCAGAAATCATTGAAAGAGACACCCAGTCTTTCTGCGTGTCTGCCGATCAGACAGTGTCCCGTCAGTACGGAAACGACGGAACTCAGGGTTTCACGGCTCATATTGAGGAGCCGCTTGGTGCGTTTGGAGCGCAGTGCGTGCCAAGTTTGCCTGGTTGTGCTACAACTTTCTTTGAGCAGCCAATCCCTATTCGCAGCTTAAATCCTAGCTTTATGGAAGCTAGAGGTTGGCCGACTTCGGGGTTAAGTGTATATTCCTGAAGCTCGGTGCCAGCTCTCGCTAGGGCATCTGCTTCGCAGTTTCCAGGTATATCACTATGCCCCGGTACCCAGCAGAGAATTAATTCACAGTGAAGACACATCACGTTCAGTTGTGAGCGGCATTCTATAGCAATTTTAGATTAGGTGTGCACGCTGGATAATGATTCGATTGCTACTTGACTGTCAGAAAAGGTGTTTAAATTTTTTATGGAAATTTTCTGACTTCTCAGCCAGTCAACTGCCTTATAAATCGCAATGACCTCTGCATGAAAGACGCTGCAGTGATCTGGTAATCGGAAGGATAGTTTCAGGCCTAGCTAATCTGAGAACACGCCACAGCCAACTCCTCCATCCATTTTTGATCCATTAGTGTAGATGTCGACCGATTCCTGTATCCCATCTCTTTCTGTGGTCCAGTCTTCCCTACTCGGGATGACTGACTTGAAACCATGGTGAAAACAGCGAATTGGAGATACAAGGTCCACTTTCCCTGACGTTGGCCCACCCTTCCGTAGTATTGTGGAGTGACCAAAGTTATCCTCATGCCATAGTCGCAGAGCTTTTAATCGAACAGCAGTGCACTTGGCCTGCTGTCTCGTAAGTAGCTCTGTCGGAAGCCAATTTAATAGCATGAATAATGCCTTTGTCGGGGTAGTCCGTAAATCCCCGGTGATTGCAATAGCCGCACTCCTTCTGACCTTGTTTAGCAGGTTTACGTTTGATGCTTTCGCCATAGCAGGCCACCAAATAACTGCGCCATACAGAAGGATTGGTTCCACTATCGCCGTATAGAGCCATGATACAATTTTGGGTTTTAATCCCCACCTTTTCCCAATAGCTCGTTTGCAACAGTAGATTGCGCATGCAGCCTTGCGTGCTCTTTCTGCTGTGCTCGCTTTCCATGCGAGTTTAGAGTCCAGAATTAGACCTAAATATTTGACCTGATGAGATGGGTTGAGACTTATCTCCTCAAGTTTAAGTGGGACAAATCGTGGAATTTTGTACCTTCTTGTGAAGAGCATAAATTCCGTCTTTTGCGCATTAATCTTGAGATCACACTCGCTGCTCCATTTGGTGAGAATACCTAGGGCAAAGTTTAGTCTTTCCGATAGGGTGTTAACAAATTTTCCCGATATTGCTATTGCAACATCGTCGGCATAAGCTACGACTTTGCAGCCAGTCGCTTCTATTTTTGACAGAATTTCAGTGCGAAATGACACCTAAATAATTAATTTTGTCAACCACTAGGTTCCATAGAAGGGGTGATAGCACCCCACCTTGTGGTATGCCTCTGCAAACCCTCCTTCGTAAGGTACTGTTTTTCCTCCTTGACGGATTCGCCTTGACGTGGTAAGGGGGCTTGCGTGACTCACCTAGGCTGGAGTAAAATCTGGCTTGGGCGAGTCCAGACTAAACGAATCCAAACTGATGACATGTCGAATTTAAACGTTAATTTACCACAAAAGGGTCTGGTGCCTTCGGCACCTAAATCCCTCACTGCTACACCAGCAGTCTGCCCCTCGGATTCTGGGGAGGGCAAAAAATCGACACACGTGGAATTACTCAGTGGTTCCATGGAAAACCTGGTACTCGGAGAACCAGAAAAAACTCCATACCCGGAGGAGCTCACCCTTGGCGGGCCCTCAGCTGCGAGCTCACCGGCAACGGAGGGCTTAGCAGCGACGGGGAATTACTTAAAAAAGAGGAACTGGAGTGGCGCGGAGAAGAAGAGGAGGGCGAAAAAAGGGCTCAGCAGAGGCAAGAGGTTCCCTCAGGGACTGACACTCAGGCCGGGACCTCTTTGAACCCAACTCCCTCCGTGACCCCTGCAGCTCCTCGACCAAAGTCGCCGGAATCGGGCCCAAGCAATGCTAGAGGCTCGAAAAAAAGACAACGCTCCGGTGAGGAAGAGGTATCCAGGATGTCCGCCAATCCTAAGGTTAAACGACCGAGGGAAGGGGACAAACTGAAGACCCCTCAAAAAAATCCTTTGCGAGCGTGGCTCGGAGCAATCTGGGCTTCGTACTGGCAGCGGAAGGCATAGCTCGGGGCTACTCTGGTGAACAACTAGAGCTGCTCAAGGGCCGTATCTCCAAAGCCGTCGCAGAGGAGATAGACAGAGGCACGCCGTTGAAATTTGACTCGGTGGGGACCCTTAGAAATCAACTGAGGATCGTCCCTGCAGATGCAAATACAACGACCTGGTTGAAAGCCTTGGTGGAGGGAGACAGGCTAAGGGGAGCATGGGAGGGCGCTAGATTTTCCCTAGTGGAAGCATCTAGGCTTCCAGTGCTCCACAGGGCCACTTTATTCGTCCCGGGCCCAGACCAAATCGCGGAGACTGTTCTCCGAAGGCTCTCCATCGTTCAGCCGGAGATAAAAACAGCCGACTGGGCCCTGTACGCACAGGTGCCCATGAAGGACTCCCGAAAGGGACTCCTCATGGTTGTTGGAATCCCGGACAAGGACAGGGAGTATATATCGGGAAAGGGAGGATGGCTCTACTTGGAGCTCAATAGGATTAGCGTGAGCTTTTCCAAAGGGCCCAAGGAACCAGGACCACAGGCTCCCAAGTAGCGGTTCCTTGTCAGCGTGAGTGTTATACTTGTTCTGTATTGTGTTGTGTTGTCTTGGGGTTGACCTGGAGATGTAGCATGGAAACATGATGGGTCTTCAGGTCACACAAATCAGCATGCAGCATAGTAAGGCGGCTAGCTCTCTAATAGCTAGACGCTGTAACGAAAGCTGCAACAAACCTCCCGGAGGCAGCAATGTCTCCGGTTTTGCACCTGCTCTACCCATATTTCTAATACAAGAACCATGGGTGGCAGGAAGACGAATCCGCGGTATAGGGACCAACTCTCAAATGGATCTCTTAACAGCGGATTGTGAAAAACCCAGAACCTGTGTTTGGCTCCCAAGGACTCTTAACGGGCTCTTGGTACAGGAATTCTGCGACCGAGACTTAACCGTAGTACGAGTAAGTACAACGGTGATGGGGAGTAGACGAGAAGCTCTTCTGGGATCGGCCTATCTCCCCTACGAAGATCGAATTCCGTCAGCAAACCTCACAAGACTGATGGAATATGTTAAAAAACACAACCTAAATCTGATCTTAGGTTGTGATGCAAACGCTCACCACGATTCCTGGGGGAGCTCGGACACCAACTCAAGAGGCGAAAGCCTACTAGAGTTCTTAGCCAGTTCCGGGCTCACCATAGCGAACCGTGGGGCGGAACCAACTTTCGTCACATCCAGGAGGCAGGCAGTCATAGACATAACAATTGTCTCTGACGCAGTCACTCACTGGGTTAAAGACTGGAAAGTTTCGAAAGAAGTGACGCTATCTGATCACAGGTACATCACTTTCAACATCGAGGCTAATCCAATAGGTGGGCCAAAATGGTTGAGAAACCCCAGGAACACAAATTGGGCGGCCTTTAGACAAGACGTGCAATGCAAATTACAGCAACCAGAGAAAATCCGAGAACCTGAGCAGCTCGAAGAAGCTGTCGGGAACTTAGTCGAGGTATTGAGGGCCTCTTTTGAGGCCCACTGCCCACTAAAAAGGACTACACTGGGAAACACCCCATGGTGGACACCAAGACTAGCCAGGCTTAAGAAAAACGCTAATAAGGCGTTCAACCGGGCCTGTAAAGCTCGAAGTGAAATCACCTGGGAGGCGTACAAGCAATCCAAAAGAGACTATCACAAGGCTCTTGCGGAGGCGAAAAGGAACTCATGGAAGAAATTCTGTGAAGAAATAAACTCATGCCGGGAGACCGCCAGAGTTAAGAAGATCCTCACAAGGGGACCGAGCAATAACCCCGGGCTCCTTAAGGACAAAAACGGGAAGTTCACCACCACAAGTGAAGAGACGTTAAACCTCTTGCTTAAAACGCACTTCCTCGGTAGCATAACTCCCTCCGGAGGAAACAACGTTCATCCGAACGTACCGTCTCAAACGGATTGGAATCAAGCCGCCGAGGTGGTGACTGTAGAGAGGCTCCAATGGGCAATTGGAACTTTTGACAGCTACAAAGCACCTGGCGAGGATGGAATTTATCCCATCCTGCTGAAGGAAGGAATGGCTTCCATCACCAACCATCTGTGCAATATATACAGGGCCAGTTTGGCCCTAAAATATATACCAGAATTATGGAGGAGGGTAAGGGTGGTATTCATACCAAAGATTGGGAGAACCACTTACCAGATAGCGAAAAGCTATCGACCCATAAGCCTCACATCTTTCGTGCTGAAAACACTGGAACGACTGGTGGACGTCCACGTGAAAAACACAGCACTAATAGAGAGGCCCTTGCATCCGGGACAGCATGCCTATAGAAAGGGAAAGTCTACGGAGACGGCTCTGCATGAGCTCGTTCACGGGATCGAGCGGGGCCTTAACGACGGAGTCTTCTCTTTGGGAGCTTTCCTAGACATAGAAGGTGCCTTTGACCACTCCCCATTTGGTGGAATGACATCTGCAGCAGAGAGACATGGGATAAGCGGCACGATAACGGGCTGGCTGACCGCTCTCCTCGCTGAACGAAAAATAACAGCATCACTGGGGGACACCAGTATAACAGTAGTCCCAACAAAAGGGTGCCCACAAGGAGGCGTACTTTCCCCTCTCCTGTGGTGTTTACAAATGAACTCATTAGTGACAGAACTTAACCAACAAGGCTTTCTTGCCATCGGCTATGCCGATGACCTGGTCATATTATGCAAAGGCAAGTTTGCCGGCACAGTGTGTGACAGGATGAAAGAAGGACTTAAAATCACGCACCAATGGTGTAGAAGAAACGGGCTGGCGGTAAACCCAGCCAAGACAGAACTCACCATGTTCACCAGGAAGCGAGTGTGGGATGCATACACGCTACCTACTTTAGATGGCGTGGAGCTCCAACTCTCAAAAAAAGTCAAGTACCTGGGCGTAACCCTAGACACGAAACTTACCTGGAAAGAGCATGTTGATGAAAAAACAAGAAAAGCCAAAAACATGTTCTGGGCATGTAGAGGCTCCATGGGTAAAACCTGGGGACTCTCACCTCGAAATGTGATATGGCTATACAAAGCCTGCATAAGACCGGTCATACACTATGGAAGCATAGTGTGGTGGAAACGGTCAGACCTAGATACTACAAAAAGTCAGCTAGGCTCGGTGCAGCGACTAGCACTAGTGAGTGCTACTGGAGCGGTGCGAACCACTCCCACGGAAGCACTCAACGTGATCATGGACATGCTGCCACTGGACTTATCAGTGAAGCAACATGCCGCAAAGACGATGGCACGCCTAAGGAGAACCGGGATGGTGAAAGACGGCGGCTGGACTGAGGGACACCTCAAACTTTTAAAGAGTTTAAAAGTGGACTCACTCCTTGATCTGCCCAACGACTACATAATCCCAAGGCTCTTCTTTGGAAAAAATTTCACAACGAGTTTGACTGATAGGAATGATTGGACTAAGTTCGGTCACCTTTCTCACAGGCCCGCTGATATCATAGTGTACACAGACGGATCAGTGATGAGCGTCGGGGCTGGGGCGGGAATATATATACGCCCTGGACCACATGAGGCTCAAATATCGATACCTCTGGGTACAAAAACAACCATCTTTCAAGCTGAAGTCCACGCCATAGCCAAAGCCGCGGACCTCTTACAAGACAGAAGAATACAAAACAAACAGATAAAAATCTGTTCAGACAGTCAGGCCGCTATCAAGGCCCTGGGCTCCCACAATGTGAAAACGTCAATTGTGGAGTGTGCCCAGAACAGCCTCAAAAAGCTGAGCCAGAGAAACAGGGTCTCAGTTACCTGGGTCCCAGCACATGTGGACATTATAGGTAATGAAGAGGCAGACAAACTGGCTAAGAAGGGAGCAGAGATCACACCGGTTGGTCCTGAGCCTGTTCTGCCAACGAACATAAATCTAATCTCAAAAAAGATCAATGAGACACTCAGGGAAGAACATCGAAGACGATGGCTCAACCTACCAACATGCAGACAGACAAAGCTCTTTCTGCCAAACCTACGACCTGAAGTCACAAAATACTGTCTGAAACTAAATAGAGTCAGACTGAAAAAACTCACAGAAGTGATTACAGGCCACGGACGCCTGAGAAGTCACCAAGCTCTTCTGCAAATAGTGGACGATGCATGGTGCACTAGATGTGAGGAGGACGAGGAAACAGCGGCACATTATGTGGGCTACTGTCCCGCGTTCTCCAGACACAGATATAGAGCCCTTGGCATGCCTCAAATAGGAGACAAGGAGTTCCATACCTTAGCCTTGGACGACCTGATGAGGTTCATCATCTCATCCGGAAGATTCAAGACATAAGCATTAACTCCAGATAGGAAAAATATGAGGATAGTACAATCGACCAGCAGGTTGCAGTGCTAGGGCTGCAATGCCCACCTCCATGTCACGACGACGACGATGAAGGTACTGTTTCCTAGCCTTGAGTTGATGTTCCTGCTGCTAAGCAGTTGACCGATGAACCCTATCAGGTTGTCATCGGCATTGCTTTCCCCGAGTGCTTTACCAATAGCCTTATGGCTGATATTGTTGAAAGCCCCTTCGATGTCTATAAAAACTACTTGGTATTCTTTAACGCTTAGCGATTTTTCGATGTAGCTGGTGAGCGAGTGAAGAGCTGTTTCAACCGATGTCCCTTTTGTGTATGCGTGCTGTGCACTAGAGAGTGGTTTCAGAATAGCTCTCAGATGGATCTCTATCAGTCGCTCCAGAGTTTTTAGCAGAAAGGAGGTGAGACTGATAGGTCTGTAATCCTTAGGTGAGGAGTGGGATGTTTTACCCGCTTTAGGTATGAAAACTATTTTTGCTTCTCTCCACTGCTGTGTGTAAGCCATCTGTACACATGCTTTGAAAATGGCGTTCAGCCATGGCAGTGTTATATTGATACCCTGCTGGATCTCAATAGGTGAGATGTTGTCCATGCCAGGGGATTAAAAGGGTTTAAATGAGCTGATTTCCCAGCGTAGGAGCCTGTTATTTACAGGCACAGTAGTTGGCATACAATCCGAGAGCGTGTGTGGATCCGCTTTGTCAGCCACATCATCACTGCCCGGGAAGTGCGTATCCACGAGAAGAGACAGAGTCTCGGAGCTGGATTTCGTCCAGACTCCATTTGCGTCCTTAACGGACCCTAGAAATGAGGGAGAGCTTGTCATGACTTTTCGCAGGCGACTGACATCCTTGAAGTGTTCTATTTCTGCACAGAAGCTTTTCCAAGAGGTTCGTTTAGCCTTTCTGATAGAGGATTTGAACTCCTTCAGTTTTGTTTTATAAGAACACCAGTCATTAGATTCTTTAGCCCGATTTAAGGACTTCCTACATTCCTTCCGCAGCTCCGCAATGTCACTATTCCACCATGGGGGTTTGTACTGCCCTCTAGGCTTTGTTGGACTACATTCAGATGCAATGTAAGGGTCCCAACGGCTTCCTCAAGACCAGGTATGTCTACAATCTCTGGAGGTCCGCCTTCTAGCGCAGACTCGAATACCGATTGGTATTTGACCCAATCCATCCTCCTTTTGTTAATGAAGGTTGGATTTGTCGGAGGGTCAGATGCCAAATCGAACCTTATGTATAGGTGATCGGAGAACGAGCACTCTTGTGATACGTGACATCCCTTGATAGCTTGGTTCAAGTGCTCGTTCGTCAGAGCGATATCCAGAACCTCTCTACGGCTTTCCGTAATGAAGGTAGGATCCTCACCTTTGTTAGCTAGGGATAAGTCATGTAATAAAATGAATTCAAATAGTGACTCACCCCGTTTATTCGTGTCGGTACTACCTTAGATGCGACGATGGGCATTGGCGTCCGCTCCGACTATTAAAGGAATGCCTCTTGCAGTGGCTTCCCTTGTGATCCTCTGCAGGCTAGTTGGAGGTGGCAGAACATCATGCGCCATGTAGCAGGAGACAGCCCAAAGGGGTTTGGACTGTCTTTCCACTGCTATCGCAACGGTGTCCTGGTCACTGAAATTTTACAAGGTTAAAACTGCAAGCCTTCCTTTACAATTATGCAAGCTCTCGGTTTACCTGCTGTGTTGAAGGATACTGTGTTGTATCCCTTCATGTTGAGCCCGCAAACCCGGTTTCCAACAACCCAAGGTTCCTGGGCCAGTATTAGCTCCTCTCCTTTTTGGGCCAGGTGGAGGAGCAGCGCGGCGGATGCCGCCTTAGAGTGATGGAGGTTAATCTGCAGAAACCTCAGCATCACGACACAATGTTTTATCCGCCTCCTCGTCAGATAAGGACATCTTCTCCTCCTCAACCAGGTCGAGGGATCTGAGAAGGTCCCTAGCCAACCCCGCAGTGGAGGTGGTGCTTCTTCCGTCATCGGAGAGAAGATCTGACTCAGAGAGGTCCACGGTCGGCTCTACTGATGCTGCCACAGTTCCCTCGCTTCCACTCTCCTTGCTCGGTTCCCGTACTGCCTTCCCAGTACGGTCCTTGCGATATACTCGCAGGGTGATAGCCGAGAAACCGTGGCTGATCACCCCGCTCTTCGACTCCAATGGAGCTAGCGAATCCTCGTTAAGGATAATGAGGGCATCTCGCTGTCCATTGCTAGGCTCGCTAACCTTAGCTGCCTTCCAATTTTCCACCGGGAGGTCAGCATTGCTGAACTTGATTAGCTCAACAATTTCCTCTGGTGTGGAAGGCTCCGCTGATATCCTCGCCCTGGACCGAGGCCTATTCGGGATATCTTACCTGGAGACAGCGTCCAGCTTTGCTCCAGGCCAGACTTCTCCTGATCTACCTATAGCCTACTTGTAAAGATCCGCTGAACGTTGATCTGTGCAGGCTTTCAATTTAACGTGACCCTGGTACCAGCCGGCATCACGACAATTTGGTGGAGGGTCAGGATTTGCCTCGAGTATGGGCTTATACACCTGAAGAAGCGCGATTTTTACCATCATCCAATTTGACGGTGAGATGGTGCCATCGCTGCTGCTTCTGTCGATAACAGCCCATACCAGGCTGTCCTTGGCAGCTTCACTGAAACTCCTGCCCTTAACAGGATTGGTTGTGACCAGTTTTGGTCTTTTACTAACCGGAAGTTGGACGCTCGGTTGATTTGGGGCAGGCTCATTAGATCTTCATATTTTATTAGTTGCCTCTTTCTTTGGAATAGAAGCTTTGTAAGCCTCTACTGTGGTGGTTGCCCATTTCAGGGAGATTTTATCCTTCTGTGAAAGACCATCCGGAGGTAAATCTTTCAGCCTTTTCAGGACTTTGAAGGCAGACCTTCTGTCTCTGAAAGCCGTAACTGAGGGATTTTGTTGCTTCTTAACACCTGAAGTGGAAGCGGTGTTGGAGGGCACTCCGGAAACAGTGCGGGCTGAATTGTTCGCCGTTACCTTGGTAATACCGCTAGCGCCAATAGGCTTGACTGAGGGGGTACTTGCCCCTGGCATAGCTGGCTTGGAGCATGCATCCCTCGAAGAAGTAGGGGGTTGGCTGAGTATCGCGGTCTTCTTCCCACTAGAAGGACGCATCACCTTCGTCCACTTCCCTTCCGGGCCGAGTGGATCTTCCTTTTTAATTTTTTCTTGATTTATTGCGATTTGGGTCCCCTATTTCAACTCGCTGTGCAGTTTCCCTGAGACTCCATGGTTATCTATGCCAAAGCAGGGAGGCCATGCGAGGGTTGGCACACTCCATTATGAGGATATGTGCTCAAAGCCGGGCCGGGAATTAATCAGGAGTCCACACTCAACTGAACCTACACGGCCAGACTAGTGGTGACGAGTTTTGAACGTACCGTGAGGCCTGCCAGGGTTTTACCGGGACGGAGGCAGCATTGGCATTAGCCTGAAAGTCATTTCCGCAAGATGTCACCTTGCGTACTCAGGTGTAGGGACTCTAAAGCGACACCAGCGCACCTAGCTGTCAAACAACGTATACAGCGGACAAGGACACTTTCGTCCTGTTCAGTTTCGACCGCCGACGCGTGCGCACAGCGACTTGCGACCTCCTTGTGTCGCCATTACGTATTATTGTAAATCTAATTATAAAGATATAAATAGTCGAATAAACGTGTGTACATATGTATGTAGTGTTTTCGTATATCCGGAGTCAAGGCACTACATTTGGTGACCCGCGACAAAGCGCACAGTGAAATCTTGTGACGAACATAAAAGTGTGCGACACACAACAATGGCGGAAGGAGTGACGCCAAGCGCGAGTGAAAAGACAAGTGAGGAAATGCACACGCCGGTAATTGCTAATGCTCCCTCCATACCGCGAAGAATCCTTACCGGATCGCCAAACTTTGTGGAAGCCGTCCAAAACCTCAAATTACCGGGGTTTTGGAAATATAGACCTCAATTGTGGTTCGCACAAGCGGAATCTCAGTTTGCTGTTAATCGCGTCACAGCCGACAGCAGTAAATACCACACGATCGTGGCGGCCCTTGACGTCACGGTAATGGAGGAAGTTGCGGACATTATCGAAAAACCCCCGCCAAGCGATAAGTACGAGACGCTCAAGGCAAAATTGATCGGCAGATTTACAGAATCGCCAGAAAATCGGCTAATCAACGCTCTATCCCTTCTCGAGCTCGGAGATTTGAAGCCTTCGCAACTATGGCGTCGCATGCATACACTGGTCGACAAGCAGCTACAAGACGACGCGCTGAAAACGTTTTGGCTCAAGAAGCTACCAACTCGCGTACGTGCAATATTAACCGTAACAGCGCACGTAGAAATCAACGCGTTAACGGAAATGGCAGACAAAATTCTGCAAGAAATAAATCCGGACAGAGACATAGGATGTGTGGACTCTGATCATGTGCCACATGCAAGAAAAATGGATTTGGAAGCCGAAATCGCTTCCTTAACAAGTAAAATCGAGCGACTTGAAGCGCAGCTCCCCAAACGATCACAATCCCGATATCGAGAGAGGAGCAGATCAAAGGATAGGCGGACAAGTAGGAACCGGAGTCTTTCTGCGAAGGGAATATGTTTCTACCACCGAAAATATGGTAAGCGAGCTCGTTGTTGTAGAGAGCCATGTAGTTTTAAAAAAGATTCGCTGTCGGAAAACTAGCCATCTCGCCGTCATCCAACACGATCGGCGACGGCGAGATAATTTCAAATCGATTAGCACTTCGCGACCATCGCACCGGATTGTTATTTTTGGTGGACACCGGCGCCGATATCTCTGTCTTACCAAAAGATCAGCATAGCAAACAAACACTAGCTGAGATGAAACTTTTCGCGGCTAATGGATCGACTATCGATACTTACGGAGAACAGTTATTGGTACTCGATTTAGGCCTACGCAGACCGTTTCGATGGAAGTTTTGTGTCGCTCAAGTGTCACGCCCAATTCTTGGCGCTGATTTTCTTCGACACTTCGGACTGCTCGTCGACATTAAAAACAAGAAGCTAATCGACACTAACACGAAACTCTCGTCAATCGGAAATTTATCACGCAACAACGAACCGCGAGTATTCACCGTCGATCCCAAGAACAGATTCCACGAAATTCTTTCGAAATTTCCGGAACTTACATGCAACACATTCAGAAGCCCGGTCAAGCACGATGTGTTCCACCATATTTTAACTAAAGGGCCTCCAATAGCCGAAAGACCGAGACGTCTGCCACCCGATAAGTTCCAAGCCGCGAAGGCCGAATTCGAATTCATGCTGGAGCAAGGAATTTGCAGACCATCTAATAGCCCATGGGCAAGTCCACTGCTAATGAAGCAGAAAAAATCGATGGAATGGCGACCCTGTGGAGACTATCGCCGACTAAATGCTGTTACAGTCGCCGATAGTTACCCAATTCCCCACATTCATGATATAACTCAACATTTGGCGGGAAGGATCATATTTTCAACTCTAGACTTGACGCGAGCCTACCATCAAGTACCTGTTGCACCGGAAGATATTCCAAAAACAGCCGTTACGACACCATTCGGCTTATTTGAATTCCCGGTGATGACATTTGGACTGAGAAACGCGGCTCAAACGTTCCAACGATTGGTTGACAATGCATTACGAGGACTTAACTTCGCTTTTGCCTACTTGGACGAAATTCTTATTGCATCGTCATCGGATGAAGAACATGAAATTCATCTTCAACAGATTTTTCAACGATTGAAAAATTTTGGCCTCAAAATAAATGCAGCGAAGTGCATATTCGGCGCGAGAGAAATAGAATACTTGTCGCACAAAATCAGATGCGAAGGAATCGAACCGGTACTAGCCAAAATTAAGGCCATACACTTATTTAAAAAGCCGAAAAGTATCGCCGAACTGCAGAGATACCTTGGACTAATAAATTACTACCGTAGATTTCTTCCGAACGCCGCAAACATTCTCGCACCGCTGAACGGATACCTTAAAGACAGTCGTAAGAATGACAAAAGGTTAATCGAATGGACTGCGATATCCGAAAAAGCTTTCGAGGAAAGCAAACGACTGGTGGCAGAAGCAGCTCTATTAACACATCCGTCAGGAAATTTGCCAATAGCAATCACAACAGATGCCTCAAACACCGCTGCAGGAGCAGTACTCGAACAATGGGAGAGTAACGTGTGGAAACCACTTGGGTTTTTCTCAAAAAAGTTCACGGAAACACAAACGCGTTACAGCACATATGATCGTGAACTTACTGCTGTGTACATGGCGATCAAATTCTTTCGACACATGATTGAAGGACGATGTTTCATAGTGCGCACCGATCACAAACCGCTCACCTATGCATTTCAACAGACATCGGCAAAGGCATCACCTAGACAATCCCGTCAACTGCAGTACATCTCACAGTTCACGACTGAAATTGTACATGTTACGGGAAGCGACAATATAGTGGCGGATGCACTGTCACGCATCAACGCCATATCCATGCCAACAATTTTGGAAGCAAAAGATGTAGCCGACAACCAACAAACGGATGAAGAGCTCAAAACTATGCTCTCAACGAATACATCGTTGAAGTTACAACAATTTTTCGTTGAAGGGACGAAAAATCCATTATATTGTGACACATCAACGGCAACAATACGACCGTACGTTCCCCAAAGCTAACGAAGGAAGGTTTTTGACCTATATCACCAATCGTCTCACCCCGGAGGACGTTCGACCAGCAAAAATATTCGAAGAAAATACGTTTGGCCGAACATGGACAAAAACATCACTAGTTGGGTTAAAACATGCCTCAAATGTCAACGAGCGAAGATTCAACGCCACGTACATAACAGCCCTCAGCAAATTGCCCAAAGGAACGAGCGCTTCGAGCATGTTCATATCGACATCGTGGGACCACTACCACCTTCAAACGGCAATCGATATATTTTAACCATGATCGACCGTTTCACAAGATGGCCAGAAGCGGTACCCATTCCCGACATAACAGCGGATACAGTTGCGACTGCATGTTATTCAAATTGGATCGCGCGATTTGGTTCACCCCGAACAATAACAACTGACCAAGGGACCCAATTTGAGTCGTTACTGTTTCGTGCGTTAACTCAGCTCACGGGGTGTAAACGAACACGTACGACCCCATATCATCCGGCAGCTAATGGAATGATCGAACGATGGCACAAGTCACTAAAAACGGCAATAATGTGCCATGAAACGCAGCGTTGGACGGAAGTTTTGCCAACAGTTCTCCTTGGCCTACGCGCAGCAATAAAAATTGATTTAAACTGCTCGCCCGCCGAACTAGTGTATGGGATAACACTTCGAATGCCAGGAGAATTTTTCATTGACGAGGAAATCATTCCTTATCCACAAATCTGCCTGGAAAAATTTAGACTGGACATGCAGAAGTTGCGAGCGGCACCAGTAGCACATCATCGCAGCGACACAATGTTCGTCTTCAAGGACCTTCACACATGTACTCACGTATTTGTCCGAGAAGACGGGAAGAACAAAGCACTGCAGCTTCCATACTCAGGACCCCACGAACTCATCGAGAGGACAACTGATCGTGTTTTTACCATCCGTGTCAACGGGAAGTCCATGGCACTATCCACGGAAAGGCTGAAACCAGCGTATTTCGTCGGACAGGATGATGATGAAGCGACACCAACCACTTCATCAGGAGAAACATACGCATCCAACAGCCGACAATTGCTCGTTCCCTTGAAGACATATTCAAAACCTAAACGAGTGCAATTCAACACGACGTCAATAAACAAATAAAAATTTGACAATTGATCAGCTGTGATCCAAAAATTGCAAATTTACAAATTGTTTGGAGGGGGATCCTGTAGGGACTCTAAAGCGACACCAGCGCACCTAGCTGTCAAACAACGTATACAGCGGACAAGGACACTATCGTCCTGTTCAGTTTCGACCACCGACGCGTGCGCACAGCGACTTGCGACCTCCTTGTGTCGCCATTACGTATTATTGTAAATCTAATTATAAAGATATAAATAGTCGAATAAACGTGTGTACATATGTAAGTAGTGTTTTCGTATATCCGGAGTCAAGACACTACACAGGTGACAGAATACCACTACTACCAGACCAAAGCATCAGATATAGCCGTTAAGACGAGAGAGTTGTCCAAAAACAATCGAGAGTCGTGCCGTGGTAGATCATTTAGCGTTACCCAGGATGCACCAAGAGGAGGCGATCTACCCTACATTCCTCGCAAAACACTTAAAAAGGCTAGAAGCACGTGGCATATTCTCTGCGGAACCTCCAACTGTAAAAAGACTCAGGAAATACCAATCCTACTCAGAAACAGAAATGTTATAGCGGTGGGCATTCTTACCAGCCATGGTTGGCACGCAAGTTATGGGTTTCGTGGCCGAAATTCCAAAAAAAAAACACTCGAGGCTTATTCGTCGAGAAATCTTTATTTGTTTTTATTTCTATTCACAAATTGCAACTTAATTTTATATCTTAAATTTCTCGTGGACGACCGACAGAGGTTCGGCCTCTGATCAAAACTATTCACACAGAAGTTACATGCAGTTCCCTTAAATAGATCAAATTTGATGATGTGGCGTTCACCTGAAATGCATTGATTTTGTTGACTTAGCGTCTGCAAATCTATGGAAACATTGTTCTTTGGACTGTGTACTTGTTGCAGGTATCAAATTTATTTAATAACTCTATAGGATTTGCATACGTAACGAATACACAAATATTAGGGGATTCTTGATGTCATCCGCAACAAAATAATAGGCCCAGAATATGCTGCATTGAATTCATATAATAATCCATTGAATTGAGAACGGATATCTTGTTCCCTGACACTACATTACGCTGACAAGAAAGATATGGGTACTCTTGAACATGAAGTTTGAAGCCTGGAACAATATTGCACAAGAATTTTACCATCTTTCACTGATACTTAACAAAATTTCAAGTCCAGAGATGGATAATGAAGCTAGAGATGTGCTCATGCGTACCTTGTAACAGAAAAATAACAGGAACGGTGCGAAATGAATAACCGCCTATACGTGTGTGGTATTGCAATCAAGCCCGAACGACACGTCAGATAAAACGATACTTCAAATGCTTGTCATTGACAATTCGTTCGAGAACATAAACAAGTAAGTGGTGTTTTGTGAATATCGTGGGTCTTTGCAAGTTATTTCGGCCAAAAACCAATCAAAATACTGTGCAAGATACCTCTGATCAGAGGAGATACAATAATAAAATGCAAAATCTGTGAAAACTTTTGAATTGCTGAGATGAAGTGCGTTGTCACGAGATGTGTAAATGCAATAGAATTTAAGAATGAATCCGTGTCATTTCATAGGTAAGTGCATTAATATAACAGTTGTATGAAGGTGAATCCCATTCAAAACAGTTTTCATTAAGAAATGTCGTATTTTTATGTTCATCGAAAATACGAATAGTGTCTACGACATTTCTCGAAATAAGCTTTGCGGCGACTCAGTGGCGTATCAAAAGTTAATATTTCAAGTAATTGTTGAGAAAATTAAATTTATTGTTATGAAATTAAAGTTTGCGGATATTGTAGTTTTATGCCAAATATTTTTTTCTGGTTTCCAACAAATAATTCTATTAGGAAAACATGGTTGAGGTCTATCGAGGTACAAGGAGGTGTGAAGGTGAGTTCAGTCGTATGCTCGAATCACTTTGCTAAAAGCGATTTGATGCAATTGGGAGGAAAAAATTTCCTGATGCCAGAAGTTAAAGTTATTTTGTTAATTTTTTCGTTCAATAGAATAATGATATAACAATAAATGCAGACTTGCTTGAAGCGCACAAATTAAGTGTTAAGGTAGTAAACAACAGTTTGGTATTTTTCAGCATAACAACAATTTACATTTTTAGTTTAGGTTGAATACGAAAGAATTCCTCTTAAGGTACCGCAAACTGTAAGCTTTCTCGCTTTGTAAATGCATATGATTGTCTTTAAAATTGATTTGCCGTTAGTTATGGTTTTTAAAGTAAACTGATAACATATATATATATCATCATCATTTATATATATATATATATATATATATATGTATATATATATATATATATATATATTTATATTTATATAGTGCCTGTTTATATGTTTGTATATATAATTGTATATAGTTTGTATATATAATCAATTTAAAGCTATCAATGCAGCCAATTAATTTTTTGAACATTACATAAGGTGATTGGTGCTTTTGTGAATGTTCAGTGTTAACATAAACCTAGTGGGTCTTCCTTACATCCTCTGTTAGATTTGTGTAGTGATAAAATTGTCGGCGGGGAATTGTTTTGAAATATTGTAAACTCACAGGGAATGATTTTGAATATAGCACTCAAAAAAGCCGGTTGACGAAGAAATATTCAAGCAGCTGCAAAGGAGGGTGAAACTGCTTGAATTGAGAATAAAGAAGAAGAATTTCATTATTCACAACTTGCGGTGTCAAAATTATTGCAAAGGAAATAAGGTTAAGGACATGAACGATTTGTTATTGACTCTCGAAAAAATTAATTTAATTAATGAAAACCTGAAAGAAGTCTTGGATGCAGTAAGCGGGCCAAATAGGCATATTTTTCAAAGACAGCTTTTCCAAGCAACAGAAAATAAGGTTGCAAAGCTATATAGTGCTGAAATAAAGGCGTTTGCCCTGAATTTAAATTTTATGTCCCCACGTGCCTATGACTATGTTCGTATAACATTCAATAGTTGTTTACCGCATAGTAGGCCCATAAGAAAGTGGTGGAAAATACCTGTAGCATATTTTCCAATTCATAATGTAAATGCAGAGCAAAAGACAAACATCTTGTCACATTGCATACAAAACCTACTTGATGTTGGCGTAGAAATATTAGGAACTACTTTTGATGCTGCTTCAGCCAACTTCACAATGACATCAATTTTAGGTTGCGATGTAAGAGATTGTAACAGCAAAGGGCTCGTCAACTTTGAAAACAGTGCTGAAAAATATATTTTCCATCCAGACCCTTGCCATATGCTAAAACTTGTTAGGAACGCATTGGCCGATTTAAGCGTTTTAAAAGATTTAAACGGAAATTTTGTTAGATGGGAATATTTTGTTTCCCTTTTAAAGCTCCAAGAGTAAGAAGGCCTGCATCTTGGAAACAAATTACGAGAAGCTCATATTTATTTTGCAGACCAAAAAATGAAAGTGCGGCTTGCTGTCCAAACATTCAGTAGTTATGTGGCCGATGCTCTTGATTTCTGTCGGGATGTACTTAAATAGCCTCAATTCCAAGGAAGTGAAGGCACATCGCAATTTGTACGAATATTTAATGATATATTCGATGTGCAACATTAGAAAAGTTACCGACTTTGAAAACTCCAAACGAGCTTTATGTGCTAGCAACAAAGATTTTGTTTTTAATCTTTCAGAAAGTGCTATCACTTACATACAAAATTTGCAATTACCACATGGACAGCTGGTTGTGACTAGTAAAAGACACGTTGGATTTTTCAGAATTCGAAATTTGTCTGTTTTGTACGAGCGTTTTATCAAAACTAAAATCCTAAAATTTATTTCAATGTATAAGCTGAACCAAGACCACCTGGAGCTGTTTTTTTCTTCTGTTCGTACTGGACTTGGATACAACAATAATCCAACCGTGAGGCAATTTACTGCTCGATACAAAAAACTAGTGCTCAGAAGCCAAATCCGTGATGGAGGTGTAGGCAGTTGTATTCCGATGGTACAAATTTTTATTTTGGATATGAGCAATTCCACTCCTTTGCAAAGCATCAACAATAGCACAAGCAGACTGAAAATGCTGGAGGAACAACAGCCAATTAATTTTTCGGAGATGAAAACCGAATTTTTAGAAGAGCACTCATATGCGATGGATCCAGCTCGACTGTCCAATTACACCCATCATGTATATATATCGCAGGGTTTGTTGTGTTCAAATTAAGCAAGGCTCTTTTATGCGAAAT